>CM070785.1:45319062-45436562 GCA_036346955.1 Dipus sagitta | reverse complement strand
CACGGCGATCCTTCTACCTCTGCCTCCCGAGTGCTGGGATTAAAGGCGTGCGCCACCACGCCCGGCTTCAAGGAGTAATTTTTATGTTGAATATTTGTACTTGAAAAAGAAATTGAAGCCGGGCGTGGTGGCGCACGCCTTTAATCCCAGCACTCGGGAGGCAGAGGTAGAAGGATCGCCGTGAGTTCGAGGCCACCCTGAGACTACATAGTGAATTCCAGGTCAGCCTGGGCTAGAGTGAGACCCTACCTCGAAAAACCAAAAAAAAAAAAAAAAAAAAAAAAAAAAGAAAAAGAAATTGGTACTATATAAACTTTCTTATTAGACATTTGATATTGAAGGACTATTTAGGGATGTATAAAATTTTTAATTTCTTGTCAATCAAGAATGACCTGATTATTTTCCAGCATATACTGTTAGTGCTATATTTCTTCTTTTACTCTGATCATACTAGTATGTATGACAGCAACTCTTGACATTTAAGTACACTGATTATTTCAGAGGTTCTTCCTAACAGAAAAATTGAGGACTTTTCTTGACCAAACTTTTTTTTTACATTTTTTTTTCAAATTTGTGGTTTCATTTCTATGAAGATTCTTCCAGTGCCAGACTGAATTACAGCCTACTTTGTAATTTGGTAACTAGAGATACTTGCTGGGGAATTTGACTTAAAACTAATTTTTTCGTTATGTTTTATTTATTTATTTAAAAGCAGAGAGGAAAGGAGAGGGAGGGAGGGAGGGAATAAGAGAATGGGTGGGTAGGGCCTTTTGCCACTGCAAACAAATTCTATATGCATGAGCCATCTTTGTGCTTCTGTCACTGGGGATTTAAACCTGGGCTATCAGGCTTTGCAGGCAGGTGCCTTTAACTGCTGAGCCATATTTCCAACCCCTACTTAAAACTTTTTTTTTTTTTTTTTGAGGTAGGGTCTCAATCTAGCACAGGCTTACCTAGAATTCAATATGTAGTCTCAGGGTGGGCTTGAACTCACAGGGATCATCCTACCTCTGCCTCCCTAGTGCTGGAATTAAAGGTGTGTGCCACCATTCCTGGCTTTTCTACTTAAAACTTGGAATGATAACTTTTTAATTTTCATAGCCACATAATTTAAAAATATAAGGAAAAATGGGTTAATTGACTGATAAAGTCCCAGTGATAGAAAACTGTAAATAGATGATAATGTTGCAGGTAACATATTTAGCTAGATATGATGGCAGACATTTGTAGTTCTAGCATTCAGAAGGCTAAAGCAGGAGGATTGCAAGATTGAGAGCAGCTTGGGCTACATAATGAGACCTTGTCCTTAAACAAACAGAACAAATTTAAACCACTAGAATGAACATCTTCATGTGTTTGAGAATATAAGACTGATGTAATAAATTTTACCTTCCATTTAGATTGGTTCATTTTTCTGGTCCGTTATATTAAGCACAAAGAATACTGGTTTCTTAGTGAGAAATGGGATATTAACATTTGCTTTAACTGTGCATTTCCAGCAGATGGCTACAGCTCACTACAAACTGAATTTTAATGGATTTTTACAGTACCTAATCAGAGGCTGAAGGGTGGATGACTTTAAGTGAGCTGCCTGGGCATTTTGCTTGAGGTGCTTAGCTGTAGAGTATTACTAGTTTTTAAAGAACATCTTTAAAAAATGACTAAAAAGTGCTATTTTCAATTTTCACTTTTGATCAGTGTTTATTAATAATGTTATTTACTTTGTTACATGCCAAATTATTTGCTTTTCAAAGTTCTGTATTATGTGAGGCATGCTCATTTACATGTAAAAATTATTATAATTCTTTATAAATTCTGTATGTTATTGTTTCCCTAAATTTAGTCATATTTATTTTAGTCTTTAAATTGAAAAAAGCACAGTACTGTTTTTAGCAGTTTGTTGGTTTTTACTGGCATTTATTAAGTGGTATTTCAAGTATAGCATACACATATGTATTACATATATATATATTTATAATTTTTATTGATCTGGATTGGCACCTAAGTATTTTAGAAGTTAAAATAATATACATAGAAACATATTATTTGGAAAAATATTTTATTTGCTCATGAAGTATTTCAGATGTACTTTGCAGTCAGTTGTGCTTCAGCCCACAAGAGTGTAGAAATCGAATGTTCGTACAGTCTTGAGACACTGAATATCACCACTGACCCTTCACCTTCCCCCAGAAATACTACTGAGCAAATGATCTTGAATTTATTGTGTGTGTTTTAGATGAAATCAAAAACTTAAAAGAGAACATATCTCCCACTGTTATACAATTTATCTGTCTTCTTTTAATGTGTATTTGTTTTTATTTCCTTGAGGGTGCGTGTGCACATGTTTTTACATGCAGGCATGTGTACATATATAAAGCAAATGATATATCTATGTCCTGAAGGTATGGGTTGAATCAAGTACTTCAAGGATTAGCTTTATGTTGTATTTTACAAATGAAAGTGTCAGTTTTGTATGATGCTGTAAGACTGTAATTTTAGATTTCTTTTCAATAAATTACCAATTTATATGGCTGACTACAATTGTTAAGTGCTGTTGTTAACAGTACTTGGCTTTGCAAATTATAAAAATAATTCTGAAGTTCTAGAATTTTGCCATTACATTTACAGTTTGTATTATAAATTTGGCGTTCTTCCTTGAAGACAAATGAATTCTATATCTTTTATTACTAGTATGTGTATTTATCATTATAATTGAAGCAGATTTAGAAATGAACATTTGTAGCTAGGAGAAATTTCATCCACACATTTGTTATGGGATAGTGGGAATTTTCATATGGATTTTGTGAATCAAAGGACTTACAGTTTACAACTTCAGTTAGGTACCTTACAGGAAAATAACTATTTTTTATTTTTTTGAGACACACTGATATTTTATAGCACTGTGAGAGGCTTTATGGGACACAGTTCATTTTCATTTGATGGGGAGGTGTGTTAGTTCTCAGAGGTATACACACATTTGTACACATACAAGAATAATCCTGTTAGCGGAAGGCTTGAAAGGACAAAGGATATTTGACCCCACCCTGAGACCATGCCATTTAAGTTTACAAAAGGATCAAAGAACACAGATTTTAATAATGCAAACAGTATTAGTCCTGTCCCTTCTGGCGTCAGGAACCTGGACATCCTGATTGTATACTTTGATTCCACACCGTGGAGCTATATGAGATGCCCTAGGGAGCACCTGGCTGAGCGGAGAACATTTCAGTGATTACAAGGATGGTGCCTGGAGGGCAATTAAGGGAGAGGGCGGGAGATAGGCAGTAATGAGTCCCCCTAGCACCCTAATGAACCGCAGAATGGGAAGCAGAGATTAGGTAACAAATGTGAGTGAGTGAGGAAGATTGTTGAGATTATTTACTGAGAATAGGATTTTTGTACTTGGAGATTTGATGCAGGAATATGATTTCTGTACTTTGATATTTGTCTAATCAGACACAGATTTATATGTCTTGCCCTTCAGCATACTTAACATGTTTCAGATTATTTTAGTAATTTAAATTTTATTAAAAAATCCATTGCTGTTTTTGTGTGCTCCTTATGGTGTTGAAGTTTGATTTAAACGGTACTTGTCCTCAAATGTAGCTCATTTTGTTACTGAATTTGTAGGTTGTAGGTGTCCTTTTCTTGTAGTGCTGTATGGTAATTTAGCAGTGCTGAATGAAGCTTTTGCAAAATGTTTGTGTAGGCTTCCTCTTTGCTTTTTTATTTCCCAAGTTGTTAATGTCTCCAATGAAAAGCAGACTTCTTAGTCTAGCTAAGCCTGTAAAATCTTAAAATTTAGGGTAATCTGTTTCTGTGTCAAATTATGTGAAAATGATAATAACAGAAGAAAATTTTGTAGGGGACATAAGGTATATGTAATTCACAAAGCATCCTTGCATATTGATTCTTAAATCCAGTTTGTTTCATTGCTGATTTTTCTGAAGTATTTTTTTTTGTAAAAGCATTAATAGCCTAATACAGATATATTTTATGTGATTTCCTCTTTGTTCACTCACATTATTGTGGAGGAAAAGAAGACAGAGGCTGAAGAGGAAAACTGCTATGGGCAAGAGATTTGATACGATAGCCTCGTTACTTAACCATTAGTCTCCCTTAGTCAGGGTGTCTCACACAGGTATTAATGTGGGCTTTCCTGCTTCGTTGATCTATACTGTGGAGCGTGCTCAGCCATGCACCCATGAGCTGAGAGACAACTGACTGCGCTAAATGGTTCACTCAGAGCTTGGTTCTTGGCTTTCTGTTCTCTGTTCTCGGCATTGTCTGAATCACTCCTTACCCACTGCAGCCTCTGCTTTCACACTAGCTTCTTCCACACTTCCAAAAATACTGTTGGCCACCTGGGGAGTCTGCCATGGTGTCTTTTGTTGGCCACTAGGGGGAGTCAAAGAGTGTCCCTAGAATTCCTTCCCTAAGTCCCTCCTTCTCTCTCTCCTTTTGGACTCTTTTCTTTCTAGTTCCTTTCACCTTTATGTTCTCTCTCCCCCTTTCCCCCACCCTCTCCCTTTCCCTCATTCCCTCCCTTCCTCACCACTCCACTTTCGTTGCTGCTCCGCCTTTCTTATTTCTTCCTTCTCTGTGTGGAACTTACAATATCAATGTAACTTTACTCCCACCACAATTGCACATCACTGCAATGTGAGCAGCAATTCGTCTTTAGTTTTGAATTTGCTTAGGAAATGTATTTTCCTGGCTGCTGTTTACACATCTGTAGAGGTTGGCGAGCCTTTATAGCTTTAATGAGTGAAGGGTTCTCAGACAACTTGTGACTGTTGAGATGGATATTGAATTGAGTTTAAAACATTTATTAAAAGCCCAGTGTGATTTTTCAAAAACTATGCATTTAAAAATAGCCAAAAAATCCATTTCAACCTACTTTTTTTTTTTTTTTTTTTTTTGAGGTAGGATCTTGCTCTTGCCCAGGCTGACCCGGAACTCACTATGTAGTCTCAGGATGGCCTAGAACTCACTGTGATCCACTTACCTCTGCCTCCAGAGTGCTGGGATTAAAGGTGTGCACCACCACACCCGGCTCCTACTTTGTTTTGATTAGAACATCTCTGAGGTTGTGAATGTCCCTGAATTGTGTCTTTCTAATTAAAATATATTTAAGGGTGGTGACTTGATTATTTTCTTAGAGTAGTCTTAGAAAACAGCTACATGTTTCTTCAACTATGTTAGCCACTAAATTTGGCTGAAGAATCCATAAATAAATATTTTAGCTTTTTCTAAAGAACAACTGCTAATGTAAATTGATGCATCAGTTTAAAACATTGCAGTGTCTGTTGTCAGCTTGAGAAGTGTCTTCTACATGCAGTGTGTTTTCATCTTTATATGTCCATCCGGGGAACTGTGAGCACATGTTAGTATTTTGCCCTCCAGAGTTTCATTTTCTTATTTGTTAAAGACAGTGGATTTTGGAAATGAGATGAAATAAGAACTTGTTACTGGTACGTGTTGGGCTTGTTTTCCAATTTGACAATATGTAAATATATTACTGAAGTTAGTATTTTTAATTTTTAAAGCCTGGATTCTAATTCTTTTTATTTTATCCTTGGAAATTCTTTTTGTTTAATAAGACAAACCCATTTTGGTAACTAAAATCGCTACATATCTAATGGGATATTAGCTACTCTAAAATTAGCATATAAGATATGGCTTTCTGAAATTGATAAAACTTACGGAACATGAATTTATGTTTGCCTTTACTTCTGAAATTTTTGATAGCACTTTTATTTAGCTAAAATTTATGGCTGCCTCTGTGAGTATCTAAATGTTTATTGTAAAAAGTTGATAAAACTGAATGGTGGAATCATCTTACAATTATCCTGACAATGGTTCCAGGAGCAATGGTCCATGGTTGATTCTGAGAAACAAACAGATAAAACACTCAGCAATCTTTTATGATTATAGCTCTTGATAGCTTTCATAAGAGAGCACAGAATATGTGACAACTTCGATGAAAAGACACGGCAGCAAACTTTCTGAGTCAGCGGCAAAGCAAATAGGGCAGGTTTTATATTTTGAACAGGAATGTTATGAATTGTGATTGAATTTGTCGTGAAAGTATGTCACTATTAATAAAAGTATTTAGATACAAGTTTACTGAGCTTTTTAGCCTTTTTAAGGTTAAGGGTTGGCTAACGTGAAAAGTCACTTCTTTACATGTAGTAGTATACAGAATATGACAAATATATTTTTATGCATTTTGGAGTATTATGCCATTACTTATTTTCAACCCTTTTTGTCAGGACACCAGGCAAAACAATGATGCTTTGAGGACGTAATTAAAGATATTGTTCAAAGAACAACTTTCTGCATATTTGAATTATTACTGTCATCAAAATCATACAAATATGGAAATATGATTGCCAGAAGCACATAAATCAATGATCAGCATGGCCTCAAAATCCAATAAATATGTAGAGTTAAATACTTTAAAATGCAAATTGCATCTGATGATTTGCATATGGTAGAGTTTAAAGGAAATTTGTTGCTTAACAACCTCTAAGGTAGCAGTTAGGGCTGTGTGTAAACATAGAGTTTTTTATTCATCATTGGTCAAGTTGCAAGATTTGATAAATGATGGGAGACTGCTTTCCTTGCTTAAAATGACTGCAATCTTTACTGAATCCTCAAACTGCCTTGAAGTCATCTGAATAATTAAGAGTTAATTATTCTTCATCCATCTAGATCAGAAAAGGACAGATTTAGGGAAGGAATTTATAATTTTTGCCTCACGTCCTGTCATGTCGTAATGTGATAAACTAAACTGACTCCAAATAATACCTAGTGACCTTATAGTAATTACGCCTCACAAAACATCTCTGTCGCAGTTTTTAATTGCTTACATTGCATCTAGAAACTAAACATTAATAGACTTATAAGTTTAATTGTCCTCAAAGAAAGCAATATAAAATTCATGTTATATTACTATTACATTTTAAGTTCATCACTGTGGAGACACAGTGTGTAAATTTCCATGCGTTTCTGTTAGAAATAACAAGCAATGACTCCTCAAATGTTACTGGGGAAGAATAAGAGTACAACTTACCTTGAAAGGGCAATGAATCTTTTTTAACATGTATTAATTTGAAATATTAAAATAATAAAATCCATTTAAGAAACTTAATTTCTTACAATTAATATAATGATGGAGTAGATAACTAGTGCAGATTTACCATTATTTTAAGAGACTGAAAAAAGGCAATTGAAAGTTAAGAAATAACATGCCTTGTGTAGCTGTCTATTAAAAGCAGTTAGCATAGATTTCATACAAAAATCCAGTGTGAACTTGGTGATCTTTTTGCAAAATGATTTTCTTTGAGTTTGAGTGTTTCGTGAGTGTTTACTGATCACAAGAAGAATTGTAATAAAGAAATCAATATGCATGATCCTTTTCCATGTAGTACAACAGGGTTACACTGTTAGGTTAAATACAGGCAGCATTCCTTTTCAGAAAATCAATTTGCTGTATAGCCTGCAACAGCTCGTCTTTTTGCACAGAGTCATTTTATGTTGTGCACACAGTAAATTCTGTATTGGCACCTTCAAATAGTATTGACTTTTGACAGGCTGTAAGCTTAGTAACCTGATTTCAGGAAGAAAGGCCACGCTGTACAGTAATCAGAAATGCTCTACTTCTCCCTTTTTGTATGTTGTCTTGAACTAATCATTTAAAAAATAACATTCCTTGTTTGTCATATTTAGGTAGAAATATCAAATATGGCTTATGGACTTTTAATATTCCCCAGTCTGTCTGTTTGCATTTTCAGTATTTCTGTGTCTCCAAGTTACCTGTATTTCTCAAAAGCGCCCTTTTTGGTGCATTATTTTGAGATGTGTTAATAAATTTTTGAAGATGAGACTGTTTAATAGTTTTTTTGTCACCTACCTCCATCTCACACAGCACAGACAAAAATTAGAGTTAAGTTCACTAGCTATTCAGGGTTCATGACCTCTCTGCCATTGGCACCAAGGTAAATAGTTAGGAAAGACTGTGTGAGAACATGCTTTTGTTTTACCTCCTTTTACTTCTCTGCTCAGCTCAGCTCTTAACGATGCTATGACCATTTCTGATATGGCTGCTTAATTTAGAAGACCAGCCTCACTGGAATGGTCATAGTTTCCCAAATATTCGTTCTTCTGCCTGTCAGCTTGCTGCGGAGCCTGTGTGTGCTCTGGTCCAGCTTGTATGCCTGTGTTTAAATCATGAAGCTGAGGACATTTTTTTTTTTTTTCAGAATAATGAACTGGGATAAAGCAAAGCATTGTTCCTTTTAGTTTTTGTGTTTTCTTTGTACATTTATTCTTTTTCTTCTTATTCATTCACTGATTTTTCAAAACCTTTTCTGTCTGCTACAGGCATCTCATGTTTTTTTTTTTTTTTTTTGGTTGGTTAAGGAAAATACATAATGCATATTTAGATGTGACTGAGAAAGGACTTTAACTTGTTAAATTTTACCCCAGCTTTCTAATGGAGCAATCAAATCTGTAAGACTAGGAATATTAAAGATTACATGTGATCTTTGCATTTTAGTTAGTGTGTTGTGGCTTTGCCACCACTTACATTCATGAGATCTTTATGTAATAATGTATGTTACAGTGCAAGAACCAACTATTTTCTGAAATGCTTGCAGAGTATAGCAGTAGATATGGAAAGGTTTATGATCATAAAGAGAAATAAGTCAGTTTTGGTTAGGCTTTATATTTATTCATGTTTTAAGTGTTTATAGAAACCTCTAACATTTTAAAAATAAATCAGTACTTAGAAAATGAGTTTACTCTCTGAGAAAAACATTCTTGTAAAAGGAACAAAATTATCCAAATAATAGTGTAAACCAAGCCAGGCATAGCAGCAGACGGAAAAATGCATTCAACCAGTAGGATCATGGATTTGTTTGATTCAGATAATTGAAAGTGTTTCATACTATTATTGCAACTTGAAGGCTTGTTTAAGTGTCTAACTGTCAGTCACTTTGGAAGGTGAAAAGTATTCAATTGTCACTCTGTCAGTCAATAGAGATGAGAACTGTCTGCCTAATGGATTTCTTTACATAGACGTCTGCATGGAGGTAGAAGTAAAATCAATGTGTTGTCATGTGTGAGCATGCTGCATCAGACTGCCAGCTGAATTGCAGCTGTATTTCCGTGACATCTACATTCTTGTGTTGTTTGTGGGATACAGTGGAAAGCTCTGCATGTATGGGTGTTAAGATGGTATGTTGGGAACCTACATTTGAGGAGAGGTTTTTTTTTGGTGTTACTTATATCCATTAAAACATATATATTTTGATCTCTAGAAAAAAAATCCAGTTTTAGTTAAGTTAAAATAAATGAGGGGCCTTACATCATGAAGGGTACTGTGTTTAGAAAATTGTGTTTAAGTACTTGTCATTAGGTAGCTTTTATGTATACACACTGCCTCTAGAACCAAATTATTATGTCTACAATGTAAGTTTCTTAAATCAATTTCCTTTTTAGTCGAAGTTTTTCTAGCATCTGAAATAAAGACATAAAAGGCAAGCTTATCAAACTTTTAAATGTTTTAATTTTATTTATTTATTTGAGAGAGAGGGGGGGTAGGTAGAGAGAGAATGGGTATGCCAGGGCCTCCAGCTACTGTAAACAAACTCCAGATGCATGTGCTACCCTGTGCATCTGGTTTACATGTGTCCTGGGGAATGGAACCTGGGTCATTTGGCTTTTCAGGAAAATGCCTTAACTGCTAAGCCATCTCTCCAGCCCCAAGCTTATTAAATTTTTGATGACTGATTTGGAAATGGTAGATCATGGAATAGTTGGCCATTGTGATTTATAATTAAGACTTCTTATTGAAATCAAGGAAAGAATAAATGTAATGCTGTATGTTTTCATTCAGAAAATCAGTTATTTAAGAATAGAATGTCCTGGCTTAATACAGCACATTTATGAGGATACAGAGATTTTTGAAAAGTAACCAAACATTTGGAAAAGCATTTCAGAAGTTTAAAGATTGTTATATTTTGCTTTGTTCAAATAATGTTTAAAATGATTCAGTCAGTTCTTAGAATGTTGTAAGAGCTCTGCCTCACTAGAGTCCATACCAGAAAGCTGACAGAATGCCAGATCTCCCATTGCAGTTGGGTGCAGATCCCAGAGAAGTCTGGAGACTTGGGGATAAGGCAGAAGAGGAGAGCCCTATCACCATTTTATTCTTGAGTCTTTAAAGTCTGTCATAGGGGTTGAAGAGATGGCTTAGCAGTTAAGGTGCTTGACAGCAAAGCCTAAGGACACAGGTTTGATTTTGCAGTGCCACATAAGCCAGGTACACAAGGTGGTGCATGAATCTGGAGTTCATTGGCAGTGGGCAGAGGCTCTGGTGTGACCATATTATCTCTCTCTCTCTCACCTGCCTCTTTCTATCTAAAGAAAGAAACAAACAAACAAATAAAATATGTTAACAAAACCACACCTGTCATAGTCCAGAAGAAGGTATCTGCTAGACATAGACCATCAGAAGACCAAGCTGTGGCCAGGACAGTTCAGCACAACAGGGACTTCTGACAGTAAGGATGCGCTGCCTTAAAGTGTGTGTAAGTGGGTGCATTTGAGCACAGGCCAGATTCCAGTATGTGCATAGGCGCCCAAGGACCACTGATACAGCTTTGCCAGATGTCAGTTTCAGGATCTGTATCAGTTACTCATTGCCTGTGTGTCTGATAATTAGCATTTAGTGGTTATCACCACAGTTCTTTAGAAGAAAGGACAGTTTTTACATGCCAAAATCACTTCACATATAAAATAGTTTTAAATATAGTAACTTAAAGATATAACAGTGTTGCCTTAAAAGGTGCATAAATCACCTTTAAAACCTCATGTTAGTACACCCGCCAAAGCTCAGGGAACATTGCGAAGAGAGGGTGGAAAGACCATAGCTATGGCGTGGGAAGGGGTATTCAGAGGCAGTGCTCCCTCAGAGCACTCACTCCTCTGCTCTCACAACTCCTATCCTATGGCCCCATGGTGAATACCACTAACCCTACTGAGGAAGGCCCTCAGTGGAATGGGGGGGGGGCGGGGAGGAGGGAAATGGGCCCACATATGATTTGTCCATACAACAAAGTTTCTAATTAATGAAAATAAAAGTTTAAAAGTCTAGTGTTAGTAATCTTTTCTTCCTCTTTGTTATCCGCCTGGGTTTTGTTTTAGTACTACTTTTTTTTTTTTTTTTTTTTTTTTCGAGGTAGGGTCTCACTCTAGCCCAGGCTGACCTGGAATTCACTATGGAGTCTCAGGGTGGCCTCAAACTCACGGCGATCCTCCTACCTCTGCCTCCTGAGTGCTGGGATTAAACGGCGTGCGCCACCACACCTGGCTAATTTCACTTTTTAATTGTGATATGTAATATTTACATGCAACTTAGGGAGAAGTGACAAGTTGACACCCCTTTGAGCAAGTAGACCGTTCAATCCATGGAAGCCCTCACACACCCTTCCCAGGCCCATCTTTCGCCTGACTTGTGACCTGACTTTTACTTGCTAGTCATCCACTTGGATTTCTTTACAGTTTAACTATGTAATCAGACATGTTTTCCTAAGTTAGGATATTTATTATTTAGTTAGTTAGTTGTAAAAATCAGAGCAGCCAGCACATACTGGTGTGTTAGTAAAGGACAGTGTTCCCATTGCTTGGTGAAGGCTCCTGGGAGAAAATAAATTGCAGAATCCCTGATTATCATCTTGCCTTAACTTTTTTCAGAACAGACACTCTTTCAGGCATGTTTCTAAGCATGACTCAAGTTACATGGCTTTCTGGAGTCTTTGTTGCAGGTAAGGCACATGGTGTTACTGTGGTCCTGTCTGAATTTAGCATTCTTTCATTTTTGTTCTAACTGTTGTTCCAAGACATAAACTTTCTTTAAAGGAGGTCATGCAGGCTTCATTTTGGCTTGTTAGCCACTATCCCTTATCCTTGTCTTGGAACCGCTATTTTCAGGTGGGAATGTGTCCTCTGCGTACATATGAGCACAGGAGACTTGCTCTTATAAGGAAGAGCCACACTGTCATTCTTTGCTGTATTGTCACCTCCTGACTGTGGCTTTAGGTTGTTGCTGTCTGCACAGAGCTTGCTAACCTCAAGGCTCCAGGAAGGCAGACACCACACAGAAGCCTCTTGTGCAGGACCCAGCCTGCCTTGTGTGACAAGTTCCCCCTCATCAGACCCACCAGCTTAGGGTGAGTAGACAGCCACAGCCTTGCTGAGTCCAGGTCCCCAAGGGACCAATGCTGCTACTTCTGTGCTCCCTCCTTTTCTTGCTTTTCGCTGAGGTCCTATGGATGGAGGAAGGACCAGCTTAGGGCTCTGCTCTTCCCCTCCTTCCTTAGTTCTTGAGGACATTCCCAAAACACACTGTTCAACCTTTCCTCAGGCTCTGCTTTTCAGCAAATCCAAACTAAGAGGTACATTTTTCCCCCCTTAGGTAGGGTCTTACTTTATCCCAGGATGACTTGGAACTCACAGTGTAATCCCAGCCTGGCCTCAAACCTATAGCAATCCTCCAACCCCAGCCTCCTAAGTGCTGGGATTACAGGTGTGTACCATCATGCTTTATTTAAGAGACCATTTTTGTTACAATTTTTTTAAAAAAATTGTTTATTTGCAAGAATAAGAAGAAGAAGAGAGAGAGAGAAAGAGAGACAGAGAATGAGAATGAATGGGTACACCAGGGCCTCTAGCTGCTTCAAACAAACTCTAGATACATGTGCCACTTTGTGCATCTGGCTTTACATGGGTACTGGTAAATTGAACCCAGGTAATTGGGTTTTGCAGGCAAGTGTCTTAACCTCTGAGCCATCTTTACATCCTTGTTGCATTTAAAAAAATATTTATTTATTTATGAGAGAAAGAGAAAAAGAGGCAGATGAGAGAGAGAGAGAGAGAGAGAGAGAGAGGGAAGAGAGAGAGAAAAAATATGGCTCACCAGGGCCTATAGCTACTGCAAACGAACTCCATACACATGTGCCACCTTGTGCATCTGGTTTACATGTGTCCTGGGGAATCAAACCTTGGTCCTGAGGTTTCACAGCCAGGTGCCTTAACTGCTAAGCCATCCCTCCAGTCCCCCTGTTATAATTTTATTTATTTATTTATTAATTTATTTGACAAGAAAAAGAGGGAAAGAGAGACAATGGGCACGCCAGGGCCTCTAGTCACTGCAAACGAACTCCAGACGCATGCACCCCCTTGTGAATCTGGCTAACGTGGGTCTTGGTGAATAGAACCTGGGGTCCTTTGTCTTTGCAGGCAAATGCCTTAACCGCTAAGCCATCCTTCCAGCCCTCCTGGTGTATAGTTAGCGATTTAGTAATTGATTGAAAAAACTGATGAGTGGGTAAAAGATGTCTCTTTCCCTGGTTCTCTGCTCTCTGGCTATCGTCCTGGTCTGTGGCATGTGTTCTTGGTGTTGAAATGCTGACCTAGAATGGGCATCTCCCATCACTATTGTTCATCCTTTCAGACTGCTTGAGGAGGGCAGAAGTGTCAAAATATTATGTATAGGGATGGAAGGGAGTAAAGCAAAATATGTGACAAAGACCTAAACTCTCAGGGTGCCATCCTGTCTGCAGGTCCAGCACTTTAGAATGCCGAGGCAAGAGGACTGCTTGATCCCAGGAATTTGAGGCCAGCTTATATAAGACAATATGCTCTGTCTCTGAAAAAATAAGGGGAAGGAAGAGATAGAATGAAAGGAATATGTAAGGAACAAGGAAGAGACAGACCTGAAAACATTGCGTAAATCTGAGTTCTTACCTAACTCTCATAAGTGTAAGCATAGAGTTTAAGACAGCTTAATTTCCAAAGTTCATAGACTCCATGGCTCTCTCTTCCTGAGTCCTCTCTAAGGAAACCTCTTCTACCATCTTGTGTCACTTCTGGCTTAAAGGACTCTCTTTTTAGAACCAGTTTCTGAAGTTCTCTGTAGGCCTGGCATGAGGTCTCCATTCTATCTCAGGACACCATGACAGTAACCAAGTTCAAGGTGTTTACGTCAGGGAAGAGTCCAGTCCCTGTCCAGGTGTTGGGGAATATTTTTGAGGAATTCCTGGCAGTTAGATTGGATGATATTAAGACTTTTCCTAGCACAAAGATTCTGGGAATTTTTTTTTAGTTAAGATCGTGCTACTATTGGGCTTGTGTTTATTTCACTTAATTTTAAAAATCAGTTTATTTTATAAATCCTGTAGTGCTTAATGCAGTACTGATTAGGAGCATAGAATAAGAGATTTGATGGAGCATGTGATTAGGGATTCTAAGCTGGCATTTTAGGTGCTCTGTGATGGGCTTGGGTTGAGTCTACATACACAGGGAGACTGGAGTAAGTAGCCACTAAAAATTTTAAAAAGTACCCTTTTAAATTTGGTGAACACATGGGGTTGCTATTGAACAAATGAACAAAACCTTTAAATCTCTAATCACTAATTTTAGTGGATTAAAATCAGCATGTTGCTGGGCTGGTTTCAACCAGAATTCTTTCAGGTGTTCACAGCTGGTTCGCAGCAGCATCTGTATATCTCCCTGGTGGTGACCCTGCTGTCTCCCTCTGTCACTTAGATGGACTCTCACACACATTGTGTCTCCCCCATCAGCCCAGGGAAGTGGAAGATCTTCAGTCACATCTAACAAGTCTTTCTTGCTCAGTTAAGTTGCATAGTCCTAAGATCTAGGGATAATTAAGAGATAGATACTTTTGGGGGTCCATTAGATTGCTGCTGACAGGCCCTATGTCTTCAGCATTTAGATCACCTTTGCATTTCTTTGGGATTAGAGAAAGTTAGTAGGAATTTATTAGGGGGTTTGCTTTAGCAGAGAAATTCTGAGGATTAAAAAAGAGTACTTCCTGATTTTATTGTAATTTAAATATTTCTACATTTTATATTCACCTTTGTATCCAAGATTCATTGTTATTTACTTAAAGTTTTTTTTTTTAACAGCCTACTTAGGCAAATTGTTAGTTAGAATACATGGTTCCAAATATTTACATATGTCTTAAATGTCCTCTGACCTACCATTTAAGGAAGCTATTAATGTATTCTAGAAAATAACGTACCTATAATTTTTAAAGGTGTAAGCAATCCAACAGAAGCTAAAATCTTTTCTAATACATGATTTTAATGAAGAACTGAATAGCTAAATAAATATATATTCTACAAATCTTTTAACATTTTGTTGTTGTTGTTGGTTGGTTTTGCATCCCCTTCCTGTCTTTCCCAAGAAAGGGTCTCCTGTAGCTAAGGCTGGCATTGGACTCCATGTGGCTGAGGACTACCATGAACTCCTGCTCCTCTGCCTCAGCTTCCTGAGTACTGGGACTGCAGGGGTGTGCTACCTGGACCAGCTACCCAGTGTTTTTAAATAAATGAGTGAGCTTGTCTCAGAATGGTTTTTCAGGATACTGGGGCTCTTGAGGGCTTGTGTTATACTCTGAAAGGTCATGTCTCTATTCCAGAGTGACTTTCTTTGCTATATTTTCCCACAGTTTAGTAGTCTAGACTGAATTGTTACTTTTAGGACACTTTGTTGAGTGGTGCTAAGGAGTTACAAAACCACCATTGCCTCCTCCCCTTTTCTTCTGTCTCAGATTAGTGACCATCATTTCTTATAGGTAATACTTAATTTTACCTGCATACTTCTTGTTCCTTCTGTATCACTGAGCTATTTGTTTTAAAATCCCCTTTATTTGAAATGTATTGTGTTTTGAGTAGCAGCTGTCTTGGGATGGTGGATTTAATCTTGTTTGGTTGATAATTTATTTTCACCTTAATTTTGAGTAATATAGTCTAGAATTAACAGTATTACATACCTGTGGCCTGCAGAACCAAAACTCCATATCCTCTGGCCTTTCCAGGGGAAGTTCACTATTTTCAGTTATTGCATTTTAAAAAGAAATTCATTTCTATTTATTTGAGAGAGTGAGAAGGGGGCATATATAGAGCGAATGGGTGTGCCCAGGCCTCCAGCCACTGCAGACAAACTCCAGATGCATGTGCCAACATGTGTATCTGGCTTTTGTGGGTATTAGGGAATTGAACTTGAGTCCTTCAGCTTCGTAGGCAAGCACCTTAACCGTTAAGCCATATCTCCAGCCTTGTTGCATTTTTACAAAATTTACTTATTTGAAAGGGAGAGAGACAGATAAAGGATGGGCATGCCAGGGCCTCTAGCCACTGCAGACAAGCTCCAGATGCATGTGCTACCTTGTGCATCTGGTTTATGTGGATCCTTGGGAATCGATCCTTGGTCCTTTGGCTTTGCAGGTAAATGCCTTAACTGCTAAGCCATCTCTCTAGCCCTGCATTTGTTTTTTTATTTCTTTCTTTTTATTTTAGGCAAGCCCAACAGACTGGCCTTTTTTTAGAGAGAAAGATAGAGAGAGAGAGAATGTGCGTGAGTGAGCGAGAGTGAGCACACCAGGGTCTGTAGCCACTGAAGTCACACTCCAGACATGTGCACCCCCTTGTGTGCTTGTGTGACATTGCACATTTGTGTCACTGTGCATCTGGTTTATGTGGGACCTTGAGAGTTGAACATGAGTACTTAGGCCTCGTAGGCAAGCACCTTAACTGCTGAGTCATCTCTGTAGCCCCTGCATTTTTTTTTAAATTTTTTTATTTTTGGCTTTTCGAGGTAGGGTTTCACTCTAGTCCAGGCTGACCTGGAATTCACTCTGTATTCTCAGAGTGGCCTCCAACTCACAGCAGTCCTTCTATCTCTGCCTCCTGAGTGGTGCGATTAAAGGTGTGCGCCACCACACCTGACTCCCTGCATTTTTTAAAATGTAATTTTGAACTTTGTTTCTGATAGTTTCAATAATAGAGCCCCATTGGGACTGTGTGTTGCCTTTTCCGGTGGATTTGTTGCATTTTTGCTCTTATCTTATGCTAGCTGTTTATTTTTATAATATACTAGATATTTTATTAACAGTTTTATTACAGTAATAACCTCAGAGTTTCTTTCAGGGAGGATTTATAGTAATCTCTAACATGTTGCCCAACCATTAGCAAGCTGGTTTCCATTTCAGTTTAATTTCACAGGTTAGGAAGGCTAGAGCTGGCCAGCAGCCTTGAGAGCTTCTTTTGCTCTGTCAGATTGAAGCTCTTCTAGGCCTAGTCTCATATCCATGGGCTTTCCCCATGGCTTCTGTCTGTACTAAGTTCTTGTGGCTGTGACTTCTGTGTTGCCCTGGCAAGGACCTGCTGGATGTCAGAGGCACCACTCAGCTTGCAGATTTTTAAATGCTTCCAGGACAAAAGCCACTTTTATCATCAGTACCACCTTCATCTTCTTGGATTTATTATATAATCGTTTCACCTTTTTGTGTGTATATGTGGGTTTGATGTATGTATGTATGTTTGTGTGTTGGTATGCATGTGGGTGAGGGTGTGTGTAGGAACTAAAGGTTGACATCAGTATTGCTCTCCACTTTATTTTCCCTGAGGCAGGGTCTTTTACTTGAACCAAGCATTTGCAGATTTGGCTGTTGCACACAGCCAGCTTTCCCTGGGGAGCCCTGCCTCCACCGTCTTGAGTTAGGCTACCATACCTGGCATGTGGGTGCTGGGGATCTGAGCTCATGTGCTCTCACTTGTGCAAGTGCATTGTCCACTGAGCCACCTCCAGCTCCTTCCCCTGTGTGTGCCTTCCATATGCAAATTTCTCCACGTCATCTAGCTTGAGATTGGCAGCTCTGCTGGAATTTGAACTGACATGGTTTTCTGTATCTCAGAAGTTAGGTTTCATTATGGGATGCAGTCCTTCCATGCTACGCAGAATAGAAGCCCGTGCTTTTTTCTTAGTGGTTGTTGAATTGGGTGAGGGTTGCAGGTACCTTTTCTTTGTTTAATTTTTATCTATCTATCTATCTATCATCTATCTATCTATCTATCTATCTATCTATCTATCTATCTATCTATTTAAGAGAGAGAGAGAGAGAAGGGGAGAGAGAGAGAGGAGAGGGAGAGAATAGGGTCTCCAGCCACTGCAAACAAACTCTAGATGTGTGCGCCCCCTTGTGCATCTGGCTTACATGGGTCGTGGGGAATTGAACCTGGGTTCTTTGGCTATGCAGGCAAGTGCCTGAACCTCTAAGCCATTTTTCCAGCCCTGTAGTTATCTTTTTATTACCGAAACATCCAGCCATAAGCAGCTTATGGGAGGAAAGGGTTTATTTCAAGCGTACAGGTTCCAGGGACAGCTAGCTCTGTCAGTGGTGGAGGGAGCTGGTGCACTCGCATCCAAAGCCGAGAGAAGCAACTTGCTGGCAGCAGCAAGCACCAGCAGTCAGAGCTCTGACTGGCTCTGTGTAAGCCTAGCAGAGCTGGACTAAAGATCTGCCCCAGTGGCACCTCCTTCATCAGGGCTTTGCCTGATGCAGATTTAAGTTGTTTAATCAAAAATACCTCAGGCTATGGGAGACATGCATTTAGCCATTCAAACCAACACACACACACACACGTGCACGCGCATTCGCACACATGCACACGCACACCAGTCTGGTTTTCCTGGCTGGCTTGGGAATTAAGCCTGGTGCGGCAGGCTTTACAAACAAGCATCTTTAGCTACGGAATCATCTTCTTTGCTTTCTGTGCTTTATTTCTAAGCTCTGTGGTAAAATATACCCATTGGAAGATGCTAATGAGAAAACTTTGAAGTATCTTAGACATTGTTAAGGAGAATGAAGGTTAGAATAGGAATTTGAAAATATCCATGTGGGGAATTAGTCAGTAAAACACTGTCTATTTGTTTTTAACCAAAAGACTTCAAATCAATTAATTATTTATTTAAAAATTTTATTTACTTCCTTGAGAGAGAGGTATACACACACACACACACACACATAGAGAGAGAATATGAGTGTGCTAGGGCCTCCAGCCACTGCAAACAGACTCCAGATGCATGTGCCACCTTGTACATTGGGCTTAAGTGGGTACTGGGGATTCAAACCTGAGTCCTTAGGCTTCACAGGCAAGTGTCTTAATAACCAAGCCATCTCTTCAGACCCTTATTATTATTTTTAAGACAAGGTCTCCTTGTATAGCTTGGACTGGCCTTGAACTTACCTTCCTGCCTCTGCCCCCTACATGCTGGGATTACAGGCATGTGCTATCATACCTTGCTGAAAACCTAGTGCTTTTTGATTGCCCTGCTAACTGTCTGAAAAGTATATTAGAACAAAGGATACAGGAACAGTTTGTTTTACTATAGTTTTGTGAAAGACAATTACTCTCTATAAGGTACTAATAAAATTGTAGTGTTACAGTTCTACTTTTTGTCTAAGTTTTAGACTCCCATTTCTTTCTTTTTTTTTTTTTTTGAGGCAAGCCCAAGAGTCTGGCCCTTTTTTATGTGAGAGAGCGAGAGCGAGAGCGAGAGAGAGAGAGAATTGGCACTCCAGGTCCTCCAGCCACTGCAATTGAACTCCAGACATGTGCAACACCTTGTGCCCTTGTGTCACCTTGTGCATCTGGCTTACGTGGGATCTGAAGAGTCAAATGATTTTGTAGGCAAGAACCTTAGCCACTAAGCTATCTTTCCAGTTCAGGCTTCCTTTTTTTTTTTTTTTTTTTTCAGTACAGTGCTTTTGAGGGGATATTTTACTATCTATCAAGCTGGGCATGTACAAATTGATTTCTTTCCGTCAGAATACTTAGTTTCTCCATATCGAATCCTTTGTCTGATCTCCATTCTTGTTCTTTGTTCACCATTAGAGTGGTTCCTGGCATGCAGTGGTCGCTCTGTAAGTGGTTGTTCATTGCATGAGTTGTTTCATGTACAGAATTGAGGGATGATTTGTTCGTTAGGGTCTACAGAACCCCCCCTTCTCTCTCTCTCTCTCTCTTTTTTCTTTTAGATTTTATATTATTTATTTATTTGAGAGTGACAGAGAGAGAGGGAGAGGAAGTGGCAGATAGAGAGAGAGAGAATGGGCGCTCCAGGGCCTCCAGCCACTGCAAACGAACTCCAGATACGTGCACCCCCTTGTGCATCTGGCTAACGTGGGTCCTGGAGAATTGAGCCTCGAACCAGGGTCCTTAGGCGTCACAGTCAAGTGCTTAACCGCTAAGCCATCACTCCAGCCCTCTCTCTTTTTGAGGTAGGATCTAACTCTAGCCCAGGCTGACCTGGAATTCACTGTAGTTTCAGGCAGATCTGGAGCTCTCAGCAGTCCTCCTACCTCAGCCTCCTGAGTGCTGGGATTAAAGGTGTGCACCACCATGCCTGGCCATGCTGCCCATTTCTTAGAAAGGTTTTCCTCGAACAGGGAATGAAAACAGGTTTTCTTCATAGAAATCTATTTCTTTGCATCTTACAGTAGTGTATCTCCTGGTGTGCCCAGGCAGAACCACACACAATCAGTATGTCCCTCTTCTGAAGGGTAATGATCCTTGGCTTACCTCAAGTTGGTCTCCACTTGCTTTTGACTTAGAAGTGTCTTCTCCTTAGACTGGATAGTTCTCTTTCTTCAGTGGTTCTTCCCTGGCATTATTTTCTGTCCTCCTCTGCATTCAAACCTGTTTGGAAGGGTTTACTTTTCACCTCTGTCCAGGTTCCTTACATTGGCTGAGCTGATATACCTAAGCTCCATGTGTCATATTTTCATTTTTCAATTTTATTTAAAAAATTAATTTGAGAGAAAGAAAGGAAAAAGAGAATGGAGAAGGAAGGAGAGAATGGGCACACCAAGGTCTCCAGCCACTTCAAATGATTTTGAGGATCATATGCCATTTTGTGCATCTGTCTTTAAGTGCGTACTGGGGAATTGAACCCAGGCCATCAAGCTTTGCAAGAAGCCCCATTAACCACTGAGTCATCTCTCCAGTTCTGTTTGTCCTACTTTTAATGCTGAATTTCCACAGTAGTAGAAGCCCTTCAAGCAAGTTGCTGAAGCTTTCCCAACAGATATTCCAACTCCCTTTTGTTCTCACATTCTATTATTAACAAGCTAGATAATCAGTGTATGAAAGTGAAGGAAATTCGGTAAGTCACTAAAGAATTCTTCTTAAAACTGAGGAGCACATAGAATGGAAAGTGTGTATTGTTTATATTTTCTTTGGCATATATGTAACCACACTATTCTGTGCACGTGTGGGTGTGTAATGCTTAAAGTCTAATATATGACCGTGTTCATTTTCCTTACATTAATAGTTTTGCAAGGAATCTGAAGACCAAAACCTGGATTTCTTAGTTTTTACCTCAATTTGGCTGTGTAATCCAACTTAACTCAACCCCTTGTTGGAATACGTTAGCACAGCACTCAAGATCAGTGTACAAAGCAAAACCATTGTACTTCTTTGTGGTCAGTTCCAGAGGTGCAGCCTCAAGCACTTAGGGGACTTAGCATTTTTTAATGGTTAAGCAGTAATGTGAACAAGATTGAGCAGTGTATAAGATTTTTGCACTGTTTGAACTTTCAGTGCTGCTCATAGCCTGGGAGTGAAACTATGAAGAGACACCATCTAGACACATTGGGATCACTTGAAAGAGGAATCATAATCCTGCCTAGGTGCAGTGTAGGAAGTGTGAGTACAATCTCGGACAGGACATAAGGGACAGTCTCTTGTTTTTGTTTTCATTAGGACAGTTACAAGAATCTCTAGGGCAGACAGTGCATCTTAACACCTCTTCCTCCTCCTCCTCGTCCTCTTTTTTTTTGTACTAGGGTTTCACTCTAGCCCAGGCTAACTTGGTACTCACTCTATAGTTTCCCAAGTGCTGGGATTAAAGGCGTGCACCCTCCCAGCCAGCTGTACCTTCTAATTCTTCATTATATCTTCTATTTTTGTGTATTAAATGTAGTATGGATCTAAAGATATTTCTAATATGAATTTCTCCACCAAAAATTTTAGTTCTGAATATTCATGTAATTTCACATGCGGTATTATTTGTATTATGCTATCATTACATGATTAGTTACATTCTAATAAAACATGGCATATTCCATTCTTGGATTGGCTTTAATAGTCCTTGAAGATTCTTATCCCAAATCAAATTTGTTCGTGCTTTGTTAGACATGAACTGCTACTTTTCAAGGTGCGAAGGGATACTGTATGTGATACTTTGAAATTTCCCACATTAAAAAGTTTCATTTTTGGGCTGGGGGATGGATGGCTCAGCAGTTAAAGGTGTTTTCTTGCACAGCATACCCACCTGGGCTCAATTCCCTAGTACCCACTACAGCCAGATGCATAAAGTGGTGTGTACATCTGGAGTTTGTTTGCAGCAACAAGAGATCCTGGCATGCCCATTATCTCTCCCTGCTTATAATAAATAAAATTATTTTTAGAAGATTTTTTTAAAAATAATATCAGTTTAAAACATTCCCTGCTGTTTTTTGTCCTACTTGACCTTAGGACACATTTAAAAGAAAACATACTGAGTATGTGTTCCAAGGATATGGAATCACCTTCCTTATACAATAACCATCATAATTGGTGAAAAAGTTTGAACTTACTATGTTGCTACACCCACTAAGAATTGCATGTAATATTATGAGCTCCCTCATGCATATAGCAGTTTGAATTCTGAAAGATCTCCTGTTATTTTATATAAAGGATTCATATGTAGTCCTGTGTCTGGAAACCAAAAGGCACATGACTGAGAGGTACAAGATTTTTTTGAAAATTAAAAGTAATTTATTTGTAAGGAGAGACACAGAGAGAGTCTGAGAGAGAGAGAGAGATGGAAGGAGAGGGAGAAGAAAAGTGGTGAAGGTCAGCCGGGCGTGGTGGCGCACGCCTTTAATCCCAGCACTCGGGAGGCAGAGGTAGGAGGATCGCCGTGAGTTCGAGGCCACTCTGAGACTCCATAGTGAATTCCAGGTCAGCCTGGGCTAGAGTGAGACCCTACCTCGAAAAAGCAAAAAAAAGCAAAAAAAAAAAAAAAGAAAAGTGGTGAAGGGATGAGGGAGGGAGGGGGAAGATGAATATATATGAATATATGAATGGGCATGCCAGGGCCTGTAGCTGCTGAAAACCAACTCCAGATACATGCACCACTTTGTGCATCTGGCTCCATGTGGGTCCTGAGGAACCAAACCTGGGTTGTTAGGTTTTGCAGGCAAGTACCTTAACCACTGAGCAATTTCTCCAGCACCAGAAGCAGATTTCTTAATTAACATTAATGTTGTATTACACAATGGGAAGGCGGCAGTAAACTGAAATGTACACTTTAATATGTGAATATCCCTCATAGGTAGGCTCAGTTGCATTCAGGATTCTTGTGTGTGATAGCTTTTCACAAAGCATCTAAATGGCCAGTTTACCCAACTCTTCACTTTGAAAAATGTGCTTTAACTATAAAGTGAGTGATGGGTGTTGCAGAGATTGGATTGTAGAGAGCACAGTGGAACATCAAGGTCGCCATCTTTTGCGCTTCATTTTTGTGGCACAGGGCATTACTTACCGCCTTATAGCAGTGCCATCCATGCTATTCTTTTTAGAAGTATGATGAATTGATACTTCACCTTTTTAGTGTGTCCACAAAGCCCTGGTGTAATGTTTCCTGCCTAGTTTACTTTTGTAAGGCATATAAGTAGCTGATACCTGGAAATGATCAAAGCTTCTCTTTTTTTCCGCCTTGTCAAAATTCACTGTGACTGAGAATTTGGTTATTATAATTCCATCTTGGACTCTAGCCAAGTTGGTGCTTGTATTTGATGTAATGTAAGAACGTTAGAATATGGTGAACTCATATTACAATGGCTGCATTGTTTTTCTATCTAAATTTCTGATTTTGTTGGGAGACTTACAATTTAGTTAGGCAAAGTCAGTTTTATTTGTAATGGTATTTATTGGAAAAATCACTGGTTGGCTGAGTCAGCCTGAGCATTTTGCAAGAGGCGGACACATGTGCTGATGTTGTGTGTTGTTTTGATGCTGTAGTGTGGTGGGATTGTGTGTATGTGTACATATGCTCGCTTGTGTTTGCAAGAGGCACATGGTGCACTCTTTACAAGGTGAGTGGGTGGTGCTGAGTTTGTTGCGGCCTGCTGATTGGTTAGCTCTTGTTAGAATGTCCTTGCTCAACTACTGGCTTAGTTTTCTGAAGCGGTAATTGTAACCAGGTGTGTCAGGTCAGGGTAGAAAGCAGTTTTATGGAGCTTTTGTTCTAATAGCACGCAAGGAACCACTAGAAATATGAGTCACCAGGAAAAGGTACTTTATAAAGCAAAAGGTGGAAAGCATGCAGCATTGCTGGATTTCTAGGTTAAAAGTATAGATTGCTGTCAGAAACTCAAGTTTTTGGTTTAGTTTACACACACATGTGCAGCTAGGAATATTTTGTGTAGTTCACAGAATTGCATTTCTTTTCTCAGAGTAATAGGATTATCTTGGAACAACTGAGTATTAGGTCTGGTATCAAACATTTACAACTGACATTAGCCATCATTTCCTGGGTTGGCTCCTGTTTGGTCTCTGGCTACACAGAGTATCAGAAAGGTTTGCTTTTCTTCCTTTGAAGAACACCTTCTGTCTGAATTTCGAGCAACTGTGGGATGATTGTTTTTCTTCTCTTTCATAGTGTTCTCACTTGAAAGTGTTGCGTGCAGTGGGCTGTTAGCTTCACTTGCTGGTGTGAATGAGTGAGTTGCATTTGTAGAACATACAAAGTATTTTTGCTTGGATATAGCATTTATGATTTATGGCCAGCATGTAGCCCTGATTTTCTACTGAGAATGATCCTCATTGTCTTTGTATACTAACTCAGTGCAGAAGCACTTGTCTATTTTGAGCTAAACCAGACCTCTTGTAAAAAGAATCAAATTATTTCATCATGTTGAAAATGAAAAGCTATAATTACTTGTAATTAGACTTCAGAATTTTTGAAAATTGAGGAATTCTTTTCCAGAGGTTTAAGATCACTCCAAATCAGTGCTTTTGGAAAATAGGAAATAATTTTCGGTTCAATTTGAAATTGATTTAATTTATGCCTTTGACAGCTATTTTGCTTTGATTTTTTTTTTTTTTTTTGTAGTGGAAATCAGAACTGCAATGGTTAGGGCTGTGATGTTTTCTGTGATATCATATACTAGTTTGTTCAAAATTCGGTCTCTTGATTTTAATGAGTTTCTGAATAGTCTGGATTATGAAAGATGCTAAATAAGTATTTGTGAGCCCCACAGATTTATCCCACCTGAGAAGTTTTATAGATGTTTACAGAGATTTCTAAATTTTCCAAAAGGAAAAAATTGTTTCTTTATCCTCACAGAGTAGCAGATTGTAGCACTCCTCCCACCAGAGTACTGGGAAATTGTTGTATTATTCTTTTACTTTTAAAAATATTTGAGAGAGAAAGAGGCCAATACACACATTCATACACACACACGTGTGTGTGTGTATATATATATATATATATATATATATATATATAGAGAGAGAGAGAGAGAGAGAGAGAGAGAGAGAAAATAGGCATTCTAGGGCCTTCAGCCACTGCAGACGAACTCCACATGCATGCACCACCTTGTGCATCTGGCTTACATGGGTCCTGGGGAATTGAAACTGGGTCCTTTGGCTTTGCGAGCAAGCGCCTTAACCACTAAGCCATCTCTGCATCCTTATTACATTATTCTTATTTTAGAAGGAGACAAGAGAAAGCAATGTTTTTCTGTCTATAATTTCTTTCTTTCTTTTTTTTTTCAAGGTAGGGTCTCACTCTGGTCCAGGCTGACCTGGAATTAACTATGTAGTCTCAGGGTGGCCTCGAACTCATGGTGATCCTCCTACCCTTGCCTCCTGAGTGCTGGGATTCAAGGCATCCACCACCACGCCCGGCCTTGTCTATAATTTCTTAAGCTAAATTTCAAAGATATATATGCCAAGCAATTTTTCACTTGCATCATAAATTTTAATATATATGTATTTACAGAAAAATACTGATGTTACATTTAAAAGTCTCTTGAAAAATGGAGGATGGTGGTTCATGACATTAATCCCAGTATACACAAGGCTAAAGTATGATCGCTGTGAGTTCAAGGCCAGACTGGGGTACAGAGTGAGTTCCAGGTGAGCCTGAACTAGAGTGAGATCCTTCCTCCAAAACAAAAATAAAACTCTTAAGAAAATTTGAGTTTGCTATTTACCATTTGGGAGGCTTAGGAAGGAGAAGATTGTTGTGAGGTTGGGGCCAATGTGGGTTATAAGATGAAAGAAGACCCTGTTTTAAAAAGCAAGAAAAAAAAAGGCCAGAAAAATCTGATAAATTCAACTTGTTTGATATCTACTGTATAGTATTCTCAGAACACCCCAGCATGCATATCCACCCATCATCCCACAGACCGTGTGGTCCAAGATAGCTATGAATGTGTCCTCACACAAATAATAAACTTTACAACATTATGAGAGGTTTTTTTTTTTTTTTTTTTTTTTTTTTTAATCTCTCTCTCTCAAGATAGGGTCTTACTCTAGCCCAGGCTGACCTGGAACTCACTCTAGTCCCAGGCTGGCTTTGAACTCATGGTGATCCTCCTAACTCTGCCCCTCAAGTGCTAGGATTAAAAGGCGTGTACCATCACGCCTTGCTTCATTATAAGAGATTTTTTTTTGGATGGTGGTGGGGACAGGAATACCTCAGTCGCATGATTCTAGCATGAGCTCCGTAGATGACATTTGTGTCACAATTTCAAAATGTTGGGCATGCTTGTGGGTCCCTCTGGGCATTTCTGTGGGTCTCTTGCAGTTTTCCAAGCAATTTTAGCAGTGAACGAATTTTCTACTGTAATTAATTTTCTTGATAATTTGCTTATAATAAATGAATTATTTTCTTGTAAACGGAGGTAGTTTTCTCCTGTGATTTGAAAAGCCAAGGGTAATTTGACCTGTTCAATCCTAGTTCCTGGGAACCTGAGAGTAATTTTGCGTCACAGGAAGCTCTGGGAACCCAGAGACTGTCTGTGCTTCCCGCACGCTCTGAAGTGACAGCTGGCTTTTCTATCTGGGAATGTTGTCGTCACATCAGAACTCAGCAGATGGCTTTGCATCCTAGCACTTCATGGCCTTTGGAGGAATGCCCCTGCCTGCACAACGGTACTTCTATTATCAGCATACTTCACTGGAATTTTGAAAACATTGATGAATTAAAAATGTTCATAATTTCTGGTCTTTATTTGAGCTTAAAATAATATGACACTAATCACTTGGTATGGTGGCACATGCCTGTAATCCCAGCACTTGGGAGACCAAGGCAAAAGAATCTTCTGTTTGAGGCCAGTCAGATTTACATAGTGAGAATCTCTCCCCTTCTTTTTTGTCCTCTTACCTCCAACGAAGACCCCCAAATATGACACAATAATGTATTTTTCATGTAATAGTAACTTTAAAGTTAATGTGGTCATATAATTTTTGTTAACTTTTTTCTTTTTTTAATATTAAATATTTGGGTTAGAAAATGTCATATTCATAAAAGTAGCAAGATTATAATGATACTACTTTTTCATGGAGCATGGAAAGTAATATATTGCAATGTCTTTACCAAGGAGCATTTTAGTATTAAGTAGGTATTTAAAAAACTGGGGGAGTTGGAATCACCTTCACCTCCAGGCTGTATGCAGAGTCCAGGCCCACCCCATATCACCTCCTCTGGCATGCTTGGTTCGGGCTTTGTGACTGGCCTCTGCATTTCTGGCTGTCCTGGCTGGATCTCCTGCTACTCGTCCTTCACGCTGGCACCTTGCTGTCTTTCAGGCATGCGTAGGCCATAACTCAGCACATTGTCATGTTTCTTTGTCTCAGTTTATGGGAGTCTGGAATACTGAGGGGTCCCTCTGAGCATGTCTCCTGTGACATCCAGCCCTCTGTTTCTGCTCTTGCCACACTGGCCTTTTGTTGCTTCTAGAAAGTGCAGAAGAGGTGCTTCATTCCAGCTCTAGTGTTCTTCATCCATGTAAAAACTTCCTTCTCAATCCTTCACCTCCCATGTCTCTGCGCTGCCTCCCTTGCCCACCCCTGCTGCTCCTGCCTCCCTCACTGCGCCTGCTGCCTGTCCCTCCCACCTTTCCCTAGCTTACCTGCTGCTAGTACACTGTGTAGTGTGCATATCTGTGCTGTTCATTGTTCTCTCTCTCCCTCTTTTATCTGGCTTTTCTTAGGAAAGGGATATTTAGGTTTTGTTTGTTCAGTGGGTTTATCAAGGCATTTTGAGAAAGGATTAGTGCATAGTAGACAATTAGTAAGTTTGTACTGTGTGCACATGAATGCCATATAAATGCATCATAAGCCAGCCCTCCAGTCATTGTGTACTACTGATCTTCCTTTGTTTCTTTACATTCTTTTTCCCTCAGTGTTCTAACTCCACTTTCTTCATTTCTATATCTCTAAACCTGTTTTCTGAGCACTATCATTGTAGAAGTCTCTTTCTTAATATTTAGGATCATATTCTCTCAAACTTTGTCTTCTCTGTCCCAGTTCGCCTATGCAACACTTAATTCCAAACTAGAGATGTGTAACTTGCAGCGTTTCTGCCTACCTCCAGTAGATGGCTTTTTTCAGTGCATGCATCACTCACACGTTTCTCACATCTGACCACTTCCTTTGTAATTCTTCATACTATCCCACTACACTGTCTTCTTATTAAAAAAATGGTCCTTTTCCATGTTTTTTCTTTTTGAGATAGCGTCTCGCTCTAGCCAGGCTGACTTGGAATTCACTCTGTAGTCTTAGGGTGGCTTGAACTCACGACGATTCTCCTACCTCTGTCTCCTGAGTGCTGGGACTAAAGGCATGTATGTGCCACCATGCCCAGTCTCCCAATGTTTTTTTTATTAAAAAAATTTTGGGATGTTTTTAACTACTTGTAGTATTAAGAAAGAAATTGTTAGCATGCAGTTTAATCTTCTAAACAAGTTTACACCGACTTTTTCCAGAAAATTGTTTAAACCATTGTTTCTATATCTGTATTATGTTTCTATAATAAAATATGTTCATAGAGGGCTGGAGAGATGGCTTAGTGGTTAAGGTACTTGCCTGTAAAGCGTAAGGACCCGAGTTTAATTCCCCAGTACCCACATAAAGCCAGATGCACAAGGTGGTGCTTGCATCTGGAGTTCATCTGCAGTGGCTAGAGGCCTTAGCCTGCCCATTGTCTCTCTCTGCTTCTTGATCTCTCACTCTCTCTTAACAAACAAACAAACAAACAAACAAATAAATATGTTCAGAGAATAATAGGTTAAACAAAGATGAATTTTAAGAAAATCTTAGCCTTTTTTAGAACTAAGTTTTCCATAAAGTATACTGTCTTCATCATTGCTTTTGTAGATAACAGAGGGTACAATACGAACAAACCAGAAAAAATACAGGCTCTGTGGCATTCAGAATCAGTGGGGGATATGGACAATACACAGCACAAGGAATGGTGCTGGGGATGAAGGGAAAGAGAGCAGTGCAAGGAGTCCACAGGAAGTGTGTGGTAAAGGATGCATGCCTGTGGATGGTGGGGTTGGGGGGACAGGCCTGAGAGGTCTTTTGAAAAGCTAACATGAAAGGGAAAGACTTATTGTGTATTTATCCTTGAATAGTTTTGAAAAACCTCATAGAAAGAGAATTCTATGTGAATAATTCAAGCCACTATTAAAGTTAAAAATCGATGTCTCTCTGTCAGTTATCTCAGTCTGCTAATTGCTAGTATAACTCAAGCTCTCTTTCAGATTTGGAATTTAACTTCTATGTATTTATTACAAAGTCAATACTCAGCTTAAAAATTAAAAGATTAGTAATTATAAAGTTTTCAAAGAAAAGTATTAGTTATGACCGACCCAATGTATGGTTTCCAAAGTGCTTTGAAAATGATTTTTTAACCTTATATTTATGGTTCTTTGATAGCTTAGTCTTCTTACTACTGTTAATTGGTACTTTGTAGTAATTATAAAATACTTTAAATATACATTGTTCTGAACTTAAAAGATCAGGCTCTAAAAATTAATTTAAGAGGATAATAAAAGTGACCTTTCATATATCTTTCATATATCCTTTAATAAAATTTTTTTTTGCAGTCAATGATCTATCACTGATCCTGCACCCATAGAATGTTTTCAAAAGGTCATTAGAAATTATTTTATAAAATATTTTATTTATTTATTTTCAAACTGAGAGAAAGAGAATGTGTGTGTGTGTGTGTGTGTGTGTGTGTGTGTGTGTGTGTGTAATTCAGTGGACAACTTTGGGGTCAGCCTTCCATCTCGTGTGGTTCATGAACTTCTGAGAATTTCCCCTGTCTCTGTAGGTACACTGAGATTACAGAAGCCCACCACTGTTCCTGGCTTTTAAGTGCAGTCTGGGGTTCTGAACTCCAGTACTTTGGGTTGCGTGGCAAGTGCTTTTCCACTGAGCTATCTCTCTAGTTCCCCAGTGTTTGTTCATTAAGTAAAGTTTGTTTACAGTTATATTTTCAGCATTATAGATCTTCTGAACAGGTTTACCGGAAGTTTGAATCATAGCCATACACCGAGTGCAGTGGTGAAGATAGAGGTAGTGTCAGCCGGTCAGAAATGCACACAAGTAAATAGCAGATAGGTAGTGTTGCAAGGTACCTTGTCAACATGTTGGCTTAGGTAACATTAGTATCAATGGGAATATTTCATCCTCAAGGATAATTTTATAAGAAATAATAATGTTAGTTTACGTTAGCAGATATTTAAAAATGGCATGTGGGCTGGAGAGATGGCTTAGCAGTTAAGTGATTGCCTGTGAAGCCTAAGGACCCTTGTTCGAGGCTCTAGTCCCCAGGTCCCATGTTAGCCAGATGCACAAGGGGGCGCACGTGTCTGGAGTTCATTTGCAGTGGCTGGAGGCACTGGTGTGCCCATTCTTTCTCTTTCTCTTTCTCTGCCTCTTTCTCTGTCTGTTGCTCTTAAATAAATAAATAAATAAAAATACACAAAAAAATTAAAAACAATAAAAATGGCATGAGAAAAGTTCAAAATGTGGTCTTGAGGGGGAAAAAAAGGAGCATTGGGGAAGAGTGCTTTAGAGACTTTCAAAGTCATTAGTCTAGACAAATTTCTGGATCATTCAGAGGTGAAAATAGAAATGTAGACTACTGGTATTAGGTGCCTTGCCTTCCCCTTACTTTATTAGATCATAGTCTGGGGATCTATTGTCTTTGCCTCTTATGTTCCCTACAAATCTTATTTTTTTTTTTTATCCTTTAAGGTAATTTAAAAAATATTTCTATATAATAAAGTTCCTTGACACTGGTCTTCAAAATTGACTTCAATGTTGGGGACATTTTTCCAATAAAATTTTACTTTAATACATACAATTTTTTATCCTTTTAAATAATTTACATATAACAAATCTTCTATGACAATCATTTATAACCTTCTTGTCTTGTTAAGCTTATATATTCATCTGACAACCATCACCACAACATCATCCCAGGTATTTCTGCCTTCCCCGAAACAACTTGTGCTTCATACAGTCAGTCTCACCCACGCCCTGGTCCCTGGGCATCATGGTCTCCTTCTGCTACCTTAGCTGAGCCCTAGATATGGTTTTGATTGTCACAACTGAATTTCTTACTGGCACCCTGTGGAGTACCAGCGAAGTTGTATCAGATCTCTTGCACACATTAGACCAGAATGTCAATAGTGGCGAAGTTGAGAAGCTCCTGCATAATGCATTTGAACCATCCACAGTGTTGTGCCCCTAACAGTTCATCTCCTTTTCTCTCTGAGTTGCATACTATGGGGTGATGCAGCACAGTTTGTTTAATCATTCCCAAAGCAAGAGATAGTGGTCAGGTTCCAATTTGAGGATACTATGGATTAAGCACGTAGAAGCCATATACTTATGACTACCTAGAAAAGGGACGACAGGGTCAGTGTCATTTGTGTAACTGTATAGGAAACTTCTGAACTATTTACTAAGATGAGCCCATGTGCTTCTTTGCCATCAGAAAATGTGAAAGTGTCTGTTTTTGTCTGTACTTGGTATTGTCAGAGTTTCTATGCTTGCTCATGTACTGTGCCTGCCATATATTCTCTCATTAGAGTTTTTTTTTTGTTGACATCTTTTCTTGTGCATATTTGTTATCAGTATTGATTGAGTGTCAAAATATTCTACCAAATTTTAAAATTAGGTTTGTTCTCTCATTGAAAATTTGAATATAATCTAGATTCAAATTGTCAGTTATGAGAATTTGCTAATATTTTTTCTAGACTATGAATTATTTACATTCTTATTCTCTTACCAGCATCATTGGAAGAACAGAAAGTCTTAATGTTGATGTAGTCCATTCATCATTTTTCTTTTTGTTTCGTGCTCTGTCTTTGTATGTAAAAGCTCATTACTGAAGCCAAGAACACACAGAATTTCTCCTATTTTAAAAATAGGAGGTTTATTGTTTCAAGTTTTACTTTAAGGTCTGTGATTATTTTTTTTCAGCACTGTTTGAAGCACACATCCTTTTTCTGTGTTATTTAAATATATATATATATATATATATATATATTTTCAAATAGACAGACAGACATAGAGAATGGGCACACCAGGGCCTCCAGCCACTGTAATCAAACTCCAGATGCATGAGCCATTTTTTGCATCTGGATTTAGGTGGGTATTGGGAAATGGAACCCCGGTCATTAGGCTTTGAGGCAAATGCCTTAAGGGCTGACCCATATCTCCAGCCCTGTTTTTTTTTTTTTTAATGTGTGTGTGGTATGAATTTGTGGTGTTTGTGTGTGAGTGTGAGCACATGTATACCACTGTACAGTTGTGGAATTCCGGATGATTTAAGATGTCGGTTCTCATTTTCTATGTTGTTTCAAGCCTGTTATCCTGCTATAGGTGTGCTGGGATTATACATGCTTACACTACTGCCCCCGGCTGTTTGTGTGTTTTGAGGATCTGAATTCAGGTATTCATGCTTGCATGTCAAGAACTTTATGTACTGAGCCATCTCCACAGCCCATGACCTTTTCTGTGCATGTAGGTACTCAGTTTAAAAAATTTTCCTTCCCTCTCTCCCTCCCTCCCGCCCTCCCTCCCTCCCTCCTTTCCTTTTTTTCTCCTTTCTTCTTTTTCTTTCTTTTTGCATTGAGTTTACAAAACACTTTAAATAAAGGGACCTGACCTAACATCTTGATAGTTTTGAGTCTTTCAGTCCATGAGGGTGGTATTTCCATTAATTTGCACTTTTTTTTCTATATGTAAATCTTGCATATTTTTTGGTACCTATATTGTTGCATTTCTATTTCTTGGTCTTACTATAAACTACAATTAAAGAAATATACATGGCATGATATTATATCTTAAATCTAGGATGTCTTAGTTCTGAAACCTTTTTGTAATCCATGCTAAGCATGTCTGATGGTATGATTTTGTTAGAGTCAGTTTGCAGTCATTGAATTACCTTCTCACTTTGTATTGTGGACACAGTTGCAGGATGCAAAAGTATGTAATTGATTACATCTGCTTGGGTGTTGAATGGCAATGCATAACAGCGGGACATAAATCTTGATTCTGTACTAATGCTTCATATGCACACCATCTTGTGTCTGAATGTTGGGGTGGTAGTGTTAGGATTGTACAAATCTTGGCAATGCTCCCATTTAGTCAGATCATTTGTGGTAGGATTTGAGAGAATTGAAAGCTTCCACTTAAGGATCACCTTCCTTTCCACTGGCTTGCCTGAGGATCTAAAGTTGCCCATGTCTTACAAAGGAAGCATAAATCATTGTGCTGTTCTGACCTTAATATTCTTTGGTTTTTCAGGATCTCAGTGTTTGTAGGTTGTGATGGCAGATAACAGCTGGGGGCTTGAGAGATAGGGCAAGATAGGTTCAGGCGTAAGTGGGCCCAGGTGGGATGCTGCCATGGTGGGAACCTCATCCAGATGTCATTGCAAGGACATTGGGCACCAAGCTGTGAAAGCAGGATAGGGAGATACAGAAATGGGGATCAGGAGGTACTGCTGACAAAATCTAACCTGGCTACTTGGAATTTTTACCTGTGGAAAACAAGGTATTTGCCTGTCAAACACTTGTGCTGTGTCTTGAATCAGCAGAGATTGATGATGCTTAAAACTGACCTTAATGCATGATGGGTTCTTTGTTAAAGTATTTGCCTACATTCTTCAAGATACATTTTAGATGCTATAGGGTTAGTACAGATGAATAATTTCCTTAATAAAGAAACAGTATATAAAATGAACAGGGTTACAAAGCAGGACTGTAATTCACTCCATGGTATTTTAATTTCTTAAGAAAAGCAATACTAAAATAATCATAATTTACATCATTAGAAATTAAAGAGGAAACAATTTGGGGATACATGATTCAACATAGTTAGTTTTACTTAATATCTATTTATTTTTATAAAATATTTTTATTTATTTATTTGTAAGTAGAGAGAGATAGAAGAGAAACAGAGAGAATGGGTGTGCCAAGGCCTCCAGCCACTGCAAACAAACTCCAGATGCGTGTTCCACTTTGTGTATCTGGCATTATGTAGGTACTAGGGAATTGAACCTGGGCTGTTAGGCCTTGCAAGCAAGCACCTTAACTGCTGAGCCATCTCTCCAGCTCAGTATTTATTATTCTTGACAAGTTATTAAAACTTGTATACATTTTGATTTTAAAACTTGAAATGAAAGCCGAGCATGGTGGTGCATGCCTTTAATCCCAGTACTCAGGAGGCAGAGGTAGTTGGATTGCTGAGAGTTTGAGGCCAGCCTGAGACTATATAGTGAATTCCACGTCAGCCTGGGCTAGAGAGAGATCCTACCTTGAAGAACCAAAAAAAAAAATAAAAATAAAAAAAAATAAAAAAAAGAATGCATTTAGGGAAAATACCTATATCTGTCAGATTTAAAGTGTGGATGTGTGTGTTTTCTAGGACAAAACAGCATTTAAAGTTGGCCCTATTTTTCCAACTGTTTCAGCTAACATTTCATTATTGTTTTGTTTTGTTGCCAAATTGTAACAAGGTAGCACTCACTGATTTACTTTAATAAACCAATCACATTTCAAGTTTTATTTGTTTGGAAACAAACTCTTGCTTTTTAATTGAGCTAGTTCTATTTGTTTGTTAGTGAGAAATCTCATGAATTAAAAATTATATTTGTATATTTGTCTTCTCAGCAGTGTTCCAGGTATTTGAAAACTCATCATTCTGCTGTTGCTTTATGTCATCCCTGGGAGTTCTGTAGCTTCTAGGTTTCTGCTGTCTGTCAGTCAGTCAGTCTGTGTGTGTGTGTGTGTGTGTGTGTGTGTGTGTGTGTGTGTGTGTCTCTTCAGTGAAGGAATTCTGTATACCTGGCTTCAAGTCTTCCTATTTATCTAAGAGTTCATGAAGGTGTCTAGTAAGAAGTCAGGAGCTGGGTCCTTTCACAGTTTCTGTTCTGCATCTCTGAATATCAGTTTCCAGTTGAGTCATCTGTCTCCTTTATTATGTGATATGCTGGGCTTGGGGTCCCTGTGCTGTGGCCTGAAGGCACACATTGTTACCAACCTGGGATTGCTCTAGGATTTATCTTTTTTTGTTTCCCTATTCCCGTATCATAATCTGTGATTGGGCCAATTTCTATATATAGTTGTTTGGTAAATGTTCATTTTCTAGTTTAGTTTTTATGGTTAGCCATAGTTACCCTAATCATGATTGGCAGTTCACTTGTCAAATTTATATTCTCTATACGTGTGTGAGTCTATACTTTTTTATTTGATAATGAAAATATTAGTTCTTTTAAGCTGTGATTGAATACATATATTTCTTTCTGTGTAATGCTGTTTAATGCCTTCTTTCTTCTGTACACATGCACTTGATAGACCCGTTAATGTCATAGATGATGGAACTGAGGGAGAAAACAAGAAGAATTTGGTTTTTGGTCTGCAGTGTACTTGAGCACATTTATTTAATTTTTTAAAATTATTTTTTAACTTTTTTTTGTTTGTTTTTGAGGTATGGTCTTACTCTAGCTCAGGCTGACCTGGAACCCACTCTGTAGTCCTAGGCTGAACTTTACTCAAAGCAGCTCTCCTATCTCTGCCTCCTCAGCGCTGGGATTAAAGGTGAGCGCCACCAAGCCTGGCCTTTTTTCTTTTTTCTTTAAACTTTTTAATTAGAAGTCATAGAAGCCAGGGTCAGCGTTTCTTGCAATCTTGAGCTATTGCTCCTTTTCCTTTGCTTCACTTATTTGTCAGATTGCTTGTAAGGATTGCTCTGGTCTACCAGCTATGGAAGATGTAAAAAGATATCATTTCCTATAGATGTTGCAGGTAGTAGCTTTCTTGCTTGCTTAATAGCCATACTGTTGAGTCTGGGGACTTCTTACTGCTTTGTGCTGGAGTGAGCTGCCCTCCTATACTGTGCTGGCAGTCAGCCTGCAAACAGGCGACCTGTTGGAGCAATAGCTAGAACTTCACCATGCTGGCATGGGCTCCTGGCTAATGGGCAGCTGTGGTACGATGTGCTTTTCCAGTTTTTGTCTCTTCATTCTTCTAAGCTTCCCTAGCCTGGCCTCCGTGGTGTCTCATATCTCCCAAGTATGTCTTAACTGTAGAATTAAGTGTTTGTCTCTGTCTTGATCCTCTCTACCTCTTCCTCCCACTTCTCTCTGATTAGCCATGTTCGGTAGCCCAGGCTGGCCCTTTTTCCTCCTTCTTTTGCTTCCTGAGTGCTGTGATTACAGGTGGGGACCACCACACCTGGTGTTCCAATTAAAAAAAAAAATTCCCCTAGCTGGGCGTGTGGCTCACACCTTTAATCCTAGCACTTGGGGGACAGAGGTAGGAGGAGGGTCACTGTGAGTTTGAGGCCAGCCTTAACGAGAATGAGTTCTAGGTCAGCCTTTAATGGCTATGGCATAGGTACTTAATAGGCTTCTCTTGGTCTTCACAGTACAATTTTCCCTTTGTTTTTCACGATTTTTTTTTTCTAAATGTGTTCATCTGTTCGCAGATGACAATTGTTTTCCTACTTGTTGAAAAATAGATCATGAATTTCTAAATCTGGCTGGCTGCCTTGTTTCGTAAGTATCTCCAGTAGGAACCTGCACACATATGAGTGTCTGTGTTAGTATTACTTCATTTGATTGGAAGGAGGTCTTCTGGTTAGGACTTACAGCATTGCCGTCTGGTGTTATGTAACACTTCCACTTCTATATTGTCACTGCCTTGTTTCTGTGGGGAACAGAGAACTTTGTACCATGATTCCAAGGACTTACAGATAATAGTAACTATGAAGACTGGTTCAGAAACTGTTCCCGTGGTTCCTGCAGGCCATATCTACAAAGCAAAGATATAGATGAATGCAGAGTATTTGTCCATTGGAGTGGTAAAGAGATAAGAGTGACTGAGGCTGAATTATACTTCCAATGACAAGCTTCATTGGCCCTTTACTTTTCTTGGTCTTTGGTTAAACCTTTCTTTTACAAAACAATTTAAATATAAAATTAGATGATGATGGTGATTATTATTATTATTTTTAAGGTAGTGTCTCACAATAGTTCATGCTGATCTGGAATTCACTATGGAGTCTCAGGCTGGACTTGAACTCGCAGTGATCCTCTTTTCTCTGCTTCCCAAGTGCTGGGATTAAAGCATGTGCCATCATGAGACAGAGAGCAGAAGGGAAGGAGAGATGATGGGTGCAGAAACAGTACACACAAGTGTCACTGTGTGTGTCTGGCTTTATGCGGGTACTGAGGAATCACACTCAGCTTGTTAGGCTTTACAGGCAAGTGCCTTAACATAGGAACCAACTCTCCAGCCCCCTTTGGTGACTTTTGAGTCACCCAAGTGGTCACTGCTATTTGAAAAGAGAAGTTTCTCTAACCAAAAGTGAGAATAGCATTTAATGTATGGGTATAAACAAAAAAAGCACTTAGAGGGCAGTTTGGTGGACATAGTTTATACATTTATCCAGACAACAGCATGCATAACTCTGTTTGGGCTCATGACCTCCCTAGCTATAGACTTAGAAAAATCTTTTAAATATTTATTTATTTGAGAGAGTGAAATTGGCACAGAGAGAGAGAGAGGGAAAGAATGGGCACACCAGGGCCTCCAGCCACTGCAAACGAACTCCAGATGCGTGCACCCCCTTGTGCATCTTGCTTATGTGTGTCTGGAGAATCTAACCCGGATCCTTTGGATTTGCAGGCAAACACCTTAACCGCTAAGCCATCTCTCCAGCCCCCCAGCTATAGACTTTTGATTAGGGTTTCAGTACCAGGCATGTATTTCCTTCCATGGGTTGATCTTCTAGTCTAATTAGAGAGCAATTGGTTTTCCCCATCACAGACATGCCGCTATAGCTCCAGTCTGCACATTTGGCCTGGCTGACCTGGACCATCTTAAGGCTTGCATGGTCCACTGTTGCTTAGTACAGGCAATGGCCTCTCTCTCCCCAAAGGCTGTGTGCAGCATAGCTCTTCCCAGCTTTCTGACAGCTAGACCACAGGGAGAGGTTTCCAGCTCAGATTCAGTGACTTGTGGCCCATCACCTTCCTTTTTGACAATCACACTAGGCATTTCGGATGTAATGCTGACATGGTACTTAGATGCATGTTTATTGTATTTTGATTTACTTTACTTAAAGTGTTGATCCTAAAAAGATTATATGTATAGTATGTATCTGTGTGTTTATGTGTATATATCTGTAGATATACATATATATGTATATCTGTACATATGTGTATGTATGTGTTTCTTGTCACTTTATCAAAACTAGCAGTGTGATCATAATATGGAAGCAGGTTTATGATGAATGTTCTCCTGTCCTGGAAATGATGCAGCTAAACTTCTGCAGGGCCACAAAGTAATTTGAAGGTAAGCTGTAGTATTATAAGCATTCTTCACAATTTATTAGTTAGTTTTTTTTATATCTATGATGAAATTCAGTTCTCATTTCATCATATTAATGCTGTATAACACATGAATGCCAAATCAAGATAGAGTTAGAAAATGTCATATTAAATAGAATAATGACTTACAAAGGTTTATGGAAACATGCTGAAAAAATTTTTTTTTTTTTTTTTGTCAAAAGCATTATAGGGACTGGGGAGATAGATCAGTAGTTAAAGGAGCTTACTTGCAAAGCCTGCCAGCTCGGGTATACATCCCTAATACCCACCTAGGGCCAGAAACAAAAAGTGGTACTCATTTACAAGAGACCCTGGCATGCGTGCGCACGCACACACACACACACAAATACATTAAAAAAAATCTCTATAGGTAAGACTTAATACCTTCTTAATTATGCTGTTGCTTTGGAGAAGTTTTGTCTTTCATTTTCTATGAAGTAGACAGTGTTCTATATGCCTTTTCTCCTATGAGAAGAATATTCATCTTTGGTATGTAGGCTAGTAGTTTTCATAGAAAAGTAAAATATGGGTTAGTTTTTAATTAGGTGTATGATATTGCAAAAAGAGTATACTTATTTTGAAACTAAAATATGAAAGACTACTTTGGTGAGAAAACAATTTGGATTTAATTTCATCCTTCATGTGTTTAATTTTCTGTGAGCTTAAATTGTTTAAATATTAAGAACAAATTAAAATGACATTTTTTGTAGAATAAATGACTATGATTACTTTCATATTTGAAATCATAGAGAAATCATATAATTTGTAACAGTATCATATATTTATGCCACAGGATTTTTCTATATGTATCATGTTCAGTGGCCAACTAACACTGAAGAGAAAGCGCATCATGAAAAAACTACTTAATTAAAAATTAAACGTTGAATTAAAACCTAAATTATGCAAAACTAATAAGCCACATTTCCAAGACCAACAATTAATAGAGTACAATATATTCAGGAAAGACAGTAGCATTTTAATATTTCTTTGATGTTAGAATTACAATTTGCAGTGCATGCTATTTTGAAACATGTATTTTGAAGAGCTCAGCATGTCTGAATCAAGACATAAATCATTGATCTAAGATTTTCAGTGACTATAAAATTTATCATAGATTAAAATACTTCATAATATAAATAGCCACAGAGGAAAAAAATGCAATTTCTTTTCATCAGTGCCAACATCCTATCAACGTCTTTGATTACATTTGTTCATTCTGATGTGCTGGTCACCAGTACAGGGATGACACAGTCCTAAAGCAGTCTGTTGTTATTATTATTTTTTCTTTCTTTTTCTTTTTCTTTTTCTTTTTCTTTTTCTTTTTCTTTTTCTCTTTCTTTTTCGAGGTAGGGTCTCACTTTAGCCCAGGCTGACCTGGAATTCACTATGGAGTCTCAGGGTGGCCTTGAACTCATGGTGATCCTCCTACCCCTGCCTCCCAAGTGCTGGGATTAAAGGCATGTGCCACCACGCCCTGGCCCAGTCTATTATTTTGTTCAACATTATTTTCTTTCTTCACAATTGATTTAGGATCACAATAATGATGGTTGGCAAGGTTTCAAACCTAATTAACTTTCTACCTCTGAATATTCAATTAAACTAAGGATTTACAGATAAGCCCAAGTTCCCAGATTGCTAAAAGTATAGAGAATTAGCCCCATAAGATGTGGTGAAATTGTATAGTAAGTATGTTAGAAGTTAATAATCCTAGTCTGCATACTGATTTTGTTTTTTGATTTGCTAGATTTGAGTCAAATTTCAGTAGGCATTTTTCAGCTGTTACGTAGATTTATATTGAGTAATTTTCCTGTTTTCTGTTTTTAAAATATATACTCTTTTCTCCTGCTTTTCTCTTTTCCTTCCTCCCTCCCTCCTTCCTTCCTTCTTCCTTCTTCCTTTCTTCCACCCACCCACCCACCCATCCATCCATCCATCCATCCATCCATGCTTCCTTTTTTCCTTCCTATTTATTTTTATTATTTGGTTTTTCAAGGTAGGGTCTTGCTCTGGCCCAAGCTGACCTCGAATTCACTATGTAGTCTCAGATTGGTCTTGAACTCATGGTGATCCTCCTACCTCTGCCTCCCAAGGGCTGGGATTAAAGGCATGTGCCACCATGCCCGGCCTCCTTTTTTTTTTTTTAATATTTTTTTGTTCATTTTTATTTATCTATTTAAGAGTGAGAGAGAGAGAGAGAGAGAGAGAGAGAGAAGAAAATGGGCAAATGGGTGCACCAGGGCCTCCCGCCACTGCAAACGAACTCCAGACGTGTGCGCCCCCTTGTGCATCTGGCTAACGTGGGTCCTGGGGAATCAAGCCTCGAACTGGGGTCCTTAGGCTTCACAGGCAAGCGCTTAACTGCTAAGCCATCTCTCCAGCTCCTTCTTTCCTTTTTTTATGCGAGAGAGTGAGAGGGAGGGAAGGAGGGAGGGAGAGAATTGGCGCATTAGGGCCTCCATCCGCTGTAATCAAACTCCAGATGTGTGCACCACCTAGTGTGCATGTGTGATCTTGCACACTGTGTCACCTTGCATCTGGCTTATGTGGGACCTGGAGAGTCATACTTGGGTCCTTTGTCTTCGCAGGCAAGCGCCTTAACTGCTAAGCCGTCTCTGCAGCCCCCTTTCCATTTTGTGTGCACGAGCATGGTAGTGCTGCTACAAGTGGACTCCAAATAGATACGTCACTTTAAAAAAGTTATTTGTAAAATGTTAAGCACTGTATCATCTTGCCCTGCTCCTCTTTCCCTGTGGGCTCTCTTCGTTGGGGTTGATGATATTCATTATGGGGTCATGAAGGCCTCAGTCATTCTCTGTGGGGGACTGTGCCTCAGGATAGTCCTAACTAGTCTGTGCCTCTTTCCCAATGGTCCCTGAGCCATGGCAGGCCCATTAACAGTCTCATTTAGTGTTGAGCTCTCTGTGGCCTCTGGATTTCTATGTTGATGAGTTTTGATTAGCCACGTTGCTTGTCACCATCTCCCTGAAGCTGGTTGTTGAGGCAGCAGTGAGAGTAGTATTCATGTTGCTGCTTCTCCTGCAGAGTCTCCTGGGCTGATAATGGTGAATGTGGCACATCTTGTGGTAGACAACTGGCTATCTTACTGTGTTGGTGGGTTTTGATTCTCCTCTGTATTCTCTGCCATCTGTAAAATAAAACAGTTTCTCTAATCAAGAGTGAGAGCAGCTTGGATTAAAGGGTATATATGTAGTTAAGAGTTTTTTTTTTTTTTTTTTTTTTTTGTGAGTATCCTTACTCTAAACCAGAGAGCAGCGAGGGCTTTTCTCTGAGTTTCCTCTCCATGGGATACCAACTTGGTTCCCAGCACTAGGTATGAGTTCTCTCCCACATGGGTCTCATATCTAATCATAGAACTATAGAGCAGTTGTTAGTTGCACAGGTGTTTGTATATTTCTGGCTTGGCTGGTTGGTTTCATAACTTGATTATTCATGCTGTTGAGACCATTGTCTCTGGCATTTCCCCTAACTCTTTTCAGTGCCTTGAGGTCAAGCCAGTGGGGAATTGACTCCACTCTCTGTGTGGTGTTTCCATTTCCTATTACCACAACCTGTAGTATCTTCAGCAATAAGGTCTTACCTTTTTTTGGAGGCAAGACCAGTAAACTGCCCCCCTTTATTAAATGTGAGAGTGAGAGAGAGAAATTGATGCTCCAGGGCCTCCAGCCACTACAATGGAACTCCAGACAGTGCGCCATCTTGTGCGCATGTATGACCTTGTGTGCTTGCATCACCTTGTGTGTCTGGTTCATGTGAGACCTGGAGAGTTGAATATGTGTCCTTAGGCTTTGCAAGTAAGCGCCTTAACCGCTAAGCCATCTCTCCAGTCCAAGATCTTATCTTTGTAGCTCAGGCAGGTAACCAAGTGTTTTGGCAATGGCCTGCATTATTCTGGGGACTTCATGGATCTTTATGACCAACAGATCTCAGCTGACAGTTGTGGGTAAACTATGGGCTGAGATTTACCAGCCAGAGCCCTTGATGTGCCACGTTTTTGTGGCTGGCTTTACTTGGATAGTGGGGAATTGAGTGGGGAATTGAAAGCCAGGGTTGGGGGTGTCAGCGGGCAGCATCATGCTTTGCAAGCAAGCACCTTTAATCTCTGGGCCATCTCCCCAGACTCTTTGTGGAGTTTTTAAAAAGTATAGTGAATCAGCCTGGAGAGATGGCTTAGCAGTTAAGGTGCCTGCCTGCGAAGCTGAAGCCCTCAGGTTCAATTCCCCAGGACCCACGTAAGGAAGATGCACATGGTGGTGCATGTGTCTGGAGTTTATTTGCAGTGGCTGGAGGCCCTGGCGTGCCCACATTATCTACTATCTGTCTGTCTGTCTGTCTATCTATCTATCTATCATCTATCTATTTCTCAAATAAATAAACATTTTTTAAAATTTATTTTAAATTTTATTTAAAAATGTATATTTTCAGTAATGGATGCAATAGTCCAACAGTATTTTTTAACATTTTTATTGAAACATATTTTATTGAAAGGTTGATGGTATTCTTTTGAGACACAATTCTGTGCACATTCCTCTTAAATGAAAGTTACCACATAAAGTATGTTTGTAGTGCTGAAATGATCATCGCTCCCGACATTTGTGGTACTATTAATGCTCTGTTTCCATAGCATGAATATGGTGACTTTTCTTAAAAACCATCAGCTAGATCAAGCCTATAAACTCATGTGTATTTTATAATTATTTCTTTTCCTAAGGACATTTTGTTGAGTAGGAAATATATATATATATATATATATATATATATATATATATATATATATATATATATATTATCTTCAGAGGGTTAGTAAATTTAACATGCGACCATTTTTAAAATCTTCAACTTATTGCTAGGATTTTTGAAAGTAAACTTTGAATAACTTATATTAGTCACCTGGGTTCACAACCTTATCCTTTTTTAGGAGAAATGATCTAAGTAAAAAAATATCTAATTAGTGTACCATGAGTGATTTCTACACGGCCACACATTTGGCATTTTCTTTAGGTCAAGACTGTCTGTTGCTTTCGCACATGGTAGAAAACTGCTGAACTCTTGCTTTTGTCTTAAGGTGTCAGAAGTGTGATGTCACCGGATGGAAACATCAGCATTTTCTGCTTTCCTCCAGCAAGGGCAAATTGAGCTGATCTTCTTTAGTCTTCTTTCCCATTTTCCTACATTAAACCCCATCTCCTTTCTCCCTCAAGATCCAAACTGTTTCTTCCTTGTGGGTCTTTCTTTCTACTTGTTTCTTTCCGAGTTGGTTGCCTACTTCTGTGAAGACAGAGAAAACTCATCCCAGGACGTTGTTAGTTTGCAGGGTAGAGATACCTTTTCGGGAGAGGAGATGAATTGGCACCAAATGTGTTTCTGCCTAGGGGCATCGGCTTAGTCATTTTCAAGGCCAAGTTGCTAGTTTGCTTCTGGAACTTGTTCTCTTTTCCATTAAGATTCACCTGTCAAAGATAAAAATGTCCTCACTATTACTGTCAGGGTGGCTGGCATGTGGGAGGAACTGTGTTCTGGCTTGTGTGCCTTAGAGTTCCCATCCTAAATCCTTAACCTCCAATGTGACTGTATTTTGAGATAGGGCCTTTGAGGAGGCATGAAAGTCACCTCTCATGTTACATGAAGGAAGAATTGTCTTGGTTTCCAGACCAGGTTTCAGCCCAGTATGGTGAAGAAGTTGGGCAGGGCCTGGCAGAGCAGCTGCTAAGAAGCTGGAGCTCTGCACTCATCCAGTATTGACCGCTCCTCTGCCCTTTTGCCTCTCTGGGATGGTGCCCCCCATCCAAGGTGGGTCTCCTTACTCATTCCTCTTTGAGAGGACACGTTCCCTCAGTTAACCCAGAGGTGTGCCTTACTAATCTGGGCGCTTCTCAATCCATTCAAGTTGGCAATCAAAATTACCCATGTTAGGAGGTCACTGATGTCAAATTAGCTCTTTATAGGTGAGACCCTTGTAAAACGAAGACACCAGAATATTCTTCCTCCCTCTGCACCTGGTTTTGTTCTCATATGGCAGACAGGTGGCTGTCAGGACAGTTGAGTTCTGGTGAGGGCTGTGTTGGGGCTTCTAGATGGCACCTTGGTCTTAGTGTTGCAGAACTGTCAGAAAATTAGCTTTTCCCTAAACCATCTATACTGGCATTTTGTTACTGCAGCCAGAACAGAATAAAGTAGTAGTCAGTTGCCACAAGTGTTCTTTGCTATTCAAACCAGCTTGTCTCTGAATCAGTTTCTTGGCCCACTCATAGCTAAGGAGAAATTCATCATGGCAGATAGTAAGAGAAGCCGTGGCAATAGCCAGTCATTTGGTGCTACTTACATTTTCCTGTACATTTGTACATAGTATTTTCTAATTACAAGTATAGCTGTGGGCTTAAGTGTTGTAATTTATGAGATATTTGTGTATCATGAACACATGTACCAGTCAAGTGTAGTGTAGTGTAGTGAATTTTCATCATATGAACATGTCACATCATAAGAACGTGGCCCAAGAAGCAAGATGGCACGGGACTTACCTTTTGCTGTTCTTATCACCACTAAGGCGTCTGTCTCCTGAACCATGGGAGACACCTTTCATAGTCAACATTCCATTCAGCATTTTTGACATAGACTCCTATGCCATGGCTTTTGATTTGAATTTCATATTAGGCTAGACCCTGGTTTCTATGTATTTTTAACTTTTGGCTTTTTGTTAGTTTTTTTTCTGTGTTTTTGGCCTTTCACTAGCCTCCTCCTACTTTCCTTCCTTTGCCATGGAATTTGGACATTGTTTCATGAATTATTTTATGAATTTTGGGAAGTAGGCTCATTAAGATGCTATATAAATAAGAAGGTCTGCATCAGCTTTATTTTGTAAATTTTGAAATTCAGACTTAAAAGTAGAGTTGTGGTTTAATTCACTTATGTTTAGCTTGGTATGCATATAGTCCTCTGTGGGATGCCATTTCAGCTACCATTATTACAGTGTGAATATCTGTAAGGAAGCATGCCTGTGAATATTGCATTTGTGAGTGCTCTCTAATGAGGTATTAGATCTGGGGTGATGGTATATTTTGGAGGAACTGCTGATTAAATGCAGTGTGCATACTAAGGCATTGCTTTTACAAGTGGCACCCATGTGCTGATTGGAGACTAGCTCAGTGTCAAAAAAGAATCTTAACTCTTAGCTTAGATGTGCAATGAAAAGGACACATGATTTATTTGTGCCTCAATCATTTTTTCTTATTAAATACACCTCTGGCATTTACAACAGAAGTTACCCAAATATATACTTTAATAGGCAAGTAGTCTATTTTTAATGCAACAATTTAGGAATGTTGAAATGTAGAAAGTGAGATAAACATGAATTACTATCAGCAATATGTGCGGTTTTATTTCCAATGCCTGCAAATGAGTTACTTAATAAATGGTTTGTTAGAGAAGCATATTAACACAGTTATTTCTTTATATATTTCATATAAATAATTATGTACATGCATATATATTTACATAGATCTTTACATCAGTGTGTCACTGGGTGTTTGCTAGATTGAAACTATTGATCTGGCTGTTGTTTGTCTTTTATGTGATGATGAATCTTGAAATCTATGGAAAACACGTGGGAAGAGGAGATAATAGAACTTGGAAGGGAAGGTAGAGAATGAGGAGCTGGAATCTATAAGAATTTGCTGAAGTCTGTCAGGGAGAAAGAAACTTCCGTATGTTCTTTCTGCTGCCTCAGACCTTGAAAGTGTCCTGTAGAAGGTGGTGTCATTGCTTAAGAAGCTTATCCTGCACATGTCTGACAGGCAGATCTGAGGGAAGGGGAGCCCTCCCCAGTGAGTTATCAGAGCTGATACATCCTGAGAGCTCCATGTGGCTGCTGCTTCATGTCCCCTCTGCGTTTTTTATGCATGCTTCCTCATAGCCCTCTGGAAAGAGCTCACAAGAAGAATCACATTGCACCAAAGGTGACACATTCCAAGGCAATCACAAAGGGATTTATTTATTTCCTTACTTACTTACTTATTTATTTATTTTGTGGGCTAAAAGCATTGACTTTTTTTTTCTTTTTTAAAAGCTTTATTATTATTATTATTATTAATTTATTTATCAGAGAGAGAGAGAGAGAGAAAAGAGGCAGATAGAGAATGAGTGCACCAGCGCGTAAACTCCAGACACATGTGCCACCTTGTTCATCTGGCTTATTTGTTTAACCAAATGTGTTGTTTTTAATAACAAAACCATCAATGAGTCATATTACCATGATGCGTCCTGTTGTTAAGTGATACACTAACAAATATTCCCATTTGCCTACAAGTACACATTTCATGTTGATTAATCTGCAAACATTCTTACTTTGGGAAGCAGCTCACATGAAAGGCTTTACTTAGTCAGGGTTGGCAGGAGCCTGGACTTGTGCAGAGCTGCCTGCAGGCTTCCTAAGGAAGGTGTGAGCACTACCTGGTCCGATTTGGTTGGATGAGACTCTGTGACGGTCAGTCTTGGTTGTCAGTTTGACAAGATTTAGAACAAATCTCTGGGCATGTCTGTGAGGAATTTTCTGGATGTGTTAATTGAGATGGGACCACTCACCTGAAATGGGGACACTGCTTCTATATGTTGGGGGTTTGGGGCTGTGTATAAAGGAGAAAGCTACCTGAATACCAGCATTCGTCTCCCTCTGCCTCCTAAGTATGGATTCAGTTTGTCCAGGTGCCACACACTCCCACTGCCATGCCATCCCCACCATGATGCCTTTGTCATGATTGTGTTGCAGCAAGGAACAAGTGTGGATACAGATGCCCTCTGGGATGTCCAGAGAGTGCTGAGTGACTGAGCCTGTGCATTCACTCTTTCCTCTTTAAATTTATTATAGGCTGTAGCAGGTAATAGTCATGCTCAAAGCGTTTTGTTCATAGCCTTGTAAGTTTACACTGGTAGAATAAAAAACCCCATCTTTTGAAATTTTGAATGTAGTCTTCCCTATTTTGAATATGGTTTGTTTTACCAAAAGTTTATCTTTTGGTATGGCAAAACTTAGAATTGATTTATATTGGTAATGTTGTACATTTCTTGTTTATTAGTGACTTACTAAATAGGGATAGGTTTAAAAATTAATAGCTAGTATGTTGTAAATAGAGAGAGAACAAATATTGGACATTTTTGACAATATGAAAATTAAAAGAAATGGGTTAAATAAGGTCGATGTGAGATGTGAACTTTTCTTTTGCAGGTGAGAACAATCTGCATGTGAAGTACCAAGCTCTGGTTACTATTTATAGATCAAAGAGCAGGGTATATCATGTCTCCAGAACTCTATTTGCACTGAATTGTATATGAGCCACTGTCCTTGTCAGCTACTAAAGATCACTTTCTTGTTTCTCTTTTTCAACCAAATATTAGGCACAATGTAGAACCATGGTTCCTGTCTTTTTTGTCCTCCTTCAAGACATTAGTGCACATGTTATTTGGTGCTGTGTAGTCAGCCATTATCATGGAAGCTTCGGCTACTACGGTGTGGTGTGCCAGGGCCTCAGCCACTGCAGTCACACTCCAGATGCTTGCATCACTTAGTGGGCATGTGCGACCTTGCGCTTGCATCACCTTTGTGTGTCTGGCTTACGTGGGTTCTGGAGAGTTAAACATGGGTCCTTAGGCTTTGCAGGGCAAATGCCTTAACTGCTAATCCATCTCTCTAGCCCCAACATTTTTAAAATAAATTATGTCAGAGTGAAAATTCTACAGAAATTATTTGTCAGAATTTTCATTTTTATGGCATAGATTTTATTATTTAATTATATTTTATTTTTTATTTATTTTTTTTGAGGTAGGGTCTCATTATAGTCAAGGCTGACCTCGAATTCACTATGTAGTCTTAGAGTAGCCTTGGAACTCACAAGGATCATCCTACGTCAGCCTTCAGAGTGCTGAGACTAAAGGTGTATGCCACCATGCCTGGCTTAGGATTGATTTTAGACTTTGAAAGGTTCATACAACCTTCACCTTATGTGTTCCTAGGCTAGAACATTTATTTTCTTTATTTATTTCAGTATTTATGTGCCTCTGTGTGTACTTAAGTGTGTGAATTCATGTACATGTATGCCCAGGCAGTCTTGTGGAGGTCAGAGGACAATTTTCTTGTCAACCTTCCCCTTCCATCTTATTTGCAATAGGATCTCTTGTTGTGTATTGCCCTCTTTATGTGGCTTCAAGGAAATTTTCCTGCCTGTGCCTCCTTTCTTGTTGGTGCACTGGGGTTTCAGAATTCCTCCTGTTTACATGGGGTCTGGGGATTTGAACTCAGGTACTCAGTTGTGTGGCAAGCACATTATCCATCTAACCATCTTCCCAGCACCCTAGATTTGCTATGTTGTTGCCTTCAATTTCATCTTAGTTCTGGAAACATCATAGAAATTGCCTTTACTTACTTATTTATTTATTTTTATTGTTCTGGTTTTTCGAGGTAGGGTCTCACTCTGGCCCAGGCTGACCTGGAATTCTCTGTGTAGTCTCAGGTGGCCTTGAACTCATGGCAATCCTCCTATCTCTGCCTTCTGAGTGCTGGGATTAAAGGCATGTGCCACCACGCCCGGCGCCTTTACTTTTTAAATTATTTTTCTTCAACAAATGTGTGTTCCTTGTATGTATATGCAACTTTAATATAGTCTTAGATCTATACATAGTCACTAGTGATTAACTTCAGTCTTGGTATTGGTCTTTATGCCTGGAGTGTCGGTTGTACAGTTGGTGTCTCCTGCAATGACTACTGAACTCCAGCTTATGAAGCAGTCAGTAGATGTTGAGTGAATTTTAATGATGTGAATTGTAATAGCTTGATATCTATTAGGAAAACCTTTTAGTAGGAACAAATGGTAAATTTAGCATTAATTTTTATTAGCAAAAATCTCAGCTTGTATTTTAGCAATTTTTTGTACATTCTTATATATTTGTGCATGGTATTTAAAAGTAGCTACTCTTTTGATGGCTCAGTGGGGAAGAACACTACTTGTGCCAGTATAAGGAGCTTAGTTCGATCCCCAGCACCTCTATATAAAAACCAGGCTTGGCCATGTGTACCTGTAACCCCAGTGATGCGGATACCAGAGACAGGAGGATCACTAGGGCTTCCTTGCCAACCAATAGAACTGAAAAAAGATGAGATCCAGGTTCAGTGTGAGACCCAGTCTCAGGGACGTAGGTAGAAAAATGATGGAGGTCATCTGACAGTCTCTTGTAGACTCTGCACATGTATGTACAGGACATGTACTTCTGGACAAATATTTCCACACACCACATATTACACATATGACATACACACACACACATGCGCGCGCGCACACACACACACGCAGTACCAATTAGGATTTCATTGTAGTGAAAGAAATAACAGAAAAAACAGATGAGTGTACCAAGTTATGTTCTATCTACATATCTTAACTTTTTTTTTTTTCATTTTTCGAGGTAAGGTCTCACTCTAGCCCAAGCTGACCTGGAATTCACTATGTCATCTCAGGGTGTCCTCGAACTCATGGTGATCCTCCTATCTCTGCCTCTCAAGTGCTGGGATTAAAGGCATGTACCACCACGCCTGGCATATCTTACATATTTTTGTAAACATTTTAATGTTCTTATCTTAAAAGCTGGAGCTACTGTTTTTAATAATTTGGTACAAAAATCAGTCCACCTACTATTAACTGATTAGTAAAGGAAATATGAGGCTGGAGAGCTGACTCAGATGTTAAGGCTTTTGCTTGAAAAGCCTAATGACCCAAGTTTGATTCACCATGCCCACGTAAAGCCAGATGCACAAAGTGGCACATATGTTTGGAGTTGGTTTGCAGCTTCTTGAAGTCCTTGGTGCACCCATTCTCCCCACCTTGCAAATAAATAAATAAATAAATTTAAAAATAAAGGAAATATGCAGTGTATAAACATTTAATGTCTCATACTCTGCATTATGTATGTAGTTGTTAGAGCATATCACATGTAGGCATATGTGGCTTATATCATATTTTCTGGTGATTTCTTAAGTCACTGTATGTTGTGGTTGATTTTTTTTTTTTGATGTTTTCTCATATCATTGTTATGAGACCTATTTATAAGTTAACTCTGACTTTGGCTTATGGTCACTGTAATGCTTTTAAGTAACAGAAGCATGTGGCTTCAGGTATATTCCTAGGACAAATCAAAGAAAAAAAATGACAGAATTGTGGCCAATTGTCTTTCTGCCTGTTGACCTTTTTCTTTTGGGGATTCTTTATCAGTTTTGAAAGGGAGAGCTGGTTGCAGCCCTTTCTGGGGGAGTCTGCCTGGTGTGATGGCAGGTTCCCATCAGGCCCAGGAGTGTCCTCTCATCCTTCTAGGTGTTTCTGCCAGCTTGCTGTATGGCTGCCACAACAGTAAGCCTGTGCACGGCTTGATTGGTAAGGATTTACATGTGTGCTAATTAGAGTGGAATAAATGATTGGCTGTTTGCTGCATTGCCATAAAGGGTGCCCAGATGTACACACTACATGAACATAATGTGCCCGGGCACAGCGCATCAGAGTTCGTCAGCTGGATTGCCTCAGCAAGCTTAGGGCCTGTCGCAGAGAATTTGCTGATAATCGTCCCCTATGATTTAATGTCTTACTGGGTGAAAGCGAAAGACTTCAAAATAATGTCTTGGCAACAGAATTTTTGATCCTTTAGGAAAATAACAAAATATGCTTGAACTTAACTGGGAGTAATGTAGTGAGAAGATGACTTTAAGCTATGTATATTCAAATAATGATTTCTTATATTTTGAAATTTCCAGTAAAACAAACAAAATATCAAGTAAATTGGCATAATTGAATAATTTTAATCTTCAGAAATTGCATAAACATCAGTCTGTTAGGTAGAATTAAGCCATGTTAAAACTACCCACGCGTATAGAGCTGGTGAAAGATGCAATGTGGAACAGTTCTCTGAAACTTCACAAGACATGCTTTTCTAGAAAGTAAACTTTACTATTCATATATTTAAAAATCTAAAAATTACATTTAAAAATGTGAAACTAAGATCACAATTTACCCTTGATTGCATTTATGCCCAAAGTCTATAATCTCTGATTACTCTGACAAGTAATTTTGTAGTTACATGTTCATAATATTGATACTGTATTAATGTACAATGATTAAATGGTTAAGCTGCCACATTAGAGTTATGAGCAGGAGCATTTATCCAGCACAGCTAGGCAGGAACAAAGCCTACCAGTTTACAGAGGGCGTTCTTCAATCTCCCTGCTCCTCTGCGATGAGTCTGATAGCATTGATTCTTAGCTTTGATGCTGTGCTGCACTTGAATGACCCAATACAGTTCAGTGATAAGGTTAAGTTAATTACCGCATCTGTGCCAGGCGGCTTTCACTTGGTTACTGCCGAGAAAGATTCTGATGCCTTTTGCTTTAATTAAGCAAAAGGGAATGAACAGATATAATTGGTTTTTGAAATAATCCTGTCACTGTCGAAGAGCGTGGTGTTTCCTCCAACTTTGTTATATATAGTTCCAGAAGTAAAAATGTGTGCATTGAATGATGTTTTTGTACTACCTTCTATACTGAAATGTAGCCATAGATAGATGATAATGTGAATTTATGACTAGTTCAAGTTACATCTTTTGAAGAATCATGACCTGAAAAAGTGGTCATTTTGTAACTTTTTTTTTTTCTTTTTTTTTTGAGGTAGAGTCTCACTCTAGCCCAGGCTGACCTGGAATTCACTATATATTCTCAGGCTGTCCTCGAACTCATGGTGATCCTCCTACCTCTGGCCCCCTAGTGCTGGGATTAAAGGCATATGCCGCCATGCCCTGATTGTAACTTTGTAATTGCTTCATGTGTTTATATAAATTTACTAATGATGTCTACTGTAGTACACTTTTTTGCTTTTGTGTTTGTGATATGTTTATGTATATATATATATATTAGCTATCTTTGAATTCGTAGAGATAAATTGTAACTTTACAAAGTTTACATCAACAATATTTTAGGTTTTAGATGGATTTGAACATTATCTGTAGTGTAATTTTTGATTTATATAATCTGGCAGATTTTATTCAAATATATAGAAAAATAAAGATGAATAAAAGCTATGTAATTCTCTAGTATTATATAAAATTTTAGTTTAAAAATTATTTATTTTTGTGCATGCGTGTGTGCATGCATGAGTACCAGGGTCTTTCACCACTGCAAATAGATACCAGATACCTGTGCCACTTTTTGAATCATGCTTACATGCAGTGCTTGGAAATTGAACCTGGTCAGGCAGACTTTTCACGCAAGCACCTGAGCTATCTTCCCAGCCCCAAGGTGTTAATTTTTTAAAGGAATATTTGTTTTGAGCTTAATAGGTTCATTAAAAATTCTGATTAATTCAGCTTTCTCTGTTTGGATAGGAGTATTTAATTTTACAAGTGCATGTACTTTCTACTTTATATGTTTATGTGTGTCTTGTGCATGAATATGTGTGTGTGTGTGTTCATATGTATGTGTGTATACATGCACCGTCACCGTTTGATCACTCTCTACCTTACTTTTTTGAGATAGGCTTGATCTCTCACGAAATCTACAGCGCACCAGTTGGGCTGGATGAGTGAGCCCATGAGCCCCAGGTATCCTCATGCATCCACCTCCCAGCATTGGAGTGACAGGCCCATGCTGCCATGTGCAGAGGTTTCCAGTCCTCGTGTTGGTGTGACAAGCACTTGACCCACAAAGCCATGTCCCCAGCCCCGTGTCTTTTCTGACTCGCATATTAAAGTGTGGATGTGGTCTGGGAGTCTTGACCTCACTGACGCTGTCCCTCTGCACTTTGCAGGTGCCTGCTCTTTTCCCACAGGCACTGAGAGTACTGAGTGCTCACCTGAGCGCCTGGTGTAGTTATACTTTTAACTGTGGGGCTGCCGCCTGACCTCTTCTCTTTATGTAATGCTTCTGCAAATACACTTCATAGGGAGGCCAGTGAGATAATAAATATGCCCTTTTAGCACAAAAGAGCTGTATAAATTTTCATAGTTTCTTATTAACTAATCTGTGTTCCCTAATGCTCACTATTTTCACAAGTTGACAATCAAATAAGTTCATCATTATGTTTGACTTTTATTCTCTACATTTTAATTAAATATAGGAAATCTGGCTCCATAATTTTCCTGCTTAAGAATCCAAAATAGGAAGAGTTACAAGCAAAATGATTGGAAAAATCTCTCATTTTACTAGATAATTGAAAAGAGTCTTTTAAAATAATACCCACACTATTTTTCTAATGTCCTATTTGAACAAAAGAGCAGCTTAAGACAAACAAGGAATTAATTGCCTGTGTCTATTCCCCATGGACTCTTTTATGGACAGGGATACAAATCTTTAAAATAAGTCACCTCAGATTTATATTTTATTTAGTTTTCATTTTAAATCTTGTTTTGTTTGAAAAAAAATCATATTACCATTTCCTACCCCATAAAATTGATCATGACCTTCATAGACCCTAGAACTTGTAATTCTGTTGCTTTATCTGGCAAAGAGGATTTTAGGTTGTATAGGATTTAAGCCTACTCCTCACCTGAACTTGAAACATGGAGTTTATTTTGGTGAGATCAATGTAGTCATGAGAGCACCTGAGTGTGGAAGAGACTGCTGAGAGGAAGGAAGGTGATGCCTTGTGAGAGTACTCAACCCTCCACTATGAAGATGAAGCAGGGGATCACAGGATACCAAGTGCTGGTGGCCTCTAGAAGCTGCCTTACCCAGAGGCTTCTGGAAGTCTTGTAGCCCTTCTGATACCCTGATTTAGGCTTACCAATTCTTGGGTTGGATTTCTGAACTACAGATCTGCTGGATAGAGATTTTTGTTGTCTTATGTCACTGCATTTGTATGTATTTGTTGCAGACACAGTATTCTTAACATCCAAAGAGAAGTTAATCATCCAGACTTATGTAAAAGCAGACTACTTTTATTTATTATACAGTTCAGAATACCCCTAGCTATGTGGTTTGGCCCTAACATGTATTGTATATGTGTCTTCTAGAGGTGATCCTTGGGTCTCACTACTTGGGGGGTTGTGCTCTGAGACTCTCTGTCCAATTTAAAAATATTATGGGGCCAGTTTATATTCAGTAACTGAATTGACTTCTGTGTTCTTAGTTGCATGTTCATGCTGTGGCTTTTGCGTCTCTTATAGGACAACAGGACTAGCATTTTCATCTTCAAGTGGGGAATTGACATGTGTTTTGATAATTGACGAGACAATATGCTACCTCAGTACACATTGGTGTTCAGATGACTGTACGGCCTCAGTTGATCGATGGTGGTTAGGAAGCCTGGTCTGCACCCGGGTTATGTGCAACTGATAGAACCTCTCTATGGTACCTGCCTTTTCCTCCCTTGGAAATCCAGACACAGGTGCTTCTGTTCCTCTTGTCTCATTTCATAGTCCTGTTTTAGAACGAGATTCAAACAGTACATTGCATTTTCCCATTGTTGATGCACTACCTTTCAAAATTATTCTTACTGAACATTTTAAGTAAAACAAGGGTTATTTTTATCTTAGTTTCTGAAATGCTTTATCTTTCAGCAAATTCATTTTATTTAAAACTGTTATTGAAATTTGCCATTGTAACAGTCACCACAAAAGGAAAAAACAAAACAAAACAGTGAAGCATCCCCTTTCGTGTCCTGTAATCTTGAGTGACACCAGCAGTCAGTCACCAGATGATCCCACACTGGCTGTAACAGGGGATGTGTCAGTAGCTGTTCTGACATGGCAGGGGTGACTGCATCAGCCTGGGGATGTCACAGAAAACACCACAGAAACATTGAGGACATGTGAGAGGGAAAGGGTATTTTTGGCAAGGCTGCAGCATGTCAGAAGGCGTGGCTGTGAGAACCAGCCATCTTCCTGATGTGCCTGTGGCTGGGCCTGATGGGGAGACAAGTCTTTTAAGGAGGACAAGATTAGCTCATAAATAGCCTTCTGCCCTGTTTAGTTCACTTTGTTTCCTGCAGTCAGTAGAACCCTCCAAGCCGTCAGATCTTCCCCTCTGGAATCTGTGTATGAGAAACAGTGCAGTGATAGAGGCTGGGTCCTTGCAGCGGGGCACCTGTCCTAAAGCAGGGACTCTAGGCAGTCCTGATGAAGGTGGTAGGAGGAAAGGATAAAGTGGATGGAGTGAAGATGCCTTTTCATATGGATAGGACAGAATTGAGGGGAGGTGCCCATAGTAGGAATGGAGAGGATTTAGAGGACTTCTGGGATACCACTTGTGAGAAGGCTGGATGGAAGACTTTGAAGAAGAGAGCAGTATGCATTTGTTTTGGGGTGCATTGAGCTTTTAACCTCCATGGGTTATTGAGAAAGGGATAATGAGACCCTCATACAAAGCCGGTTATTAGACGTCCAAGGTCTTGATAGCTGTATTGCAACTCTTTCTACTCTATTGTGTGCAGTCAGCTTTTGGGTTTGTGATCTCCAAGAACACTTCGAAATGTTAAATTTTATATCTAGTACTTCTGAAAGGAAAGAGCAAATAAAGGATTTGGATTAAATATTCCCAAGATTTGGCTGGAGAAATGGCTTAGTGGTTAAGGCATTTGCCTGCAAAGCCAAAGGACCTCTGTTCAGTTCCCCAGGACCCACATAAGCCAGATGTACAAGGTGGCTCATGTGTTTGGAGTTCGTTTGCAGTGGCTAGAGGCCCTCATGTGCCCATTCTCTCTGTCTGTCTGTCTCTCTCAAATAAATAAATTAATAATAAAGAAAAAATATTCCCAAGATTTTTTTCAAGTTCTAGGACTTATTATTGTTAAATTTATATTGAATTATCATCTTCATTGATGTTTTTCCCTAAATTAGATGACACTATGATAGTTTTAGTATTAAGAAACAAATCCTATTACACATTTATTAAAGTCCTGAGAAAAACTAATCATATTTGTCCAGAACATTTTAATATCTTACTTTCTTCTTGTAATTTGTAGTGCCAATCTACTTAAAACATAGCTTCAATTAAATGGAAATTTTTAAATTTTATTTTTAAATTAATTAATTAATTTATTTATTTGAGAGAAAGGGAGAGAGAATGGGTGCACCAGGGCCTTTGGCTGCTGCAAATGAACTCCAGATGCATGTGCTACCTTGTTCATGTGGCTTACATGGGTCCTGGGGAATTGAACCTGGGTTGTTTAGATTTTCAGGCAAGCGCCTTAACTGTTAAGCCATTTCTCTAGCTGGAGAATTGTTTTTAAATAATTGCATACATATAAACATTAGTTGTTTATTAGCCTTCCTCCTTCGTTAAGGATGTTTGGCTTGGGCATTTGGAATATTTGGCTCAGGTTGTTTGTCCTGGTAATATTTATCAAGGAAAACCTTTTGGTTTTAGCATTGGGGAAGTTTATTTGAAGAGAAGGTCTTCCTTTGGCCTGCAGTGCATACAGACCCTGTCTTACCAAGAATAGTCTTTCTTAGCAGTGTATGATTTTCAACTGCTTTATAGTTATTGGTCATGGCACAGTGACACCATTGAAGATATTTTAAGTTTATATCCTGTAGATAAATTATTATACAATAGCCATTTTTTCTTAATGTCTTACATTTGAATATTATGTTTAGCAGAACTAAAAGTAATGATCAAAAGAGTGATGGTAGAATGTGACATTTTCTTGAAGACTTGAAGTAGTTTGTAGTTGGATATTAGCATTCAGAAGTCTTAGTCACACCTCAGCATAGTATGTTGTTTACATTTCACCTGAGGTGATCTGTCATACCTTTGGAATATAGTACAGACAAGCTATTGAAAAGTTATTTTCTCATCTCAACTAAAGCTTTCAAAATGAATTTGAGTAGTTTATTGTGAAGATTTTTTGCATCCTTTAATAAAACAGACTAGTCATAACTGGTAGCTTCATTTATCGCTGGAAAAAGTGTAATTGCAAAAATTAACTTGTCATACACCACAGCTCAGCAAAGTCACTTTCTCATAAGTCTGTGGTCACAGTATGTTTTTTGCAGTTCAGCATCTGGCTCTGTGGGATACTGATGGCTTCTAGGAAGAAAAGTACCAGGGTGAGCAATTAAAGGCAAAGTGACAGCATAAAATATGATCACTGTGGTTATAGGGAAGACACACTTATGAATTTTGCAGATCACTGTCATTTTCTTACCCATATTTTCTCTTGCTTTGTTAGCTTAATAATTGTAGTACAATTTATTTTTTCTTCTAAAAAGTGAGCAAGGCTGTTTTAATTATCTGGTCTTTGTTTATGTCTTCTTTGTTTCTCAGATTTGAATACTAATGTTAACTCTGTTACTGTCTTGAGACATGATACTTGGAGTTTTATTTTAAAGCTGAAGAATTAAAAATATATAACAGTTGCATTACAAGTAAAATTTCTTATGGTTATTAGTATTTTGACATATGTATATTGTATAATATTTACCATCTGGAAGTGAGATTTACTGATAGTTCCTCATAATGCCAGGCAGTGTGTTGAGATGTGTCTTACAGCATCATTTTACTGATGGGAGAGGGAAAATAGCCTGACCTGAGGACTCAATAAGAGATGAAGAAAGTGGGTACATTTATTTTGCTTTTACTTCCAGAAATAAGTTTTTCATGTGATAAATTTGCATTACGTTCTAGCCAGTCACTTTGGATGCTGTATTTGCATAAAACCTTTGCCATATTCTCACTGTGAGTGGGAACTGGTTTCCAGTCCTAAGCATTCCTGACAGCTGTCCCAGTCTTCCGCATACTGGTCCTCAGAAGTTCTATGTACAAACCAGTAATCTTTACCCTTTATCTCCTGGCTCCTGCTTGCTTTCTTTCTTTGTCCTTGTATTAAAGTGATGTTATTTCCTGGCATATATTTTTTCACCATTTTCTTAAACCCAGCGTAAATTTGGTGTGATTCACACTCTACTTACTTCCTAAAGACATTCTAATCTCTTAGTATTCCAGAGTAACGTGTTAGTTTGAATGTATGTCCGTCCAACAGACTCAGCCGTTTTATGAAAGCTAGTCTCCAGCTTCCTGCCTAGAGGAGGTGTCACTGGGAAGGGGAGGCAGATCATGGAGTTCAACCCTAAAGTGTCTCTGGGGGTGGATCTGATTTCTAGCCCAAGGGCATGCAGAGAGGTTTTTGAGCTCTTCCTGGGCCCAGGTTGTTGGTTGCTTTTGGTGTGTGCAGGCTGGTGGTGGTTTCTCTGTGCTTGGATCTGTTAAAGGGGGCCAGTTTCTTCAGCCATTACAGAACTGTCCATGGATCCGTAAATCTGAAATAAATCCCATTCCTCCTCTGTTTCGTGTGTCTGTCTACAAGTAACTTCTTTCTTTATCCTCCTGTCGTAACTTGTTGTACCTACTAAGTTTCATTATCAAATTTATTTGCTTTGCTTATAGGACATAGCTTATATGTTGATTTATTAAAATAAGGTCATGTTCTACTGAAAAGCAGTTTCTTTGATACTTTCAGTTTCAGGATTTTTTGTTTGTTTGTTTGTTTGTTTGTTTGTTTCTTGAGGTAGGGTCTCACTCTAGTTCAGGATGACCTGGGATTCACTCTGTAGTCTCAGGGTGGCCTCGAACTCATGGTGATCCTCTTACCTCTGCCTCCTGAGTGCTGGAATTAAAGGTGTGCACCACCGCCCCCGGCGACATCATAGTTTTTGATCCAGTTTGAATTGTTGTTGTTTTTTTTTAAATATAGTGAGAAGTAGAGATTTGTTCTAATACATATGACTATTCATACATTCCAGAATCATTTGCTGAAGAGTTTTTTTTTAAAAAAAATATTTACTTATTTATGAGGCGGGGGGAGGGAGGGAGAGACAGAGAGGTGGGCAGATAGAGAGAAAGAATGGATGCGCCAGGGCCTCTAGTCACTGAAAAGAACTCCAGAAACATACACCACCTTGTGCGTCTGGGTTACATGGATCCTGGGGATGCATGCAAGCCCCTTATGCAGGCAAGCCCCTTAACCGCTAAGTCATCTCACCAGCCCAAGAAATTATTTTTGTTTCTGTTGGTGGTAGACTTGATTTATGGCGTGAATTATTACCTATTTTAGAAAAAAGTTCCCTGAGTTGCTGAGAAGTTCATGTCTTCCATGCTGCTGAGTCGAGTATTCTATTGCTGACATTAACTTCAGTTGCTCTATGGTGTATTTGAACTGTGGAGTGACTTTCCTTTTCTCTGGTTTATCTGCATAGTGATGAGAGTTGGTTGTTGTTACCACTATTGTATCTGGACATCTATGTTTGTTAATGCTTATTGTATAAAATTATGTGTTAACATTTTGTGTATGTATATTTAAGCTTATTATATCTCCCTGAAGTATTGGATTAATATTCATTAACATAGTTTTGCATGGACATTTAAAAAATTATTTTATTAACAACTTCCAGGATTATAAAAAATATTCCATGGTAATGCCCTCCCTCCCCCCACTTTCCCCTTTGAAACTTCACTCTCCATCATATCCTCTCCCTCTCTCAATCAGTCTCTCTTTTATTTTGATGTCATGATCTTTTCTTCCTATTATGATGGTCTTGTGTAGGTAGTGTCAGGCACTGTGAGGTCATGGATTTCCAGGCCATTTTGTCTGGAGGAGCATGTTGTAAGGAGTTCTACCTTTCCTTCGGCTCTTAGATTCTTTCTGCTACCTCTTCTGCAATGGACCCTGAGCCTTGGAAGGTGTGCTACAGATGTTTCATTGCTGAGCACTCCTCTGTCACTTCTCAGCACCATGGTGCCTTCTGAGTCATCCCAAGGTCACTGCCATCTAAAAAGAGAAGGTTCTCTAACCAAAAGTTAGAGTAGCATTAATATACGGGTATGAACATTAAGAGACATGCTTACTGGGCAGTTTGGTGAGCATAGTATATACATTTAGCCAGACACCACTAGATGTTACATCCCTAGGACTCATGACTGCCCCTGTTGTAGGCTTTCAGTATCAGGAATGTATTCCCTCCTATGGAGTGGGCCCTCAGTCCAACTAGAGAGCAGTTGGTTTCCCCCATAAACAGACGTGCCACTATTGTGACCGTTGGCTCATTTGGCCTGGCTGGCCAAATATAAGGCTTGCAGTGTCCACTGTTGAGTATCTTTACTGCTGATTTCTCTCTCCCCCATTGAACTGCATGCAGTGTAGCTTTTTCCAGCTTTTGTCAGCTGGTCTACATGGAGGAGGTTTTCAGCTCAGCTCCAGCAGGTTTTCTCAGTGTTCTTACAGCCCAAGCATGTGGAATCTTTAATAATAGGGTTTTAACATCTATTCCAGGTTGGAAACTAAGAGCGTTGCCAATGGCCTGTAATGTTTTGGAGGTCTCAGGGACCTTCCTGGCCACCAACTCACTGGAAGGTATCCCATCCCTGGCACTGACATTTTTCTAGTAACAATCTATGGCTTCTGAGTGTTCCATTGTCCAAAAAAGTAGGTTTCCATATGACTTACTTATATCGTCTTAGATTTGTTTAGCTCCACCTTTCCTTTACTTATCTCTTCTCCTGACTTCACTTTGGCTTTTTCACCCCCATTATTCTGTTCTTCTACTTACATATATAAAATACCATCCTATTAAGTCTCCCCTTTCTCCCTTTCTGTTCCCTTTATATATCCTTTCTAGGTTACTGGACTCTACTACTGAGTTTTATTCCTACTCATATAGAAGTCCAATCATTTGTAGCTAGGATCCACATATGAGAAAGAACATGTGATATTTGGCTTTGTGGGCCTGGGATACCTCACAAAGTATAATACTTTCTAGATGAACTGAATTTTTTTTATTTCTTTTTAATTATGATCTGAAATTTACTTTTTCAGATGTGAGTATGGCTATCATTGCTATTTTTTTGGCTATCTCTTCTGTGTATATTATTTGCACATTTGTTCAACTTTAGGGTGTGCCTTTGCTAGTGAACTGTGTTTCTTGTAGACAAATATACATTTGTACATTATTTTTAATCTAGTCAGTGGAGTTGAACAAGTGAATCATCCACATATTATATAGTCATAGGAGCAGGGATACCTATTACTATTACTTTGCACTAATTTATCTTTAAAACCAAAATTTCAGTTACGCATATGCATGTTGTTGAGAATGCTTGTGCCTATGTGTCCATTCATGAATATAGACTCATTTTTTACTCTAACTCAACATTTTATTAATCTATTAATTCATATATTTATTTTATTCTCTTTTTGTTTGTTTATTATTTATTTGAATTTTTTCACAGTAGGATCTCATTGTATCCCAAACTGACCTGGTATTCACTCTATAGTACCAGGCTGTCTTTGAACGCACAGTGATTCTCCTGCTTCTGTCTCCCGAGCACTTGCATTAAAGGTGTGCCCCAGCACACCCAGTTCTCATAGATTCATTTTATTCTAACTCAAACTTTTTACTATTAATTTTATGTATGTGAAATTATTGAAATGATATTGAAAGCTACAGTATTTTATTTCATACTATAATTACTTATTTGAGAAAATTCCTGTCAGTATGGAGTCTATTTTCTTTAGTATTTCTTTGGGACCAAAGATAAAACAGAATTGTATTTCTCTGTGAGTTAGATAATGACTTTGTTTTCTTTTTCTTTTTCTTTTTCTTTTTCTTTCTTTCTTTCTTTCTTTTTTTTTTTTTTTTTTTTTTTTTGGTTTTTCGAGGTAGGGTCTCACTCTAGCCCAGACTGACCTGGAATTCACAATGGAGTCTCAGGGTGGCCTCGAACTCACGGCAATCCTCCTACCTCTGCCTCCCGAGTGCTGGGATTAAAGGCGTGTGCCACCACGCCCGGCTATGACTTTGTTTTCTACTGAAGTGTTACTATAATAGTTTTTACCTTTTGTGGTTCTGTATACAGGCATGAGACATTCAAAATGAGTCAGAGTTCATTTTCCAGATAATCACTCCTCCTACTCTTATTAATAAGGTTAAATTATGTTTATGGGTCAGCAAACAATTTGTTAAATATATTCTCATTTTGTTAATATAGCCATCATTGAAAAATGTATGGTCCTTATATTTGACATCAATTTATGGTTCATTACATATATAGCTCAATGCTAGAGTTTAAAAAAAAATGTAACTTGGTTGTATTTCTGAAATTTTCTCACCTTTTACACCTTATTATTTAAATATAGATGCATTTGTTGCACATTGATTTAAACCCTTATCCATCCATCTTCTTATCCATCCTCTGACATTCTCCATCTAACTTATTCACTTATTTTTACCTTGACAACTTTATATTTCACAATAATGTAGGTATAATAAATATCATCCCCTTAAAATGACAGTTTCATGGGGTCTGACAATGCTGTATGCCTCTGAAACCATCCACAGAATTAAAAAACAATCCAAAATATTGCTGTGTATTTTACAGCTCATTCCCTTCCTTCTTGACACAGAGAATCTGTAATTACCTTTTGCCACCATAAACTCATTTGCTAAGTGATTTGCCATATACAGACATACATAAAAATCTTCTGATGCACGTGTGCTCCCATTGTTCCCAGGAGGTGTCCCTAGGAGTGAAAAGGCTGGATTGTGTGATAGCTGGCTCTGCTTTCCTCTGTAGGAAATTGCTATCTATTGAGAATTGTTGATGCAACTTTGGGTGTTCTGTTGTCAAAATGCTGTGTTACTCACAAGGGTTAAAATGTACCTGAAATTTTCCTAAGTTTAAACCATGATAATGAGGTGCCAGGGCTGGAGGAGGGTGGGAGCCTGTGTGTTAGTCATAAATAAGAATTATAACTTGACATTGATCATATAACCTTATCTTTTCATAATTTTGTAGTATGTTGTCCATGTACATGCACATATTTCAGTAGGAATTTTTTTACTGTGTGCATTTTTACTGTATAATATATAGAGTAACCATGAAATAAAATGTATATGTAGCCTGGCATGGTGATGCAAATCTTTAATCCCCTCTCTTGGAGGCAGAGGTAGAAGGATTGCTTGAGGTTGAGTTCCAGATCAGCCTGAACTAGAGTGAGACTCTATCTTGAAAAACAACGAAAAAAATGTGGGGCCTGAGAGATGGCTCAGTGGTTAAGATGTTTGCCTGTGAAACCTGATGGCCCAGGTTCGATTCCTCAGTATTCACACAAAACCAGATGCAGAAAGTGGCACATGCATCTGGAGTTTCTTTGCAGAGGCTGGAGGCCCTGGCACACCCATTTTCTGTGTCTCTCTTTTCTCTGTATCTCTCTGTTTGCAAATCAATAAGTTAAATAAAAATAAGTAAATAAATAAATCAATATGTAAGTATGTACATGGATGTCATTGTGTTCTGAACAAAAGATAGATAAGCAGGGTAGCACTCCTACACACTACAGATCCTTGGGCATGTAAAATACTTCTGTAAAATGTGTGCTGTTAGGGCTGGCGAGATGGCTTATTGGTTAAGGCCCTTGCCTGTGAAGCTTAGGCACCCAGGTTCACTTCCCCAGCATCCATGTTCAGTAAAGAAACCACATTTTAAAATACAGTAAAATGTTTCATTTATAGTAACACCACACTTTTGAAATATTTTTACTCATTTGAGATGTACGAGCATGCCAGGACCTTCAACCAACCATTTCATTGCAAATTGTCTCTAGATACACACACCCCCACTTTCCCCTTTGAAACTCCACTCTCCATCATATCCCCTCCCCCTCTCAGTCTCTCTTATTTTTTTGTTATCATCTTTTCTTCCTATTGTGATGGTCTTGTGTAGGTAGTGTCAGGTGCTGTCAGGTCATGGATATCCAGGCCATTTTGTGTCTGGAGGAGCACGTTGTAAGGAGTCCTACCCTTCCTTTGGCTCATATATTCTTTCTGCCACCTCTTCTGCAATAGACCTTGATCCTTGGAAGGTGTGCTAGAGATATTTCAGTACTGAGCACTCCTCTGTCACTTCTCAGCACTGTGATGCCTTCTGAGTTACCCCAAGGTCACTGCCATCTGAAAAGAGAAAGTTCTCTAGCAAAAAAGTGAGAGTATCATTAATATATGGGTATGAACATTATGAGAAGTGCTTATTGGGCAATTTGGTGAGCATAGTATATACATTTATCAGACAGCAGCAGACTTTATACCCCTAGGGCTCATGACTACCCCTGTTGTAGGTTTTCAGTATCAGGGATGTATTCCCTCCCATGGAGTGGGCCTCCAGTCAAATTAGAGGGCAGTTGGTTTCCCCCATAACAGACATGCCACTATTGCACCCGTTGACTCATTTGGCCTGGTTGGCCAGATATAAGGCTTGCAGTGTCCACAGTGGGGTGTCTTCACTGGTGATTTCTCTCTCTCCCATTGAGGTGCATGCAGTGTAGCTTTTCCCCAGCTTTCTGTTAGCTTTCTCAGTGGTCTTGCAGTCCAAGTATGTGGAGTATTCAGCAACAGTGTCTTACCATCTATTCCTGGTGGGATACCAAGGGCCTCGGCAATGGCCTATAATGTTTTGGGGGCATCAGGGACCTCCTTGGACAACAACTCACTGGAAGTTATCTCATCCCTGGCAGTGAAAATGATTTAGTAGCTGTTTCTTATATGTGAAGCTGATCTCCCTTCTCTCTGTTTTCCTCATTGCCTTATTTGAAGTTTGAGGACTTTAAAAAAAAAATATTTATTTAGCTGGGCATGGTTGGGCAGGCCTTTAATCCCACTACATGGGAGGCCAAAGTAGGAGGATCACTTGGATTTGAGACTAGCTTGAGATTACATAGTGAATTCCAGGTCAGCCTGAACTAGAAGTGAGACTGTACCTCAAGAAAATATTTATTCACTTATTAGAGAGAGGGAGAGAGAGCGAGAGATAGAGAGAGAGATAATATGGGCATGCCCTATGTCTCCTTACTCTTGTGCCACTTTGTATGATTTGGTTTTGCATGGGTGCTGGGGACTCAAAGCCAGGCCATAAGGCTTTGCAAGCAAGTATCTTCAAGCACTGAGCCATCTCTCCAGCCCCAAAGATATTTCTCTTTCTGTCATGAGTTGAGCTTTCATGTACCTGTCAATTAGTACATTTCATGGACTTAGGCAGTTTTCAGCCATCATAATTTCTCCTCCTCTTACTTGGATTCTTCCTCGCCCCTGCCCCCAACCATCCCATGTAGCCATGGCTGACTTTGAATTGACTTTAATTATGGAGGATGACCTTGAACTTCTGATTCTTTTGTCACTACTTCAGATTTCTGGGATTTAGCCATAAAACCACTCCTTTTTAAAAATAATATTATTTATTTATATATTAGAGAGAAGAGAGAGTGAGTGTGGAAGAGAAAGAGGCAGATAGAATAGGTGCACCAGGGCCTCTAGCCACACTGCCTACAAACTCCAGATGCATGTGCCACCTTGTGCATGTGGTTTACCTGGCGAATCAAACCTGGATACTTAAGCAAGTGACTTAACTGCTAAGCCAGCTCTCCAGCTCTATTTTTAAAAAAATATTTAACTTATTTATTTATTTGACAGAGAGGGAGGGAGGGAGAGAGAGAGCGAGAGAGAGCGAGTGTGCAAGAGAGAGCTATTGGTCCTGCCAGCACCTCCAGCCACTGCAAAAGAACTCCAGATGCATGTGCCCCCTGTGCATCTGGCTAAAATTGGTCCTGGGGAATTGAACCTGGGTCCTTAGGCTTCGCAGGCAAATGTCTTAACTGCTAAGCCATCCCTCTAGCCCCTTCCCCCTTTTTAAAAAACATTTTGTGATTCTGGTTGTTGAATTAGAGGTTGAACCTAGGGCTTTCTTCATGCTAGGCAAACACTTTGCCAGTTGACCTGCACCCCACCCAAACCCTATTGGCAATCTTGTACATTGCTTGGGATGATTAAAACCGTTTCATGGGTGTGGGCCTCTGTTTATTCTCCACACTCCCATTGTCGTCGTAGGTCTGCCGTATACTGGAATGTCTCATGCAGAGTAGTTGCTGCCGGGTGCTCACTGTTTTCCACTGTGTACACTGGGGTGTGTTACATGGTGGGCTTTTGGTTGGGTGCTCATTTTTCCCTTTGCACTTCACTTGGTCACACAGGTCTGTTGGAGGATGTTAAAGTCATTCTACTCTTCCTAGGCTATCCCTGCAAATTTTAAAAACCACTTTATTGACTTTTTCATACATATATAGATAATATACCGTGATCATAGTTCTCTCCAACCATCCTCCTTCTTACATCATCTGAATCCTTCCTCCACTTAATCCCTTCTTCTTTCCAAATGGTCTCTCTTCTGTTTTGATGTCATCATTTATTTCCTCCTATTATGAAGGTCTTGTGTAGGGAGAATCACTCACTGTGAGGTGAATATCATAGCCACTTTGTGTCTGCAAGACAGTATTGTAAGCTCTTTTCCTTCCTTTGGTTCTTAAATTCTTTTCTCCACCTCTTCTCTTCCACAATGGTCCCTGTGCCTTGGAAGGTGTGATAGAGATGTCTCACTTGGTGATATCACTTCTTTTTAGCACTTTGGTGTGTTTTGAGTCACTCCAGTGATCACTGCCATGTGAAAAGAGAAGCTTCTCTAAACCAAAGTGAAAGCACCACTAATATTCAGCATAAACATAACATTTCAAAGGAGTTTGGTGGGCATACTATATCCATTTAGCCAGAAACACCAAAGCCTGCAAAAGTTCAACGTCACCTGTCAGTTGCTCTGGCTGAACTGTTTCTTCTGTTTAAATGTATTTTTAGATTTCATCATTTTCTTTCTTCCAACCTAGAGAGAGATGGAATTTTGCTCTGGCACCTGATCAGCTCCAGAGGTTGCATGTTTTTTTTTTTGTTTTTTTTTTTTCTTTGAGAGAGGATTGCTGTGCCAGGGCCTCCACCACTGCAATTAATGTGAGATGCTTACTCCCCCTAATGGGCATGTGTGACCTTGCGCTTGTGAGTCTGGCTTACGTAGGACCTGGAGAGTCAAACATGGGTCCTTAGGCTTTGCAGGCAGGCACCTTAATTGCTAAGCCATCTCTCCAGCCCTCCTAAGAGTTTTTGTGCCAATTTTGTCCTGGTAAAACTTTGTCAATCTCTTGAGGAAGAGTGGATGGATGGGATGGTAGCATCACAGGTAAGCATTTCTGCTTCTTAATATTTGCTGTATGCTCTAGCAGTTTTCAAGATTTAAAAAAACACTTTCAATTTTATGTCTGCATTTGGTTTTCAGAATTTTTATATTGTTACTTTTTACATTTTATGCACTTTTATACTTTTTTGAGAAGATTGATTCCTGCTTATATCACCAAAAATATCATTGATGAGCCATTTTTTAAGAATTTGTCATGTGCCATTGTTTCTCTCTAATTCCATTTTGAAAAATGTATTTCTCTTGTAGTTATTTCTTAGGAACATGTAGGTCCTTTGGCTTTGCAAGCAATCGCTTTAACTGCTAAGCCATCCCTCCAACCCATTTTTACAGTATTTTTATGACTTAACTGAGGTGTTTATTATTTTACTCATTCCTAGCACATTACTCCGGTTGCATCCAGTATGGTTACTGTAGGCATTTTAATGATCTTTTAAAATAATCTCACCATTTTTGTCTTCTTTGTTTTTGCTTGAGGTTTGTTCATGTTCTGCCTCTTATTCCATGGAGTACGTTTGTATTGTATCATGGGCTTTGTAAATTTTACATGTATGGATTATGGTGTTTTTTTGTGTGTGCATGTGTGCTGTTTCAAGGACTTGGTATTTTCATCTTTAGGGTGCATTGAACTATTGAACTCAGCTTACATCAAATAGCAGGTGGCTTTCCTGCCACCAACTTTTGCTCATCTCTGATTTCTGATTCTAAGACTTCAGTTGTAGTCTGGGTTTACTTTTCCCCATCCACACATGCTTTATGTGTTCTCTGCATGGCAGAAGTGCTACTAGAGCATTGCATTAGTGTGCAGCAAGTAATCTTATGGAGGGCCTTTCATATTATCCTGTGATAGTTTTACTGGAGCTCTGCGTTGGTGAGTCGTGGGTAAACTTAAGGAGGGTCTCTCATATTGTCCTGTGATAGTTTTACTGGGGCTCTTCATTGGTGTGCAGTGAGTAAACTTAAAGAGGGTCTCTCATATTGTCCTGTGATAGTTTTACTGGGGCTCTTCATTGGTGTGTAGTGAGTAAACTTAAAGAGGGTCTCTCATATTGTCCTGTGATAGTTTTACTGGGGCTCTTCATTGGTGTGCAGTGAGTAAACTTAAGGAGGATGTCTCATATTGTCCTGTGATAGTTTTACTGGGGCTCTGCGTTGTTGTGTAGTGAGTAAACTTAAAGAGGGTCTCTCATATTGTCCTGTGATAGTTTCACTGGGGCTCTGCATTGATGTTCAGTGAGTAAACTTAAGGAGGGTTTCTCATATTGTCCTGTGATAGGTTTACTGGGGCTGTGCATTGGTGTGCAGTGAGTAAATTTAAAGAAGGGTCTCTCATATTTTGTCATGTCTGTCATTGCATTGGCACACATCACCTCTGATCCAGAGGTACAGCTGAGGTGTGTTGCTTTTGTGATACCCTTCCTATCACAGACCCCTCTGCATGTCTTCAGGATAATGTCATCACCAAAAGCAGTTGGGGCTGGACATGCTTGCGGCAGAGCCTCACTTGCTTCAGAGTTTGGCACCATTCACAATGTCTGGCTCATCTGCAGTATCCAGGTCCCTCAGGTAGTTGACTTAGCTCTTCCTTCTTGAGGTTAGCTTTGCTTTAAGCTCCTCACTCCGTAGTGTAAGTGGAAAGCCTCTAGCTTGTTTCTGAACATAGTTGTAAATGTTTTATCTCTAGTGTGTGATGCTTGGAGGGGATAGTAAATTTTATTGACTGTTAAAAAACCAACCTTAATCCATTGTAACATTTTGATTTTATTCTTTTGGTGTCATCCATCTGAATGTGTTATACATTTTAATTGGAGCTCTGCACTTGGTTGAAATTGTGTGACAACTATTTTTGGATGGCACTAAGCGTTCTTCATAGGTATTTTTTATGGCAATGTAATACTTCATGTGTATGGATATTTCAATTTATATGACCACATCTTACTATTCCCATGTGCTTTTTTTGTAATTTATCTTTCCTTTTAATTGTTACTGCATGTATGTGCACTTGCAAATGTGCACGAGTATGTTGTGTTTGTGTGTGTGATTGAGATCTTCCTGTGTAAATTAATTATGTCCTTTCCACATATTTCCTCAGCATAAAATACTTGAAGTATTGGGCTTCAAAATGAATGGTGATGTTTTAAAGTTATTGTTACATACAACTAAAATGCTTTTCAGAAAGTCTGATTTAGCACTTATGAGTTCATGAAGCTTACTTCAGGTTTCCCATTGTTAACCTCTTATGACATGTGGGAATTCTCACAGGATTTTTTTTTTTTTTTGTATGTTTTTAGTTTTTTTCCAAGTTGTAGATCAAACCCAGGGCCTTGCCCTAGACAAGCAATAGACCATTGAGTTACATACTAACTCTGAAATCATAATATGGTTTTGCTTAGTATTCCTTTTAGGGAATTTTTTTAGCATTTTATTTTGTATTTATAGCTTCCAACTTAATATAACCTGTTTATGTTCCATGCCTATTAAATATATGCTTGTCTGCTTGTTAAGAGACCAGCTTTTAAATGCTCTAATTCTAGTCAAAATCTAATTTAATACTTGTGTTGATTAATAACTGTGGGGATAGTTTCTTTATTGTATCACATCTTTTTCTTGTTAGGAGGTGTCATCTCCCCAACAGCCCAACTTTGCTAACCCTGACAGAACCTGCTTCATTACATCTTATTTTCAAAACTCCATCTTGATTTTATACTTACACTTGAACATAGATTCAGCCTTCTGTGTACTGTTTCCCATTTAGAATTTAGAGGGATATTTTCCATTTTTTTTAAAAATGTGACAAATACCTTTTTCATTTTTGTTTGCATGTTTGTATTTCAGAAGGCAAGCTCCTTAACTGCTAAGCCATCTCTCCAGCCTCATATTAACCCTTTTTAGCCCTTTTGGTCCTTATGTTCTCAGGATAGCTCCATTCATAGAGTCACCCACATGTGGAGTTAAAGCATGGCCCAAGCAATCATAATCCTGCTGGACTTTGTTCTTGTACTTTTATCATCACAGTGAAATGTTCAACTTTAAAATGGTGTTTACTTATTTATTTGGAGAGAGAGAGAGAGAGAGAGAGAGAGAGAGAGAGAGAGAAAGAATATGAGAATGAGCGTGGGCATTTCAGGGTCTGTAGTAGCTGCAAATGAAGTCCAGATGTATGTGCCACTTTGTGCATCAATCTTTACCTTGGTACTGGGGAATTGAGCCCATGTCATTAGGCTTTGCAGTCCATTGCCTTAACTGCTGAGCTACCTCTCCAGCCCAAGTATTCAGCTTTTAATCCTTTAGAAATCTGCTCATTGTACTCAATATGGAGTCTAACCGCTCTCGAAGAGCTATGTCGTGGATGCTTCACACAGTCTCGGGCGTTTGCGGTTTGGTGTCCGTTTCATTGGTGGCACAGAGAAGTCCTAGTCACTTTCAGTGCTAACAGCCAATTTATTGTGAGGATTTAAAATTTTTTACCTGTTTCAATAGGAAATCCAGATCATTTACTACATTCATTTAAAAACAGTTAAGGCCCATTTACTCTGTTTTTAATGGATGTTGGTGTTCTGTTATGTGCCAAGTACTGAACTGGGTGCTGTATCAAGATTACTAAAATGTATATTTTGCCCTTGGTAATGGAACACAGTGGCAGGACATGCAGGCCATCAGGAATAGAGAAGTTTCAGCCAGGACGCTGACACTGGCATCAAGTCTGCTGTGGGGCTGCACTGAAGAAAGGAGATGGGAGTCACCATTCACAGCAGCCCTTTGGGGAGAGTCAGGCTTCGCAGTTACTCATGCTTTTTCTTTCTTCTTTTGTATTTTGGGAAGGTTTTTTTCTTTTATCTATACTAATTATTACATAATTTCATGTGTTCTCTGGGGTGGCACCTGTCATGTGTTGTGATTCTATGTCTGGCAATTGAGATAACATTTTCAACATAGGAATATGAATGCGGTCTGTGCACGGCTTTATGACAGTTCAAGCCTGGTTTTGTCATTTTCATTATCTTCCAATGTATGATGAATGTGTTCCATCCCTGTTGTACATTAATATTAAGCTGAGAAGGGAGATGCAAACAGGTAACAAGTTACCAAACAAGACAGGGAAGGAACGAAAGGTTCTTCCTGGCCATGATGAGAGTCATTGAAAGCTTGTCAGAAAAGATACGAGGATGTGGTCTTGGGAGCATTATGATCAGAGGAGTCCTGGCTTAGGTAGGACCTTTCTGATTTTAACTTGACTTTGTGTGTGTGTGCATGTGTGCATGCATGTGTGTGTGCGTGTGTGCGTGTGTGTGCATGGGTGTGTGTGTGTGTGTGCATGGATGTATGTATTGTTTGTAAGTGTGTATGTATACGTGTGCACATGTGTGAACCTGTGTATGAATGCCAAAGTCCACATTGGGTGTCTTCCTCTGTCACACTTCACTGTGGCCCAGGTTCTCATTGGACCCAGAGCTCAACAATTCAGCTAGACTAACTATTCAGTGGGTCCCAGGGATTTCCTGTCTGTGCTTCCACATGTGACACCATGCTTGGAATTTGTGTAGATGTTGGTGATTGGAACCCAGTCTTCATGTTTGTGCAGCAAGCACTTGACCAACAAAGCTCTCTCCCCAAACCTTTAGACACAGGGCCTTTTTATAAAATACATAGAGTTTCTGTGGTAAGTCTGTATTTAGACAGGAGACTAGTAGGTTGAGGTGCCCCTTAAGAGATGTTTGTTTCCATGTATTGGGAGATAATAAAACTTGGAAGAAGATGATAGAAACAGATTATGGACTTAAGTATTAGAAGCAATTGGAAATTAGCAATTAAATTGATGTTGAAAGAAAAAGGTTAAGGAATGGAGAGAGAGCTTAGCCATTAAGGCACTTGCCTGAAAAGCCTAATGACCTGAATTTGATTCCCCAGTACCCATATAAAACCAGATGTACATGCATCTAGAGTTCATTTGCAGTGGCTAGAGGCCCTGGTGCTCCCATTCTCTCTGTCTGTCTCTCTGCTCTCTACTACTCTGTGCTTGCAAATAAATAAATAGTATTTAGAAAAAGAGGTTAATAAATGAAGACCACCTTAAATTTCAAAGTGGCTCACCAGGAGAATGTTCAGGAAGGTAACATTAGGATGTTTGGTAAACCTGATGAATGAAAAGCCAGGGCAATGTAATATAATTTATCAATGTAATCTTTTGATTTTATGTTTTCTGGGTTTCACCCTAGTCATTTCAGTAATTACCTTTATCTGTTTTTGCTTAAGTTTTTCACCATAAAAATATTTTATTATTTTTTCAGTTCCAAATGGGATGGATACTCTGCAGATTCAGGAATTGCCTTTAACTGGGAGAAGTGTTACCTTGCCTAGTTAAAGATTTATAGAGCTGTGCTATTTGATTTGAATAATAGTCCATCTGGCTCCATGATCTGATCATTCTGTGGCTTGGCCAATTCATAAATATAATCAATATACCTAAAGAGAACAAAAAGCAATTCTATCCTCTTGGAGTGAATTTCTAATCCTGGTGAGGATAGATTCACCTAATGAAATGCAAACACATTTTCAATTACTAATTAGTTAGAATAATGAAGTCAGAAAACTTTAATTTCAACATCTGTATTTTGGGAATATGAGTAGACGCAGCACTACTAATTAGTTTCTTAGTTGTTTTTTATCTTTAATGTGTGTATTGTCAGTCCTAATGGTCATGAGTTTACATACTTTTATTATAGGAATGTTATAGAGCTGTGACTGTCAAAGTCATTCTTTTTACCACTGTTTTAAAGTTGTGTGTGTGTTTATTTAAAACCTGAGTGTCTGCATATGTTTTATTTTGAAAACTGTTAAATATTTATAGAGGGTGATTTTGAAATCCACCAAATAATTGAAGGCCTATATTAATTTTCTATACAGTTTGTATTTAGGCCAATGTACACATTGAAACAACTTTTACTATAGTTTTATTTAAATATAGTAGATTTAAAAAAAATGTTTTTTTTTTTTTCTTCTGTTTTTCGAAGTAGGGTCTCGCTGTATCCCAGGCTGACCTGGAATTCACTATGGAGTCTCAGGGTGGCCTTGAACTCATGGCGATCCTCCTACCTCTGCCTCCCGAATGCTGGGATTAAAGGCATGCGCCACCACGCCCGGCTAAAAACTGCTTTTTATATTTTATTTATTTGTGAGAGGGAGAGACAGACAGTGGTAGGGAGGGAGGGGGAGAGAGAGAGAGAAAGAGAGATAGAAAAGAAGAGGCAGATACATAGGCAGAATGGGCATGCAAGGGCCTCTACCTTCTGCAAACAAACTCCAGGTGCATCTGGCTTATGTGGGTGCCGGGGAATTGAACGTAGGTCCTTTGGCTTTGCAGGCAAGCACCTTAACTGCTAAGCCACCTCTCCAGCCCAGAATTTTTTTTTTTTTTTTTTTTTTTTGAGAGAGAGTATTGCCAGGCATGGTGGCACATACCTTTGATCCTAGCATTCTTCAGGTGGTGGTAGGAGGGCCACTGTGAGTTCGAAGCCAACCTGAGACTACATAGTGAATTCCAGGACAACGTGGACCAGAGGGGGGGGGGGGGGGCGTGTCTTATGTATCCTAGTACTCTGTATGGAAGAACGACCTTCAATTCCTTGTCCTTCTGTCTCTTGTTCCCAAGTTCTGCAATGACATGCATGCTCTGTCATACCCAGCTTGAGTGTATACAACATATTTTCAGCTTCAGGTAAAAAAAAAAAAAATTCAATCATTATTAACTGTTCACAAAGATTGTTTTTGTCTCTGTGCTTTTTTTTTTTTTTTCTTTTTTTTTTGGTTTTTCGAGGTAGGGTTTCACTCTAGCCCAGGCTGACCTGGAATTCACTATGTAGTCTCAGGTTGGCCTCGAACTCACGGTGATTCTCATACCTCTGCCTCCCGAGTGCTGGGATTAAAGGTGTGTGCCACCACGCCCGTCTTTTTATCTCTGTGCTTTTAGGTAAGATATAATAAGCAAGGTAATTTAAAGTCTGCTAATGTAGTTTTGAATTACTGCATTAGAAAGTTGCTCTATGTACTTCATTAGCTTATAGAAAAATTCAACTGCTATAATAATTATAAATTATAATATGTAATACTGCCTAAATCTCTATACAAAGTACTCTTAACAAATTGGAACACTTTACTAACATTAAATCATTCATTGAGTATATATTACCAGAAACTTAATGTTCATTTTTTTCCTTAAAATTTTTTTTCTTTCTAAAAGTAACTACATGTTACTGTGCAAAATGTTACTGTCATTTCCATTTCTGTATTTCTCATCAGATTTACAAAAGCTTATACAAGATGTAGAAAATCTGGGACATTGTATTTAGAGTTTGTTAAATCTATTCAAGAAGTCTGAATCTGAAAGGCGTCTCTTTTCAGCGAGCGCCGGGGTAGTGATCCCAGCATTTCCAGGGTCCTGTGATATGTGAATGTCTTTTGTCATCTGTAATCATGTTAATGCCTGTGTGCCTGCACTATTGGAACTGAACAGTGCTGCTTTGCTGCAGGTCAGCTTTCATGGACAATTAGTGTCGTAACAGGACTTCGGTCACAAGTTGTCTGAAGTGTTTACTGTGAAGACGTCATTCTGCAGTTGAACAGCAGTGTTTGTTCCCTCAGTGTGTGCTCTTGGGAAGCACCTCCTGTTAGCCTTTTCTGGGAGACAGGAGCTCCTGCTCCCTGTTCTGCGCATAGCATTCTTTTCTTCTCTTTTTATGGGAAGCCCTAGGCTCTTGAAATTTACTGGTTTGTTTTCTCTCTCTTTTTCTTTTGTTCTCATTTTGTCTGTCTGTTACCCCTTGGTAACTGTCAAAGACCCATCGCTCGTTACTCTCCTGACAAAAAAGAAAAGAACTATCTCCCCTGCTGTTTGGTTGTGTGTCCCTAAACTAGTAGTGTGCGCGTGACACTCCAGGAGTTGACTGGTTCCACCCTGGTCAGAAGTAAACCAATAAATCTTCATCGCTCTATTCACTGCCACTTGATTGCTTGTGTGTGTGTGTGGGGGGGGCATGTGCTCGCACAGGTATGTGCATGTGCTTGTAGGCACACATGCACATGTGTAGATCAGAGGACAACTTCCAGGTGTGGGTCCGGGCCTTGCCTCTTCTGAGGTGGGATGTATTCTTGTTCACTGCTGCCGTTCACTGCTGAGCCTGCCTTGAGCTTTTGAGCTTCTGGGGAAATTCTGTCCGCCTCCCTCTTGCTGTTGGTATTCTAGGATTATAGGAACCCTGCATGGCTTTTAGCTTGTTACCTGGGGTCTTGGGATAGAACTCACGTACTCGTGCTTAAGTGGCAAAGGCTTGGGTGGCACTGAGCCATCTCTCCAGTCCCTAATTATACTTTCTACTGTACATATCATCATGGAAACAAATATATTTAAACAAAGTGCCCCCCCCCCCAACTGCAAACTTTTTGAACCATAGTTTAGCCTTCTAAGATTATCAGTTTTTTAAAATACCTTTGAGACCTTAGGTCATTTTAGCATATTTTCAGTTTTTAAAATTCTGTCTTTGTTTTTGAAAGCTATTTCTTCACATGATTACTGTTTCTTCTCCCCTTCTCCTTTTCTTCTATGACAGGGTCTCTCTATGTAGGCCTTATTGCCCTCAAATTTGCCATGCTCCTGGCTCAGCCTTTGACTCGGGCTAATGATATTAGCTCCATTTCCCACAAACTGCTTTCACATATTAAAAAAAAATTATTTTATTTATTTGGAAAGAGAGGGAGAGAGAGAAAGATATTGCGAAAAGGAATAGACATGCCAGGGCCTCTGACCATTGCAAATGAACTTCAGAAGCATGTGCCACTTTGTGCATCTGGCTTTATGTGGATACTAGGAATTCGAACCCGGGCCACCTGGTTTTGTAAGCAAGTGCCTTTATGTGCCGAGGCATCTCTCCAGCTCTCAATATATTATTAAATAAGACAGTACATTTCAGTAGTTGTCTTCTCCATAGATAGCCCTTTAGAGATGTTTTTAATTTCAAGAAAGACTATAATTCATTACTTTCAGTGGTAATATGTAGAAATGAATGCTTTTACCTGGAATATGAACGTGGTATTGTGTCTTTTTTGTTTTTTGGTTTTTGTTTTTTCAAATTTTTTTTGAGGGAAGGACTCACTTTAGCCCAGGTTGACCTAGAACTTACTCTGTAACCACAGGCTGGCCTCAAGCTCATAGTGGTCCTCCTATGAGCCTTCAGAGTGCTAAGACTAAAGGTATGCATCACTACTCCTGGCTCTGTGTTTATTTATTTATTTTTGTATGCATTTACAATTGTGATTTGAATTCCTTACCCTTTTTGTTTTTGCAGAGGGTAAAAGTTCAGTATACATTTATGTGATTATAGAATATGCATGTATTGACTTTTCCTTCAGGTATGTTCTCCAATTGAATTTTCTTCCTTTCAAATCAGTAATTCTGTAGTAGTCAATGATTTCACTTTATAAAAGACTGAAGATTTTATTGATTCAAGAAAAATGTGAGTTTTGCCATCCCGAGTTGACGTGTACAAACAGGGTTGATATTTATTTTTGCTGTTTCTTTGAGAAATTATTTATCTGAATATTTTTATTTTTCTTATTTGATAATATCTTTAAATTTTTTTAAAAACTTTTCTTTCTCCTTCCCCCCTCCCTCCCTTCCTTCCTTCCTTCCTTCCTTCCTTCCTTCCTTCCTTCCTTCCTACCTTCCTTCCTATCTTCCTTCCTATCTTCCTTCCTTCCTTCCTTCCTTCCTTCCTTCCTTCCTTCCTTCCTTCCTTCCTTCCTTTTTTTGTGGTAGAGTCACTCTAGTCTACTCTGGGCTAACCTAGAACTCATTGTGATCCTTCTATTTCTGCTTCCTGAATCTTGGGATTAGAGGCATGCATCACCATGGCCAGGTTATTTGATAATATCTAATGTACAACAAGATAGGTTTGTTTTTTTTTTTCACCCAGCTGCAATATTCTTTATATCTTTTGGTTGCCAGATATTTTAGAAGTGGAACCTAACTTCTTCACATGTTGCTCTGTACAGTGATTGAACATTGGTCGATGTGAAATTAACTTTTATTTTTTTATTTTTAGCAATTGGGAAGTACTTACTTTAGTCCTTTTTGTATTTTTTTTTTTTGAGGTGAGGTCTCACTCTAGCTCAGTTTTTTTTTTTTTTTCTTTTTGAGAGAGAGAATGGGTGCACCAGGGCCTCTAGCCACTGCAGACAAACTCCAGATGCATGCACCACCTTGTGTATCTAGCTTATGTGGGACCTGGAGAATCAAACCTAGGTCTTTAGGTTTCGCAGGCAAGCACCTTAACTGCTAAACCATCACTCCAGCCCTCCTTTAGTCCTTTTTAAAAAAATAATAAATTAAAACAATCATATGAAGGAAAATATTGTAGTTGCTTACAAAACAGTTTGGTTTTCATCTGATGCAATAGCTTTTAAGTTGGTATTTATTTTTGATGCCCTCAGTTTAAATTCCAAGGTTTTGCGTTGTTCATGTGTGAAGATCTTTTATCTGACTTGTATGCTTTTGTTCCTCCTGCATTAGCTAGGCCCATTAAGATGAGCAAGCAGGCCTGATTGCAGCTTTGTAAATACACTAGTTTTAAATGGATATGTGCTAAGGAAAGAGATAATTCATTTCAGTTGTGAGAACTGTAAGTCATGATAAATGATTTTCCTTTACAAAATTCCCCATCTCTGAGACAGTATTAGTTTTTCCTTTAATTACCGGCTGCCGTAATGTTTCCTATCCATAACTGTCTGCAAAATAGACTGTTTCTGAGCAGAGGGTATGGCCTGTTTACTCAACCGTTGAGAAGAGGGCCCAAGTTCTACCAAGTCTGAACTGCAGCACAGGAGAGTGTCCTTCATTTAAATATTTAAATATTAATGTTTAATTGTATAGGCAGAAAACTTCAATGTCATTTTAAGGATATGTAACTTTACTAGCAAGTCTTTGTCTCTTAACAACTTTTGGGTTTTGTCTTGAATCTTAACGTCATTGGGAGGCATGCAACCTTGTAGCCATATTGCAAAGTTTCTGTGTTTCAGTCTTTTTCTTCTCACACACATTTAAAAATAATAACAGAAAAGCTGTTGTCAGGGGTGGCTCTCAAAAATGGCTTAGTTGACATTAGCTTAAAATGAGCAGAACGACACTAACAACTAATTGATTATAGTAATTACGCAGTCTTTGGCTAGTTTGTATTGGCAAAGTCTATGTACTCCTGGAATAAATGTGAACTTGCAGAATGCAAGGAAAAGGTCACTCTCATTTGCATGATAGCCTTCATTAGAATATGCTAAGGACAAGACCTAGTGTTTTATGACTTCAGGTGATGAATAGCTACCATATTACTCTGTGAAATGAAAGCATGTTTCAGTCACCTTAATTTACATTCCTTTAATTTCTTCATGCATTCCTCTAATTTTAAGAAAAATATGTTAGGCAATAGTAATAGAATAAAAAGCATACTTAATTTTATACTGAATCATTTTCTGTTGTATGCTTTGAAACAGCAAAATCTTATAGATAGGATTATTTTGTATGCTATTTCTAATTGTAGGGTTAAAATAATTAGAAAGCATTTCCTTCAGTCCATTGTCCAGTGTTAAAACTTTGTCATCCATAAAAGAAAATGTATTTTTAGTGGTTGTGTGAATAAAATATAGGTTAACTCAATGGAACTTTAATTTTAGATTTTTAGCTTACAGTCTTTAGTGGGAAATAGACTTATTACCTAGTGGGTTTTATTGAGTCCTAGAATGCATTGATTTTCACTTTAAAATAATGCAATTTCATCACTTCATTAATTTTCCCCTTAACATTTATGCTTAATTAGTACTATTTCTCTACCTTTAAAAATATATCAAGTATAGGTGCAGCTGTTATATGATACTTATTTTTGCTTGAAACCTTTTGTGTCGCTTTTGTGACATTTGTTTTGTGCAAAAGTTTTAGGGGTTAGGTGAAGATAAAAGTATGAATGAGGTAAAGTGAAGAATTATGTTTCCTTTTATATAAAGGTATCATTTATTTTTTTCTGATCACATGGTGATGGCTTCTATTAGCTGCCATTAACCATATATTCCCATTATGGGAGAAAAATAGCTTTGGCTCCTGAAAGTGTCTTCATGAGACTTACCTGCTCTTAATTAGTAGTGACTGTAAGCTGTTAGCTCCCAGGGTTGACATTCTTCAGGTAAGTTGCTATTGTAAAGTTTCTTCATTTTGAGAAGCTATTCCAGCCAGTAAAACTGTGTAGAGATATAAAAAAATGGACTTTCTTTAAAATCAAAAGTGGTTTTGTAATAAATTGTACAATGGGCTTACACAAGCTTTTTAAAATATCATTGCTGCCACTGAATAGGCATATAATTTATTTATTCAGGAATGTTGTAGGCATTTTTGATATATTTGTTTTTAGGGAAGTTTTTTTAAGGGAGATAATGAGCAAAGCTAGTGTTAATCATTTACTCTGCAACTCTGAAGAATGAAAAATTTTGCATATCTTTAGCACTGTTGGGGGAAATAAATTCACTCAGTGGTAATGGTTTATCTGTAAATTTAAAAAAATACTCTCTTACTCTGGAGAATTGTAATATACTCTTGTGTTTTGCTAAAAGCTAGACTAATCAATACTTAATTAGATATTTGTATGTACATGTGCATTAAGTAATCATGAGTATGTGCTACTTGTAAAGATAAAAGTTAACTTCCTGTTTGTCACCACCATTGGCCACCACCACACTTTTCTATATTTACCTTTAGCTACATATGTTCAATAAAGAAATCCGTATGTATGCACACATGCCTGCTTGGGCATATAGTTAACCCTCATACCCACATGCATATATTAAGATATAGATCTTGAAAGAATCAGAGATAATTTTTTAATGTATAATCTTGTATACTAATATTTAAGCTCATGATTGGGTGTATATCTTTTTAAGAACAATAGTTTATTTTATTCATTTGAGAGAAAGGGAAAGAGGGAGAGAGAAGTGAGAAAAGAGAGAGAGAGGGAGAGAGAGAATGAGAATTGGAGTGCTAGAACCTCCAGCTGCTGCAAACACACTCCAGACCATGTACCACTTTGTGCATGTGGCTTATGTGGGTCATGGGGAATAGAACCTGAGTGGGCTTTTTAGGCAAGTGCCTTAACTGCTAAGCCATCTTTCTAGCCCCTACGAATACATTCTTTATTTTCAAAGAGCATAGTAAAATTAATTGTAGAGTTTTATAACCTTGTTTTTTTTTAACGTGAATTCTATTTTAACGTATTTTTTATTTATGAGAGAGAGAGAGAAGAGAGATGGGGAGGGAAAGAGAGAGAGAGAGAGAGAGAGAGAGAGAGAATATGAGAAGCAGAATGGCCACATCAGGGCCTCTTGACACTGGAGATGAACTCCAGATGCATGCACCACTTTGTGCACTGGTGTTATGTGTATACTGGGGAATTGAACCCAGGCTGTCAGGCTTTTCGAACAAGTGCCTTTAACCAATGAGCTTTCGCTCCTGCTCAATTTATTTGAGGCAGGTTCTTACTGTATATCCCAGAAAACTTGTGATCCTCCTGTCTTAGCCACTTGAGTGCTGGGGTTGTAGGTATGCAGCCCTGCAACAAGCTTTGACATTCTCTTTGAATAAACTGTTCAGCTGGATTTTATAGTTATCTGAAAGTTTAGGATTATCTGAATTTTCTGAAAGTATAGGATTGGAATTGCAAACCTGAAATGTGGAAAAGTTTACCTAGGAAAAGCTGTAGAGTTTTACACTCTGTGTGGCACAGATGGAGTAGTGGGAGAAATGTAGAGTTCTTGCGTGCAAATTAGATTGTAAGACATTTATTTATATGTTAACATTTTAGCTCTTTGTCCAAGCATGGGAACCACAGCCTTGCTTTTTATTTTTTATTCTTCTTGTTCTCCGTATCTATTAGGGGAGAAGGAAGTTGGGTGACAAGAAGAAATGTACTCATTCTTAAAGAATATGGTTTTATTGTAGATCTGTTTTGTTCTTCTTTTTGGCAACAGTGAGTATTGAGTCCCAGGTCTCCTGCTGTCTAGGCAGCTCTTTACCACTTAGCCACAACCAAGGCCTCATGGAGGAGTTAATGCATTGCATAAGGAAATCCTCATCTTTTTCCTTAATGTACTATTTTAAACAGGATATACTTTCCATAATGTAAAAAGACAGTAGTTTCTAAAAGTTCGAAAATGGGAAAATATTTGTCCTTAAAAGTTCAGTCAAGTTCCTGGTGTGGTTGCACACATTTTTAATCCTCAGCACTTGGGAGGCAGAGGTAGATGCATTGCTGTGAGTTCGAGGCCAAACTGAGACTACATAGTGAATTCTAGGTAAGTCCAGGTTACAGTGAAACCCTACCTCGAAAAACCAAAAAATAAAAATAAATAAAAGGGAGAGATAATAATAAAATAAAAGTTCATTTAAAAAAATAGTTAAGGGCTTGGGGAAATGGCTTAGTGGTTAAGGTGTTTGCCTGAGAAGCCTAAGGACCCTGGTTCAGTTCCCCAGGATCCATGTAAGCCAAATGCACAAGGGAGCACATGTGTCTGGAGTTAGTTTTTAGTGGCTAGAGGCCCTGGTATGCCCATTCTCTTTCTCTCTATCTGCCTCTTTCTGTCTCTCAAATAAATAAATATTAAAAAATAGTTAACACTGCTATGAGATTAATATATGAAATTACTGACTTTACCTATTTTTTCTCAATTTTTATTAACATCTTCCATGATTATAAAAAATATTCAATGTAATATTCTCCCCCCCCCCACTTTCCCCTTTGAAATTTCATTCTCCATCATATCCCCTCCCCATCTCTTTTTACCTATTTTTTTTAAATAAGCCTTGTGGCTTTATTTGGTTCAAAGTAATATTTTTCTTTTCAATTTTTTTTATTAACAACTTCCATGATTATAAAAAATATCCCATGGTAATGCCCTCCCTCCTCCCACTTTCCCCTTTGAAACTCCATTCTCCATCATATCCCCTCCCCCTCTCAGTCTCTCTCTCATTTTGATGTCATGATTTTTTCCTCTTATTATGATGGTCTTGTGTAGGCAGTGTCAAGCACTGTGAGGTCATGGATATCCAGGCCATTTTGTGTCTGGAAGAGTGCATTGTAAGGAGTCCTATCCTTCCTCTGGCTCTTACATTATTTCTGCCAGCTCTTCCACAATAGACCCTGAGCGTTGGAAGGTGTAATAGAGATATTGTAGTACTGAATACGGAATCTTGCTTTGAATGACTGATTGTTTTTTTAAAGAATTGAATCTTGAAAATTTTCTTTTAGTGATCTGGGATTTTTATGTAAAATCGCAACTCAGTGATGCCGACAACTAAAGAGCTGTTGGTGTGACCAGATGATACTAATTTAGGATGAATGATGGAGTACTTTTTTTTCTTTCAGAAATTTCTTTTTTCTTTCTTTTTAGTTTCCCAGACATTATAGGTATAATACCTCTCAGTGTTCTTCTGTTGTTTCCCCCACTAAATTACCTGAAAGAGCAGAAAAGCACATTCTTCTTGTCCCTATGTCTTTCTTAGTATCTGTTCCTACCTCGTACTTACTGTGGTCTGCATAAAAATAAGTGGGGCTACCCAGTGCTTATTTGGTCTTCAATATATATCTAGTTGTCATTGGGAGCAGTTAGATATTTTGAAAGCATAATTTTACAAGTAGGAAAGGAAATCCCGTGTGGGTGGTGCAGTTGTAGTGGTGGAGGGTGACTTCTGTTTGGAAGTTTGTCTGTCTATAGGGTGGTGTTCTGTGTGTCCACCTGGAGGACTATGGAGAAGAAACAAATTAGTTACTCTTCCTCCACCAGAGTGTATTGGAGCAGAGGAGGAATGTTTAATTTCATTGGGTTAAGCTTAAACTCATCACTAAAAATATAGTAGCACCATTTATCTTTTCAGTCTTATCAACATTCAACTAGAAAGCATGTGAAAAGTGTTTGTTACTGTATAGATAGCTCAATTTTATTTTGTTTATTTTTACTTATTTATTGAGAGCAACAGACAGAGAGACAAACGCTGCAAACGAACTCCAGATGCATGCGCCACCTTGTGCATCTGGCTTACGTGGGACCTGGGGAATCAAGCCTTGAGCTGGGGTCCTTAGGTTTCACAGGCGAACACTCACCCACTAAGCCATCTCTCCCGCCCTCATTTTTATTTTATTATTATTGTTATTATTATTATTTTGGTTTTTCGAGGTAGGGTCTCACTCTAGCCCAGGCTGACCTGGAATTTATTATGTAGTCTCAGGGTGGCCTTGAACTCATGGCAATCCTCCTACCTCTGCCTCCCAAGTGCTGCGATTAAAGGCATGAGCCACCACGCCCAGCCAGCCCTCAATTTTCACTTAATGTTTTGGTTTTTTACTTGTAAGATAATGTAATGTCATCTAAATGTCAAGTTTATAGAATAGGAGATTCTTCGAGTTTAATTACTAAATCAGGTAAGGACCACTGAGAGATTGCCATTTGAAGTATATAGTACTCCTTTTAGGATTGGTAGTAATGAAATCCTAATGAGTTGTCACTTTGTTAAGATTTGTGAAGTACTCTAATTGGTATTCATACAGGTATTTTTAATGAAATATCCTATTATAATCTAAAATGTTGTGAAAGAAATTTTCTTACACTGCTTATGCCTTTATTGAGAACATTTTGCTTTCCTAGCTATTTATATGTTTGTATGTCCAAGAATAAGTATATTATGATTTATTGAGTGCTTCCTTTTAGATACACAGTTTTTCATATTTTAACATTTTGAAGTTATGATTTTTTAAAATTTTTTTGTTTATTTATTTATTTGAGAGCAACAGAGAGAAGGAGGGAGAGAGAGAGAGAGAGAGAGAGAGAGAGAGAATGGGAGCGACAGAGCTTCCAGCCTCTGTAAACAAACTCCAGATGTGTGCACCCCCTTGTGCATCTGGCTAACATGGGTCCTGGGGAATTGATCCTCGAACTGGGGTCCTTAGGCTTCACAGGCAAGCGCTTAACCGCTAAGCCATCTCTCCAGCCCTGAAGTTATGATTTTTTTAATACCTTGACTTTTAATAATATTTACTTACTTCTAATGTGGGTACTGGAGATTGAACTGAGGTACTCAAGCTTTCAAGACAAACAACAGGTGGTTGAGCTAATTCTCCAATCGCTTTGGTGATATTTTTCTTTTTTAAAAAAATTTATTTTTATTTCATTTATTTATTAGAGAGAGAGAGAGAGAGAAAGAAAGAAAGAGGGGTGGGGGAGAATGGGCACACCAGGGCCTCTAGCCACTGCAAACGAACTCCAGATGCATGTGCCATCATGTGCATCTTGCTTATGTGGAATCTGGAGAATCGAACCTGGATCCTTAGGCTTCACAGGCATGCACCTTAATCGTTAAGTCATCCCTCTAGCTCATATTTTTCTTTTTTTTTAATGCTTGTTAAGCTGTTATTAAATCAACACTACCTCAAAGTTGTTAGTCTCTCAAAGTCCAGTATGTATCACTTGTTAAATTTTTGTAATGCACTACTGAGGACACTGTTGTCACACACCTTGATTAGTTAGCTCTGATTTTTACTCTTATTTCTCATTGTGGAGTTTGGTTTTAGCCTCTGGCTTGAAACTCTTGAATTTTATGATCTCTAGGCAGTAAAGTAGCTCTAAAAATGTATGAATAATATCCTTCCAAAACCTTCTATTCTGTGCATAGTGAAATGATACACACCCTCCCCATGCAGACTGGATATTGGGATACATTTCCTGGTTTCCATGTTCCCAGTGCCGCTGCCATGCAGTGGCTCACATTGCGTGTTGGTGTGGAAGGGACTGCTGATGGGCTTTTGACCTCTGACCTCCCCCACAGCCATTATCAGCTTTTCTTTGTAATAACATAACATTTCTGTGGATTTGGATAGAACTATATTTTATATGTAATTCAATACGTTTTTTTAAGCAAAAATGGGTTTACTTTTTAAGCAACAAGTGTGTTGGTTGAGATCATGATAATGTCTTTGTCTTTAGTATAGTCTTGAGATTATTAAATTAAGACATTCATTTTTATAGTAGTACTTTTAATTTTGGGGTTTGGATTCATGTAGAAATTTGGGACAAAGTATAGTCAATAAATTGGCTGCTAAAGTAAAATACCAAAAACAATACAAAAGACACATAGGTTGCTTTCACCGTTTTCCTTACTGAAGTTCCCTGGCTGATTCATGTATACTCCACAGAGGAGCAGTCAAGTTGAATGGGAGTACTTTTATTTCTTGAACCACACCCCATATTTGGAGTTGTAGTCACCCCTTTCACTGTTGTACTTCATCTTCAGAATGGGAAGGTATCATCACCTCTCGAGCTATCACATAGTTTGTAGAAGACATGTAACTGTACTAAAATGACTTAAGTTGCAGATGTTGCCCATTGTGTGGAAGTACAATTTTTTTCTTTGGGAAAAGAAAACACATTCTTTGCATTTTCAGATTTCAGGGAGACTTTTGTAGAGAGGAATATAAATTAGAACTTTTTGAAGTTGGTTGAGTACTGAAGCTTCAATACAAAAGAAACACCATCATATTAAGTAAAGTAATTCAGAGTCAAAAATATCACATTTGGATGCTACATAAACCCCTATATTGGCTATGGAAACAGAAGCTATATTGTCAGGTAGAATAAATAGAGATAATGGGAGGAAGCAGAAAGCGTAGGGTAGGGGGTGGATATGGTCAGAGTATGTAATAGTATGAAAATGTTCATGAAATCTATCACTATGTGAAGCGATTACATGCCAATAACAGACAAAATAATCAGAAAACAAACAAGAAGGTTCCTTTCAAGATTCGTAAAAACTTCAAGAAACAAATGTGGTAATACTGTGAAGTAGAGGTAGGGGTCAGAGCAGTGGTCCAGCTCCTTGGTGCTTCTAGGAGAGCAGGCCATGGGGAGGTTGATGCTAATGCACTTCCAACTCACCTAAACATCTGTATGCTTTCTGCTTGATGATTGACAAGTGCTATGTAATGAAAACGTTTCTAAAATCATTTGGAAAATGCAAGAATAATTGTCTGCCTTGTAGAGAATTATGAATGTTAACCTGTCAAGTAGGTAGAATATATGCTCCTGACATCATATGAACATTTTTATAACATTTTATTTTTATTTATTTGAGAGAGAGAGAGAGACAGATAAGATAGTGGTCGTGCTGGGGCCTGTAGCTATTTTACATCTTTCTGGATATTGAGACATTGTTTAGATAGAGTTATTTAAATTGTGGAAATAAGCTGTTACATGAGTGTGTGTCTAATTTGGACAAAATGGGCTGAAAATTGTTAATTTCTTTATAGGCTTATAAATCTCCTAGGAAGTTGAGAAGTTTCACTGGAAGTTTATCGAGTGAATACAGGAGTTTCATTAGAAAAGAAATGCCATACTGATGAAATAATTCAGAGTCAAACACAAATATCACCTGATTGCAAAAAACAGACATAATAAATATATTAGAAAAATAGTATTATTTAAATTTTGTTACAAAATGGAAGGTTTTCTTCATCTTTCCTATTCTGTTCTTCACAAAACAGGGTAATTTAACAAACTTCCTCTGATTGCAGGTACCTTTTTGTCATTAGGTTAGGGTTTGGTTTAGTAAGGGAATTCACATACTTGTTTTATGGTAGCTCATTCAATCTTGTTTGTCCTTCAATCGCGCTGAATAAACAAGGGAACCTTTCATGGGTACGTGGGTACTGAGGATCCAAACACCAGGGCTTTATCTACTGAGGTCTTTTCCTAGGCCCCTCTCTTCCTTTTTTGCTGCAGAGGGATATATCATTAGCAATAAGCTGTTCACTTACTGAAAATATAGACTAGCACATGATTTCACCAAGTGAAACCTGCACCTAGTCATTTCCTGCTAAGATTCAGAATGAATATTCTGACCATTGACTATTTACTGGAGAAAAGGAAGATAGCTGAAATGTGGCACATTATCTTATTGGTGTGATATAGTTGTTCTGCAGTTAAATTTCATTAAATACAACCAATGGCTGCTTTTCTTTCCTTAAAAACTAATTTCCAGTAAACCATTTTAAATGTTTTTGCTTGACAAAATTTCAGCAAACCTGATTCTGCCTTACTTTCATTGCATGTGTTTAGATAAGTTTCCTCTTAAGTGTGATTAGAGTCAGGATACACACAGTGGATCTTTGCTTTTATTAATCTGTAAATTATCACTATTTTAAAAATGCTTAGTTTGACTAATTTTTTTGTCACTTCCTGAATTGCATACTTTCTTAAAGTTAGTAATTATTTTTGAATCTGCTGTATTTAGTGAGTGTTGACACATTATTTGCTACTTGGTAGTGCTGATTTAGAATGAGTAGCAATTTTACTTGTATTTGGCCAAAATTTAACACCACATCCATGCTAAATAGCATTTGTGAAGCTTACACTATTGGGTCTCATCAAAAAGTCCATATTTTGAATATTAACAATAAATGGAAATTTCATAGTGAAACCAAGAAAACTGTAACCCATATTCTTTGTGGGGAGAGTAGCATAAAATAAATCACTGCATTTCAGCTCTAACACCACCCAAAGCAAAACAAAATAGTCAGTAGCACAAACTTATATGTATAGCAAAACCTAAGTATTTTAGGTGGCATTAAGCAAATAAATCAAAGAGAAATTTAATGGTATCCAGAGCTGTTAAAAGTTTTCCACCTGACATTTACACAATGATCCATTTAGTGTCCTGCTTTTTATGCTTATGATAGCTTTTAGGCAGTAGGAAATTAAAATCTTAAAAGTGTTATTTGGTAATTATAGATTATTTAAAAATATTCTTAATGTGTTTGGAATAATGGAAATATTTTAGAATATTCCTTGCATATTTTTAAATTGTTAAGAATTTCAGTGCTATCAAGAATATTTTCCTATATTACAAGTTGTTTTGATATGCATGTTTCAACATTTATAAGCAATAAAAATTATGTTCCCTAATTCTTGAACAGTAAGTTTTATAGTATGGCAGAAATTTTGAAGTGGCTAATATTTTTAAATTCCTTCCCTCCCTCCCTCCCTTCCTTTCTTCCTTCCTTCCTTTGTTTTTCAACATAGGGTCTCATACTAGCTCACGCTGACCTGGAATTCACTGCTTAGTCTCAGGGTGGCCTCGAACTCACAAGTGATCCTCCTACCTTTGCCTCCTGAGTGCTAAGATTAAAGGCGTGCACCACCACACCCGAAAAATTATCATTTTTTCTTCCTCTGCATTAAGCCGTCCTGATAACTTCTAGTTTATATTTGGCTAGCAATAATGTGAGAGAGTTTATCGTGCTGTTTCTTTTTGAAGATATTTTTTAAACAGCCTTTCAGTGATTAAAATGACAATACAGGTTCAAATAGAAGTCATGTGACATTACTCTGCATTTTTATTAAAAACCGTTTAGGAACTTAATCTTAAAATAGTGTAAAGTAAATTAATACAGATAAGTTTTTGATTCTATTTTAGTTCTGCTTTGACTTTAAATCTAAAGGAAACATTTCTTCCTGTGAATTTCAATCTATAGAAAATGAAAAATCTTAATTTTATGGCTGTAATCATAACCAGTACATTAGGTTTCCTCTAATCACATCTTCCATTAGGAAACTTCATTATGGCCGGATCCTGTGATCTCTACATCACAATGAGGAAGGAAGAACGTTATTCCATATGAGAGTTTCATGGCATTTTTTACCTGTTGTGGGCCCTGTCATGTCAGAAGTGTAGTACACTGACTTCTGGACTAGCTGCTGGACCCGAGCAGCCACGGTGTCACTGTGTGCTACCACCTCATGTCACTTAAAGCACTCCCTGAAGCCAGTCTTTGTGGCGGAGGCCTAGATGAGGTCTTCATGGGTGCTGACCATAAAAAGTTCATCAAAGTAATGAGGCGAGGAGAGAGCTTGGTGCTTGTGGGCAGAGCACAGCACCAAGGAGTGTGAACTGGCTCCAGCTGTGACAATAAAACAGCAGGTGGCTGCTGTCATTAGGGGTGGCAGATGAGGCAGGGGACTCACATTGAGCCACAAAACTCTCATTTGTTAGCCATCGCCACTGTACCATGCAAAATAGCTTCCATCTCAGTCAATTTTACTTTGCAAAATATTATACATAGCCATAAGAATATTAGAGCTCAACACATGCAGGTCTTCCTTCCTCCTCATTCTCCTCCTCTCTACTCTCCTCTCTCCTCTCTTTTTTTCTCCTCTGCATTTGGCTCTGCCCTCACCTCACCTCACCTCACCTCACCTCACCTCACCTCACCTCACCTCACCTCACCTTCCTTTACCTCCAGGCCTTTTGTTCCACAAAACTCTATTTTGTCAATTCACATTGAGTGTGGCCTGAATTAATTCAGTAAGGTGTTAGAATTTTAAAGCTGTCCCTGTCATTTTTGTCAACTGGCCACAATTGTTAGTTCCCTTCCCAGGCAGTTTATCATATTGGTAGCTGTAAACCTAATTGATAGGCTTTGATAGTAGATCCTACTATTCCTGTCTTTCTTTGTGCAGAATTTAGAAACTCTGTGAAAGTAAGAGAGGAAACAACACAGTTTTCAGAAATGTTTTCACAGATTGATTGAATTAGATGCTGTCCTACAGATGTTAGAACTTGCTTGGTTTCTGTATTTCAATTTGAATGTAAAACAAAGCATTCTATTAGTAATAGGTAATTTGGTGACATCTAGTACCAGTATGTCATGGTTGAGAAAACAAGTGTAAGCCAAGTTTTAATATCTTATTTGGGAATGTGGTGCACACCTTTGAATCCCAGCACTCAGTAGGCTGAAGTAGGAGGATGGCTGTGAGTTCAAGGGCAGCCTGAGACTACATGGTGAATCCCAGTCCAGCCTGAACTAGACAGAGTCCCTACCTTGAAAAATCAAAAACAATAATAATAATAATTATTGTAAAGTGCAAAAAACATTAGTAAATTATGGCGCCAATGATAAACTATAAAATGAGGTTTTCCCAAACCAGTGGAATCATCCAGAATAGAATTAAGAGGAGATGATGTCAGATATGGTTGTGAGTGGACTTAGTTTTATAGGAACTGAAGAAAGCATGAGGCAAAAAGAACCTGACCATCAGGGAGACTCACTGAAATCACTAACATAGTTCAAGAAAGAAACGTCAGCACAGAGCTACCCAAACTCGGATGGGGACAAGGGACAAGTAGCGAGCAGATGGAGTTCGTTCACTTATCGTCAGATACTTCCGTGAGAAGGCAGAACATTACTATGGCAAAGGGGAATGAGCTATGTACTCACGTGTGCTCTGTGTAAGAAATCACCTGTAGCTATGCCAGGAAGTTTTGCTGGGAATCTCCTCACAAGAAAGCATTCACAGGATGGGCCTCGCCTCAGGGATCTGCCTCACCTAGGCCTGTACACAGGGACTTTCACCATCCCAAGGGTTGTGGTGAAGATTAAATGTGAAGTGTGGCCAGGACTTACTACAATGTTGAGATCCCACATAGCACTTTAGAATTACAACTCTACAGAGAAGAGGAAACCATCAGAAGAGGGCCCTGGAAACAAGACAAGGGCATACATACATGCACACTGTAGCTATGAATCTCAGGTCCATTACTACAGGATAAAAGTACTTTCTGCAAAGACCCACACAAGGACTGAAAAATAGTGATGAAGTACACAATGTTAGTGAGAGAACAGTATGTCTGAAATAGGGTAATAAATATTTAACAAAGATTGTCAGATATAAAACCACAATTATAACAAACACATCCTACTGCAACCTCAACTTAAAAATAAGAAAAATGGCCGGGTGTGGTGGTGCGCGCCTTTAATCCCAGCACTTGGGAGGCAGAGTTAGGAGGATTGCCGTGAGTTCGAGGCCACCCTGAGACTACATAGTTACTTCCAGGTCAGCCTAAGCAAGAGCAAGACCCTACCTCGAAAAAACAAAACAAAACAAAAATAAATAAATAATAAGAAAAATGGGGATGGGAAGATGGCTCTGCAGTTAAATGCACTTGCTTGCAAAGCCTGCCAACCTGAGTTTAATTCCCAAGTCACTCACTTAAGAAGGATATAAAAACTGGCGCAAGCATCTGGTATTCATTTGTAGTGGCAAGAGGCCCTGGCACACTCATACATACACACACACACACACACACACACACACACACACACACACACCAATCCACCCACCCCTGGTCATGGTGGAACATGCTAGAATTTCAGCTACTGAGGAGCTTAAGGCTCTAGAAGAATTTCAAGTTGAAGACAGCTGAGGCTGTAAGACTCAATCACAAAAAAAAAAAGAAAACTGAAGCACTTTGGCAGCATTAAACAGATCAATGGCTACAGATGAATATGTCCATATATAGTTAATAGAAGCCTAAAGTAAAATGCCTAGGTATTTCAAGAAATAAATCAATAAATGATTGCTATTAATAAATTAAGACTTTACTGAAGCATGTAATTCTGGTATTGTCCTTATTGATTAAATAAGCATGGGCTAAAATACACAAGGGTGTTTATGTCAAGGAATAAAATACTAATCAATAAATCTACCAAAAAAATGGATTTCCACTTTTACATGCAATTTGTTTTCAAATGTCTTCCTTGAAATTTTATGTAAACTGACATTTTAAAAAGATACAGAAGAGCAGATGTCAATGGGGAATGATGGGCCAGCCCAAACCCTGCCTCTGAATATGGGTTGTTTTCATTATTTAGAAAGCTGCTAATATTTGTAAGTCTGTAATGCATTTTATGTCTTGAGGCACGTTGTTATTTACTGTTCTGAGAAGAGTCATACTTGAATTTTCATGGGGGTTCTTGTTAACTGAAAGTGGGATTAACTTGTAAGACAGTTGCTGAATGCTCTTCATCTTCATCATAGAGGAAGTTATGTGAACTTGTTGAGTGTGTTTGTAGTATAAAGTCTCCAATCTTGGAGGAGTCTTCTCAGTGCCATAGCTAACATTCTGTGATATCTAAAAGCACACTGTTATTTTTTCACACACAGGGTTTTCTTTTGGGAGAAGTGTGAGACTTAACATTTTTGTTTATATTCTGTAAATAAATTTTCTAAGTTCTATTGCTTCATGGGTATTTTCAATAATAAAAATAGCCTTTATCTCATGGATTAGTACAGTTATCTAGGAAAATAGCAATTATATATCTTAAATATAAAATAATTTTTTGGCATTTAAAATTATGATTTTTTAAAATATAGTCTCATGTGTCTCAGACAGGTTTTGAACTCAACATGTAGCTGAAGATGTCCTTGAACTTCTAATTCTCTTACCTCTGTCTCCTAATTGAGGTAATTATAGGTGTCTGCCACCACTCTAGGAGTTTGTAGTGCTGGGGATCAAACCCAGGGCTTCATTCATGCAAGGCCAGCACTCTACCATCTGAGCAACACCCCTTGCCTACATTGTTTTTGAATCTAGCTCCTTTCTGTAATATTATGAGTACATTTCAGATGTGGCAATGGCAGCATCTATTTGGAAATTAAAACAAAAAAGGAGGCAGCAGTCTTTGTAGGTGTATCTGGGGGTATTTGAGAATTAATGAAAAACATAATTATTTTAGACTAAAAGTGATTTTGTAAAGGAGTTTGAGAAATAGAATTTTTATGTTATTTAATATCTTCCAATAGTTGTAGTTTTTGCTCCTTTTGTGCAAGGTAAAATATTTGTTAGATACGCATAACTTGGGAGTTCAGTATTTTTTTTTTTTTCTGTTTTGCTCACTTACCATGCTTGGTAGAATAATTCCTTCATGAAGACATGGGTTGGAACCAAAATGGGAACCTGCTTACAAAGATATTTTAAATGATACATACAGCATTTCCTTTTATGCATAATGTAATAAATCATGTATGTTCTGTTTAGTATTATATTGTACAACATGTTTTGCATTTTATGAATGAATCATAGCAGGTTTCTGATTTCTAACACTTTGAAGTTTAATAACTCTTGTGTTGTTTGTGATGGACCAATGCAGTTTGTTTCAGTTTGCTGGTATTTTAGAAATGATTATCTTGTCTTTCTGTCTGTCTGCATATCTATCATCTGTCTGTCTATCTATCTATCTATCTATCTATCTATCTATCTATCTGTCTATCATCTATCTTATCTTTATTTAAGCACAGTTATTCTTGATAACAGTCATGTCATTTTTATTGGAATTTGATTTGTTTCACAGGTCATTAATTTTTAGTTTTACTCTTGGTCATATAATTGTACTTTGCTGTTAAATATTAATTTTAAATAATATATTTTCTGTATCCATTGCTTGATTTGACATTCATTAATTTGGAAGCTGCATATTCATTTTAAAAGCTGTCAGTGCACTGTAATGTCTTTTTTGTGAACACTTCTTCCTGTAATATTTTCTTTTATTTATTTTTATTTTTTATTGACAACTTCCATAATTAGAAACATTATTGCATGGTAATTCCCTCCATCCCCCCCCCTTTCCCCTTTGAAACTCCAATCTCCATCATATCCCTCCCCCTCTCAATCAGTGTCTCTGTTATTTTGATGTCATGATCCTTTCTTCCTATTATGATGGTCTTGTGTAGGTAGTGTCGGGCACTATGAGGTCATGGATATCCAGGCCATTTTGTGTCTGGGTGGAGCACATTGTAAGGAGTCCTACCCTTCCTTTGGTTCTTACATTCTTTCTGCCACCTCTTCCGCAATGGGCCCTGAGCCTTGGAAGATGTGATAGAGGTATTGCAGTGATGAGCACTCCTGTCACTTCTTCCCAGCACCATGATGCCTTCTGAGTCATCCCAAGGTCACTGCCATCTGAAAAGAGAAGGTTCTCTAACCAAAAGTGAGAGTAGCACTAACATATGGGTATGAACATTAAGATAAGTGCTTACTGGGAAGTTTGCTGAGTATGGTATATACATTTATCCAGACAACAGCAGACATTACGCTCCTAGGGCTCATGACTACCCTTGTTGTAGATTTTCAGTATCAGGGATGTATTCCCTCCCATGGAGCAGGCCTCCAGTCAAATTAGAGAGTGGTTAGTTCCCCCATAACAGATGTGCCACTATTGCACCCATTGGCTCATTTGGCCTGGCTGGCCAAATACGAGGCTTGCAGTATCCACTGTTGGGTATCTCCAGTGGTGATTTCTCTCTCTCCTGTAATATTTTCTTACTTTGCATGAGACTGTAATTTTTTCTTAGTTACGAGTTGTGGTGATTCAGAGAGTTCTGTATAAAGGTCATGAACATGAACCTACTTTTGCATTTTCAACTCCTTTTCCTTGAAAAAGTCAGAGTCACTATCTTCCTTGATCCCCAATTTCCTCTTCTCTCTGGATGAGCTGATCATGCCTTCACTGTGTACTGATGAAGTTGTAAGGAGCTGTTAAAGAAACAAAGTCATCTGCTAACTAGGAACCATAATAGCATGCTTTTGTTTTTGGGGGCATGTGCACAGTATGTATAGTGTTTCATGTATGTGTTTGATATATGCACATGCATGTCTTTTTGAATACATTTCCCTCCCTCTCTACCTCCACAGTGTCCTTGGCTCACAATACCCATTCACAACTTTTAGTTCAGTCTGTATGCTTAGTACCTCTATCATGCAATCTAGCATACTACCCACTTACTTCTGTGAATTGGATGTGGATGCCCTTCCAAACATGAAACTCTATAATTAATCTATATTAAGTGTAACATTAAAAACTGAAATTACCACCTAACATTAGTAGAAAAATTTCCCATTCACTTTAGGTCATTTTCAGTATTGTTATACCTTATTAATCAAAAAAGATATTCAGCAAAATTACAAAAAATTTTCATATGTAACAACAAATGGCATGGGCTTTTAAAGTCAAGTTACATCATTTAAAAATATTTCTGGGGCTGGAAAGGTGATTCAGTGGTTAAGGTGCTTGTCTGCAAAGCCTAATGACCTTGGTTAGATTTCCCCCAGTACCCACATAAAGCCAGATGCACAAAGTGGCACATGTATCTGGAGTTTCCTTTCAATGGCTGGAGGCCCTGGCAGCCATTCTCTCTTTCTCTGTCTCTTGGTGTCCATCTGCTCACAAATGAATAAGGAGTCCTACCTTTCATTTGGCTCTTACATTCTTTGCACCACGTCTTCTACAATGGGCTCTGAGCCTTGGAACGTGTAATAGAGATATTTCAGTGCTGAGCACCCCTCTGCCACTTCTTCTCAGCTTTATGGTGCCTTCTGAGTCATCCCAAGGTCACTGCCATCTGAAAAGAGATGGTTCTATAACCAAAAGTGAGAGTAGCATTAACATATGGGTATGAACATTAAGAGAAGTGCTTACTGGGCAGTTTGATGAGCGTAGTATATACATTTAGCCTGACAGCAGCAGATGTTACACCCCTAGGCCTCATGACTAACCCTGTTTTAAGTTTTCAATCTCAGGGATGTATTTCCTCCCATGCAGCAGGCCTCTAGTCCAATTAGAGGGCAGTTGGTTTCTACCATGACAGACGTGCCAATATTGCACCCGTTGGCTCATTTGGCCTGGCTGGCCAAACATAAGGCTTGCAGTGTCCGCTGTTGAGTATCTTCATTGGTGATTTCTCTTTTTCCATTGAACTGCATGAAGAATGGCTTCTTCCAGCTTTCTGTCAACTGGTCTACATGGAGGAGGTTATCAGCTCAGTTCCAGCAGGATTTCTCAGTGGCCTTGCAGCCCAACTATGTGGAGTCTTCAGCAGTAGGGTCTTACCATCTATTCCTGGTGGGAAAACAAGGGCCTTGGTACTGGCCTGTAATGTTTTGGGCACATCAGGGACCTCCCTGGCCACCAACTCACTGGAAGGTATCCCATCCCTGGCACTAAAAATTTTGTAGCAACAATCTATGGCTCCTGAGTGTTCCATTGTCCAAAAAAGTATGTTTCCATATGATTTATTTATATCCTCTTAGATTTCGTTTAGCCCTCCCTCAACCTTTCCTTTACTCAGTCTCTTCCCCTGACCTCATTTGGGCCTTTTCACCTCCATTAATCTATTCTTCTACTTACATATATACCATACCATCCTATTAAGTACTCCCTCCCTTCCTTTCTCTTCCCTTTATATCTCTTTTCTAGCTTACTGGACTTTGCTACTGAGTTTTCTTCCTACTCACACAGAAGTCCAATCATCTGTAGCTAGGATCCACATAAGAGAGAGAACATGCGACGCTTGGCTTTCTGGGCCTGGTTTACCTCACTTAGTATAATCCTTTCCAGATCCACCCATTTTCCTGAAAATTTCATAACTTCATTTTTCTTTACCGCTGAGTAGAATAATGGATAATGAAGATATTGCACATTTATACAATGGAGTTCTACCAAGATAGAATTTTAATCCCTACACCAATACCTCTTTTATTTTCTCCTCTCAACTTTCCACCATGAAGTGGACTTTATGTTTTTCATTTTCCCTTGCTGTTTGTCTCTCTCACAAGTTCTTAATTTCCCAAGGTCAGGGACTTTTCTATGCACCAGAACTGCCTAGAGCTATTCAATGACTTTTGGTGAAATTGTGAATTATAGGGGAACATGTTTACTTAAGCGCCCATGAAAGGCGAGTGTCATTGCTTAGTGCCACTTGCCCTCCTCATGGCTGTAGGATGGAAAATCTAGGAAGGCATGGCATCAGTGGTCAATTACCATTCTGAGATGAGGTGTGAAGGTATAAATGCGTGAGTGTCCCTTAGGACAGACCATTCAGTTGAGTAGATTTTTCAGATAGGGGTTATTTTTATTTCTGGGTGTATGTAGATTATAAATGTAAAAATATGTTTAAAATGGTAGATCATTAGTTTGTAAATGGCAGTAGATGAATAATGGGCTATATTTAATAATCATATCATTGCACTGTTAAATCGGTTGGCAGTTTTTTCTTAGCTAGGCACCCTTGGTTTAAATTCTTTCTAAACTAAGGATTATAATGAAACTTTCATGCAATTTTTAAACCTAAATATAAAGAATTCATAGTTTAGTCAAATTGTGAATGAATAAATATTTTGCATTTGAATATAATTGTATATTTTCATAGTATAAACATTTCCTGCTTTCCCCATAATAGTAAAAATTTGTCATTCCTCTAAATATTTGGAATCTTAAGCATTTGGCAGATGTTAGGATGTTGTATTTAGTTTGTTCTTGTGTGCAGTATGATATGTTTGTTTCAGTTCCTCAAACTTCAGCATTTTAATTAATAAGTGTTTTTGTTTTAGAACTGCATTGTGGTTTCTAAATTCAGATCTCTTAAATTGTATGCAGTCATGTATAGAAGCTGTGCTTTGCAACTTTGTGTTTTTAACCTTTGCTCTTTGTTATTGGCTTTATGTTTTTTTAATTATTGGAAAATGGAGGACAGTAGGGAAGTTAGAACTTAAATGGACTGTTGTTATTACTGCATTCTTTGTTCAAGAAATGAAAAATGTTATTTATTCTGTTCAAATCAAGCAGAAACAAATATAGAAATCTTGCACTGTTATTTTTTGATCACCACTTAATATTATCACAGTTTGATTCTTTAAATGTGATTATTATCTTTCCATTATAATGATTGATGGTATGACCTGTTATTCATCATTATAAAGCAGCTATTGTCTATAGTTGTTATTGCCTACTATATAAAAAAGAGTGACTGGCATCTCTAGTGTGCATAAGTCTGCTATTTGAATAGTCATGGCAAACTCATTTAAAATGTAAATATCACAGTTCCTCCTTAAATCGAGGGTTCTCAATGTTCTAGGAAAATAAAGAAAATAGGCTATATCTGAAAAAAAAAACACCTATTCAGGTTTAAAAAGTGTTTTGTTCTGCTTTTGTTGCAAATCTCTTTGTGAGGCTACTTTACAGTCTTCACTTTGCCCATTGTGCAAACATGTCCACATGAATTCAGTGTTTAATGTTAAGAATCTTACAACATGCCATTCTGATTTGTAGCCTTTCATATCATAGAATGCTAATTAAAATCATATTTTTGCATATGTCATGCCTTTCATGTACATATGCAAATAAATTCTGTTGCCTTTCAGCTATTAGTAATTAACTTTATGAAGGACAGCTGTAATACATAATTAACAAAAAATGTTTGCAAGCCCTTTTACACTGAAAGTTACAACAGTAAATTTTTTTTTGCTAATCAAGTGAACCATTTTAGTCTGATGTGTCTTAATGAAACCTAAATTGTTTTAAATAATTACATAACTCAGTTCCGTTGGTGTTGAGCTATGTTTGGTGTAGGCTGTGGCCATAGATTCTTTCCCTTCCATTTGTCTGTGGAATCAGCAATACTGAATTAGGTAACCGACTCATATGTAAAATAAAGTAGTATGTTTGAGAGTATTTTGTATATTTTAGTTATATTGCTATCTTCTTGGCACTAAAGCACATTGTGTGTGCACATGCATGCATGTGCGTCTTTGTGGTAAAGACTCGTAAACTTTTATTCCATTTTTAAAAACCTCCCCAAATCATTATCGTGGTTTAAAAAGCTTCATGAAAGGTATACATTTTGTTTTTTATAATCTTTTACATATTTAATAAGTGACATTTTCTCAAATAATTTTTGTGATTGAAGTGTGACTGGCTAGGGGGTAGTGCACTTAGACTCCTTACACTCTGGCCATTTGATAGTGGAGAGAGTGATCAAGGAATTCTTAGCATGCCCTAACCAGAAAGGGGATCCATCAATTTAAAAACTTATTACATTGCCTTTAGTGTATATTCAGGCTTCCTGTTTAAAAAGTGTACCATTTTAATAAGCTATCTTCTTATATATATATATATATATATATATATATATATATATATATATTTTTTTTTTTTTTTAGTAGTATCCTTAAGTGCTTTCTGTATAAATTTGCAACAGAGTCAAGGTTTAGTTCTATAATTAACTTTCTTTCATTTTCCAGGGTCGCTTTTGTAATGAAGAAGCACTTAAATACTCATCTACTAGGCAAACATGGAGTTGGCACCCCAAAAGAAAGGTAATTTCCAGTCCTATGTATTTTTTATTTAACAGCATAATTGCTTTTATACTTTAGGCTTTACTTAATGAAAGGACTTCTAGAATTTTTATCAAGTCAGCCCATCTTGTTTTGCATTTGTGACATTCTCCTTGAATAGCATACATTCTGTTATCTGCCCAGAAAAATGTGTTAGTACATATTAGATTAAAAAATTTCACTCTAGAAATATTTGAAAAGATTTTTGGGGTGCTTTGGCACCCTCTTAAAACTAGAATTAAGTTGAAGAGAATTGACCTCTTTAAGCACATTAGCGTATGTTGAGACAAATGTTTTAAGAAAGCAAATGTTATCTGAGGTTTTTTTTTGTTTTGTTTTGTATTTTTATTTTGAAGTTTTAAAATAACATTTCTTGAGTCCTTGTTGTAGACTTAAACATTGCTGATACTAAAAAGGAATGTACTTGTGTCATCTTCCAAATAATATTCCAGTTGCCATGTCATGAAAAATAACACTACAATTATTATGTCATCAGCTGCCAGGTTTTCTTTTTCTTGCTTATATGTCATAATTAGCTTCATCACATACTTAGTTATATTAGGTGAGTTGAAACAGCAGTGTCAGCTACCAGGTGAGCATGGCTACTTCAGAAAACTTTGTCTTTAAAATGCACAGTTTACTCCAGGACCAGTGGTAGCGTTGGCACCTTTCTGAGCTTCCCTCAGAACCCCCAAGATAACATCCAGATTTCTCCAGTTACATCTACATCTCAATATGATGCCTTTTCTACCACTTGAGAGGCATTGTAGTCATACGTGAGAATGTGGAATAGCCCTTTAAAACACTTTTAAATTTTGACTCTACCTTTTATTTTTAAATTGGAGTATTGGTTTCCTTAACATTATAGTGTGGGCATAAATGAATTGTGTCAGGCTTCTTGTACATGTAATTTTAGTTTCTGATGCTTTCCTTTGTGGCAGTATACATATAATTATAGCTAAAATGTGTGCATTGAGCAGGCATGCCATGGATACATTTTTCTTAAAAATACAGAAATTTGTATGGTTTTTAAAGAGTCATTTGGTCCTTGTCAAAGTTAAGCTTCATACTCATTTAAGTAAAACTGAAAACTTCTGTCTGAATTATGTTTTTTTTATTTTATGTGAATTGTCTCAATCTTTCTATAATTTTAGTAAGAAGTTTATTATTCCAATTTTATAGATCTGAGTAGTGAGAACCAGGAAGATGCAATGTAATTTATGTTTGTTCATATTTCATAGTCTCTCCCATATGTAGATATAATAATTTATCTTTCTTCAAGTAGTCGACCCCCTCCCTCTATATATTATAACATGAGTTAGAGTCATAGATTTACTGCTCAGGTTTTCTTTTTACCTTATTCTTTGCATCTCAGGCCATTTTCCCTTCTTTTCACATATTTTAGTTCCAAACACATAAAGGGAGGTTCAAAATCAAACCAGAAAAGATATGTTGGCTTTCCAGTGCTATGATAAAATGTCCAAAATAATCAGCTTTCAAGGAAAAAAGTTTATTTTTGAAAAGTTTCACTCTAAGGTCACTTCACTTTCATCCTATCACCAATAGGGTGTACATGTGTTTTAGAAGCTCTGTTTGCCTTTACAGAGACAGAGACAGAAAGGGGCCTGGGTTCTTTATTCTTTGAATTATTATGGTTACATATTTTTGGAGGTAACATTCATCTCAGCCAGAAATCTTTCAGTTTTTCTTTTTCCTTAAATTAACTTTTGGTTGACAACTTCCATGCTTATATAAAATATTACCCCCATCATAACTCCTCCCTCCACCTTCCTTTGTCACCCCTTCCTATCTGCTCTTCACTGAACCCCTGCTTCTTTCCAACTAGTCCTTTTATTTTGATGGCATTTAAAAATTGCACCCATATTTTCCAGGTCTTTTGCAGGGAGTCATAGCTACTGTGAGGTCATGGACGCAATCACCACTTTGTGTTTGGAAGATAGTGTTCCAAAGCACTCCTCTCCATCTTTTGGATCTTAACACTCTTCCTGCACAGTCCCCCCCCAGTGGTCTGTTCTATCGTGGAGGGCGTGATAGAGATGTCTCAATGGTGAACACTCCATTGTCACTTCTTCGCAGCACGTAGATAAGTTTTGAGTCTCCCTGGTTGTCACCACCTACATCTTTGAATTTCTTTTCACATTAAAAGTTCTTTGTATGCCATGTCCTTTTGCTTGGCATAATTATTATGTAAAGATGTTGAATCAGAGTTCTGGGAGTTCAGCTGCAGTAGAATTTCCCATAACAATCTATAGCTGGAGAAGACCATCATCTAGCATGGGTCCATGGGTCATGGCAAATTGCTCCTCCTTACTTCCTGTTTTTGTTCTGAAGAAGTAAGGGAACCATATGCACATTGAACTGTCAGTTTAGGGGTAACTTTTCTGAATTAAGTTAAACATTTTTCTTACCTATTTGAAACTTTAATGCCTTGGCTATAGTTTTGCCAGCTTGCTATATTTTAATTCTCCAGGATAATATAATCACTTTATTTTTCATGTTTGGAATTTGATTCTTTTCTCTAATGCATTGCATATTATAGCAAATAGTAATAGAAGTTAGCTAAATAGGGTGTGACAATTAAATTAATCATGCATTTTCTTTCTAAGTATTTAGGCCTTGTGATTTGACTGATATATGCAATAATTATTAAAAATAAATTTGCATACTTGTATTATAAAGTTTGATGAACCAATAAATTTTGTCAGCATGACTATTATTTGAAGAAGAAAAATAAATTTAAATTTGTTTTTTGAAAGAGATATCATGAACTCTTGAAGTAATAGCTTTTCTAAGAATTTAATTTTTATCCCTAAATTTGCATTAAGATAGTATACTACAATATTTGTGAAGTCTTTTACGCTTAAACACAAGCAGCTGAATATAGCCACATTAAATTCACATTTTAACATGATAAACTTCAATTAATTTGCAAGTTCATTCTAAAGTAATCCTTATTTTACATGAATAATTATCTCTGCTATATAAAGGAGCCAGAATTTGTCTGTGACTCTGAATTCACTCAGACAATCTAGAGAATAAACTTTTGCACAGATACCACATTAATGCAGCCATAGCAAGTGTGTCTCCTGTGAACTGTAGGTGTGTGACACAGAAAATGTATGGCCTGTGTAGTGTAGTGTAGTGCCTGGAGTCAGCTGCCTTTGCACCTTAGCCTGGATAGCAGGAAATGGTTTCCTCAGCTCACAAGAGTGCGTACGTGTGTGTAAGCTGGGTACCATCTGGAAACATCTGTTCTGGGAGCACCTTGGTAAGGCTTATTTGCTTATACAACCACTTCACCAATAAAGAATTTTAAATCTGTCCACAATAAACTACAACAGTTAAGTGACTGATAGCCCAAATATACCTGCATTCCCCCCCCCCCCCTCTCTCTCTCTCTCTCTCTCTCTCTATATATATATATATATATATATATATATATATATATATATATGCATATACATATACGTACATACATACGCATCCATCCATACATATATATATTGATAGATAGATAAAAGAGAGGTGGCAGGGAAGGAGAGAGTTAAAGAATGGGCACACCAAGGCCTCTAGCCACCATAGATGTATCCAGATGTATGTGCCACCTGTGCATTTGGCTTTATATGGGTGCTGGGGAATCAAACCTGGGTCCTTTTGCTTTGTTGGCCAGCACCTTCACCACTAAGCCATCTCTCCAGCCCCATGCCTGCATTTTTTTTTTTTTTTTGGTTTTTCGAGGTAGGGTCTCACTCTAGCTCAGGCTGACCTGGAATTCACTCTGTAGTCTCAGGGTGGCCTCGAACTCACGGCGATCCTCCTACCTCTGCCTCCCGAGTGCTGGGATTAAAGGCGTGCGCCACCACGCCCGGCTCTGCATTTTTGTAATCAATAGCCAGATTGAAACCTCCTTTTTTCAGGGAAGCCCTGTTTGGATTGCTTAGCTATGGCAACTGCGGCCAGGTAGTGCCTGTGTTTAGCACAGCTGTGTGCTATTGTGGGCCCTGGTCAGGGCCGAGACTGCCCAGTGTATCTGATCTGCTGAATGGGCTTTCTGTTGGTTCTCTTTCAGGTTAATGTGCTCTGAGACTTGTTCTGGCCCTTCCTCTTGTATCAGACATTTCAGACTTGGGATTAGCTGTTCTCGCATCCCTACTTTTGTTCTGCCTGAGTGAGATGTCTCCCCCACCTCTTCACTGGGATGGAGACGGTTTTGGTGATGCTTCCGCTCCGTGTGCAGTACGCACACGAGACAGCAGGGGCAGGGCTTTTGGAGGTTTCCTTGTCTCCTTCCCTTTCTCTTTTTCTCTCAAAAGAGAGCAGCTTAGAATTGTGTTGAAAGCATTACGGTGTTCTGGGTTTTCAATTTAAGGTGTAGGCGTCATCTCTTTCCATGACATATGTAGAAAACAACAACGCAAAACATACCACAAAACCACAACAAAGACCCTACCACCCCCTGGCTGAAGAACGCCTCCATGTAATGTACCGCCGTGGGCGTTGCTCCTGTTCAAGGGAATGTCGGGTCGTTCCGAGATGTCATTGCCATCTTTGTGCATTTTATTGATGCCTGAATGGCATATGGTGCCCTACACTGGTGGTTTCATCTTAGAAAAGACCTTATTTAAAGTGTGTCATCTTGTCTGTTAAGGTACACTTGCCACTGCATCCTCCATTTTAAAGAGGTAATTTTCCTTTGACTAGACTGTTCACTTGTGTATGGTTTCTTTTATGAAAGGATTGTTTCTTTCAGGATTTACGCCATAGGCAGACCCTGCTTTCTGTTTCATGGCGTTGGGTGGCTGTTCTCATGGGTGAGCTCTGGTACTCACTCCATGTGCAACCCTCGGCGCCCCCCGCCCCTCCCCCCCCCCCCCCCGTTTGTCTGGAATTCGTCTTATGAAGCTCTTCTGTCACTTGTGTTCCAAGGCTTTGGGCTCTTCCCATTATCCACTGTCTATGGGTCTCCTCTCATTTCTTCCATGGAAATAATTTGCAGTACTTCACTCCCTACCCCATGATAGCCAGTTTAGGAAAAATAGTTTTTTTTTCATGAACTCTTGGCTATAAAAATATTTGCAGAAGAAACTCACCTCTGTTGGGCTAAAGTGGAAGAAACGTTGATGACTCTTTCCATCTTGGTTTGTTTAGTAAGTAAAGAGGTTGTATTATTTTTTTTTAATGTTCCCTTTGCATGTGTTGAGGACTCCCTTTCTTCCTCTTCTCCCATATCTCCATGTGTGGACGATTAAATAACATTCTGTGATTGTATGACAATGGAGGACTGAATGGAGAGAAAGCCCAGCGAGAGAATCACTTCTCTATGACAAGATAGGGAAGAATTGTATCTGTCCTTTCAAAACCAAGGCCGTTATTTTGGAGGAAATGTTGTTCTGTGACTTACTGACTTCACCTGACAGTTAATTCAGGTCCATGGTGGTGGTCTTGTTCAGGCTTGGAAATCTTTGTGTTTGTGATGATTATTTAAGGTGGTCTTGCTTTGCATTGTGAGCAGTGCACTGGTGAAGGTGTGGGTCTCCTAACTTCTGCTTTGTCAGCTTCCGAGCTGCAAAGTGATACAAGTCCTCATGTGGTGTAGAATGTTGAGCCTGCACCCCATCCCACAGCTCACCTCTGGGGCAGGGCCAGAGCTCGTTCTTCGGGCTCATGCCTTCACTGGGTTCCTCCACTCGCTCAAGAGCTACATGGGATAGCCGGGCACCTAGATTTGATAGTATGGCTTGATGTCCTGAATACATGTACATTTTATTATTTTTTTCCTTTTTTGTTTCTTTTCTTTTTTGTTATTTCTTCATGTGTGGGGTCAAACATAGGGTGTTGCAGATGGCCATGTAAACAACTTTCCCATTGGGCTACATTCCCTGGCACCTTTTTCTTTCCTTCTTTCCTTCTTACCTCCCTCCCTCCCTCCCTCCCTCCCTCCCTCTCTTTCTCTTTCTCTTTCTCTTTCTCTTTTTCTCTTTCTCTTTCTCATTCAGTGTTTTCCTTGGTGCTAGAGAGCTGATTTCCCTCATTGTATTGTTTTTGTTTCCTTCCTCCAACAAAAGCAATTTTCTTAATGACTTAAATTTAAGAGCATTTTAAGAAATAACCTTACAATGCCCATCTTTGTTGTAAATACAGTGTTTGGGATTCTGTTCATGAAAATTTGTCATATTTTCCTTGTAAGACTCAGGGAAATAACTCTTCTTTATTCCAGGAAAATTTGTGCTTTTCTGTAACGATTTGTCGTCTTAGTCTTGGGTACCATCGAATCATGTATGTAATTGAGTTTTCCTCTTTATGTTTACTGCTGGGAAGCTCAGAATTGTGACCCATCTCTTGCAAGTGGGAAGGACTTCAGGGAATGCGATTTATTTACTACTGTTATTTCCAGTTTCATCTTTTTTTGCCCCCTCATGGGGAAACCCCATTTTATGTGAGTGATATATTTTAACAACCTCTCATAAATCAAATCCCACATAATTCAAGAGTAGTATTGCAATAGGACTTTGTTAGAAGTTAAGTCAGTACTTTCCTGCAAGTACATGTATTTTTAGAGCCCCTTGTCTTTGGGGCTTTGTTGAGCACTGTATGGCTCTATTATTAGATACTTTAAAAATGTCCTTTCCCTGTTCGATGGAAACTTTGTGCACATTTGTGTACCCCTCACTGGCTTCATTTCTCAGAGTTTCCTGTTATTTTTCCAAGTGCTTGTTCCTCAGGGCTGCCTCGCGGGCAGGCTGAGTATCCTCCTCACAAGGAGGCTGCCGCCTCCTGCTTTGTACTGGGCCTTTCTTTCAGCGTGTCAGAAATCCTGCTCCATTCTCTGCTCGGTAGTTATATTAACACAGCGTGTTTACTTCAGAAGAAACTGTCACTATTGTAGGGATAAGAATTTTTTGTTAGGTTTTTTTTCCAAGTTAGGGTCTTACTGTAGTCTAGGCTGACCTGGAACTCACTCTGTAGTCCTAGGCTGGCCTCAAGCTCACAGCAATCCTCTTACCTCTGCTTCTTCTGTGCTTGGATTAAAGATGTGTGCCATCATCCCCATCAGGAATAAGATTTTAATTATTAATACTGTATGTCTTAGCTTAAGATATTTTTCTGAATTTTCTAATACATATCTCATTTTAAGCTTACAGATTTCCATGTGTATTCTTCCTGACCATTTATATAAATATGAATATTATGTCATTCTTATTTTTTGAAAATACTGGTTTTTTATAGTTATCCATAATACTTAAAAATCTTTGGGAAAAGGAGCACTTATTCATGTTTAATAGGTTTTATAGGGGTTGTAATAAGTACATCTTACTCATTTGTTTCTTTATTGTTTGAATGGACATTTACCACAGTCTCTTCTGTGTCCCTTAACAGACCATGTGCAGTGCTTGAAGATGACACTACCTCTTTTCTTTTAAACATAATTTAAAAAACACTTTATTATTTATTTATAAGGGGGGCAGCAAGAGAGAATGGGCACTCCAGGGCCTCTAGCCACTGCAGATGAACTCCAGATGCATGTGCCACCTTGTACATCTGCCTCATGTGGGTACTGAGGAATCAAACCTGGGTCCTTAGGCTTTGCAGGCAAATGCCTTAACCAGAAGGCCATCTCTCCGGCCCTCTTTTCTTTTAGACTTCACTTCGTAGCTGATATACTGAGCATATGGATGAACAGACAATTCATACGTAAAAGAGAGAGACTGTGATGGGTGGCAGTAAATAAGGTTCCGTTTCTGGGAATGTATCTTTGAGGGCATCAAAGAAATTCATTGCCTTTCAAGTGAAATGTGGCTTTGGAGCAGTTCCAGGGGGAGCACAGTGGACTCCTGTGAACGGTGTGGCAGTATGGTTCTTCAGTTTCTGAGCACATGGACCTTTGACAAACTTTGAAGACAGTGGCCACTGGAGAGTGCCAAGATCACAGAGCTGTGTGCACTGTTTAGGAAACAGTGGCTATTGAGGCTATTTCATTGAGGGCGGGGGGACAGAGATGATTGTGAGGCCAAGACTGTGCACTTGAGTTATATTCAGATCAAGAGGACTTCGGCTGCTGCTGGAACCCTGATCCTTTACAGTGTGTGTGTATGTGTGTGTGTGTGTGTGTGTGTGTGTGTGAAAGAAACCAGCACAGCTGACAATTCCTGTAGAGCTTTACCTGACACTATGCTGTGAGGCTCCAGGGAAAGATAGCAGGCAGGTGGCACTGCCATGGGGTTGTCTCTTTGAACCCTGTCTTCGAAGGGTGCCGCCTAGTTACTCCTTCAGTTTCTTACTCTTCTGCTTCATGTTGTAGATGACACGTTCAAATAAGCCTTTTCATCATCTGTTGTATTTCAGAGACAAATTCATTACCTTATTTTCTTTCCTCTTTACTTTTCAGGCACTTGTGTTTTTTTTTTTTTTTTTCTTTCTTTCTTTTTTTTAAGATAGAGTCTCACTCTAGCCCAGGCTGACCTAGAATTCACTATGTAGTCTCAGGGTGGCCTCCAACACGTGGTGATCCTCCTACCTCTGCCTCCCAAGTGCTGGGATTAAAGGCATGCGCCACCACGCCCAGCTTCCTACCTGTTCTCAGTGCATACACCTAGCACTCCACCTCTGCTGCTCATCAGTCAGGCATTTCGTTCATGTCCACTTGTGAGGCCTGTGTTCCGTGAGTCCCTCTCGTGTTGATTCCATATTTAATTGATCTTCTTTTTCTTCTCTTCTTAAGGAACATTACAGAATGAAGGGGAAATGTATATTCATATGTATACCTTTATTTTTAGGTGAGAAATTCCTTTATCCCAGCTTTTCCATCTCCCCCTCAAGCCCCAAAGATTATAATACTACAGTTGTTATAATTACATTATTTAGTTCTCATTCACTGGTTAGGTCAAAGATATATAGTTTAGTACTCTGATAAGCTTTACTAGAATGAGATTTTATTTACTGACTGATTCTTATGCAGAAATAAGTTAATACTGGATTATGTGGAATCAGTGAGCTATGTATACACTTTTATTTGCATGAATGTTCCAGTTGCTTTTGCATAGCGTTGTTTGATTCAACAAATTAATCTTAAGACCTTTCTTTATGCTACCATGAAGTCCAGTAGCATCCTTATTCTTAAGGTGTGAGATTATCTGCTGCTTTACATTTCAAGATTGTAGGTGTTTCCCACCAGTTGGCAACTCAGGCTTTTTTTTTTTTTTCCATTCTGTTATTTCACTTAATTTACTTTTAGAATACTGTGGCTTATACATCTGGACTCCCACTAAAATGTCTTAAATATTCATCTCTAATTCCTAGTCAGCGCCAAACTTAAAGAGAACAAAAGCCTGTATGTTCACTGCAGCCTTCCAGGATGCCTAATTATCAACTTTGGCACAGTGTCATTATTCCATCTTGACTTTTGATGGGAGTTTTTTTTATGTTTTATGATGTCTTGGTACTTGGTTATAGAAATCCATAGTAAATTTTTTCCTGAGGAATTTTCAGGAAATACAAACTTTCAGAAGTAATTTTTGTCAAACTGTCAGAGCAGGTTGACTATGCATTTTAACCAATGAGTAACATTGTGTTTTCATTTCATCTACTGCAGTGGAAGAATGAAGTGCTAGAATATCTTGTTTTCTTCCCCAAATTCCTCCTAGAGACACTGTGACATGATCTGTTGTGAGCTCAGAACAAAGGGATTCTACACTTATCGTTAGACTTATGAGGTAATTTATGCTGACATCTGTATTTGATTTGAGATATCTGATCTTGTGGTTATCCTAAAGTTCTGCACAGCAGCTGTCTTTCAATTCATCTGAAGCTTTGCTGCCTTTTAAAAGGAATCATGGCTGGGGCCTGGGGAGATGGCTTAGTGGTTAAAAGAGCTTGCTTGCAAAGCCTAAGGACCGGAGTTCAATTCCCTAGTATTGATGTAAAGCCAGATGCACAAAGTGGCTCATGGAATTCATTTTCAGCACTGGAGGCCCTGGTATGCCCGTTCTTTCTGTCTGTTTTCTCTCTGTCTGCTAACAAATAAATTATTTAAAGAAATCACGGCATTTTGTTTTCATACTGATTGATATCTTAGTACCTCTTCAGGTCATATCATATAAAACGGTATTTTACAAAATAATATTTCACAAAATCAATATATTTCATTTCATAGGAATCAACGCATGTTTACTTTGACACATTTCTAGCATATGATGTTAGTATAAAATGTGCTTTTCAGGCAAGTATCCATTATCTTGGGTTTTAATTGTATTGTGTCCTCTTGTTTTATGAATGATGGCATCATAAAGGCAACCTTTTCTGTGTCCAATATAGAAAGAGGGACAAGATAAATGACATTTCTGCTGATTGCTTAACATTTTTGGTCATTGTTATACTGAAAGCCTCCTTTCTCTATCTTTAGTTTGGAGTCAGTGTACATAGTATAATTTTCTCAAGGTTCAGATTTTGCCTCATTCTGTGAAGCTTTCTCTAGATTTCCCATCCTTAGTAGTTATTTCTTACTACTTTGAAGGCTGATATACAACTGTGCACTTACTACTTTGTTCTCCTTTTGTTACAAAGGTATGTACCTGGCTCAAATCTAAGTGGTTCATTTTAAGAGTATGTGATGCGTTTTCTTTCTCAAGATATAATTGTACTTACTTGAGTGAGTTTGTGATTTGCAGACACAATATGAGTGTGCTCCTGTGAGCCAGCACAGGTACCTGTAAGCTTACAGTTTGCTTCTACTTACCCAGTTCACCTTGGTGTCTTCTTCTCAAAAAGACCTCTTCCCCATGACCCTGTGGGTCCACTTTCTTGGTTTACAGGTTGTCTTGATGTGACATAATCATCATGTATATAACTGGTTAGCCTTTTATAATTTTTTGTTGCTGTTGTTGTTTTGAGGTAGGATCTTGCTGTAGACCAGGCTGACCTGGAATTCACTTTGTCTTCTCAGGGTGACTTCAAACTCAGGGTGATCCTCCTACCTCTGCCTCCTGAGTGCTGGGATTCAAGGTGTGCACCACCATGCCTGGCTGCATTTTATAATTTTGAAAGTAGTTGCTTTTAGTTAAAATCATTGAAATTTTCAGTTGCTAAGGTGTAAATCATTGGCTTTCTCCCTTCATGAAGATCTGGCAGAGCAAAGGGTCATGGGAAATATGTATATGAAAGTTTTTATTCAAATGGGACTATATTTTCTATTGCTTAAATAAAATTTATTATTACTGCTACTGGATATTAGTTATTCTGAGTAAAGAGTTTCATGACATTTCCATATATGCACCATGTAATGTATTTTAGTCATTTTTACCCCACTATACTCATTCTTAAGTCTCCTTCCCTCTTCTCCAATCCCTTTTTATTCTTTCACCTTATGCATTCCTAATAATTCCTCTTGTCTTTTTATGCCTTTTTGTTGTTGTTGTTATACCCTTGATTCCACATATGAGAGAAAACCTGTATTTGTTTCTGTGAGATTGGCTTATTTCATTTAAGATGGGATCCATCCATTTACTTGTAAATGGCATTATTTTTTCTTTATGGATGAGTAAAAACCTTCATTGTGTATGTATGCCACGCTTTTCTTGCATATTCACCTAGGTGACTGTTGTGTGCAGACTTGGCTTATTTTAGATATATCTAGGAGTGGTATAGCTGGACCATATTGTAATTCTATTTTGTGTTCTTTGATTATCTGCTACTCTGCTGTCCTTAGTGATTGTACTAACTTGCATTCTCAACCACAGGGAAGAAGCCAGTCTCCACTGCGTACATCTTTGGCAATGTTATTTTTCTCTTGATAATGGCCATTGTATGTGTGGTGAGATAGAATCTCAGTGTGATTTTAAACTACATTTCCCTTATGGCTGAAGATATTGGGCATTTTAAAGTGTTATCTGCTGTTTATATTTCTTTATTAGAATAGTATCTATTCAGTTCAATAGCCCATTGTTGATTGAAGTTTTTCCTATTTTGTTTGTAATTTTTGAGTTCTTCATATATACTAGTTATTAATCCTACTCTTGTTCACATAAATAGTAAAAAATTTCTCTCCTAAATCTGTCTGTTTTTCTGTTGGATTTTTTTTTTTTTGTGTGTGTTTTCTGCTGTGCAAAGGCCTTTTAATTTGATACAATCCCATTTGTCAATTCTTATCTTATTTTTCTGAGCTTCTGGAGTCTTATTTAGACAGTTGTTTCCCATGCCTAGATCTTGAAGTTGTTCCTGTATATTTTCTTTTTTTTCTTAATTTTTATTAACATTTTCCATGATTATAAAAAATATCCCATGGTGCTACCCTCCCTTCCCCCCACTTTCCCCTTTGAAATTCCATTCTCTATCATATCCCCTCCCCATCTCAATCAGTCTCTCTTTCATTTTGATGTCATGATCTTTTCCTCTTCTTATGATGGTCTTGTGTAGGTAGTATCAGGCACTATGAGGTCATGGATATCCAGGCCATTTTATGTCTGGAGGGAGGACGTTGTAAGGAGTCCTACCCTTCCTTTGGCTGTTCCTGTATATTTTCATGTGTTTCATTAAGGTCCTTTTACACTTGGAATTGACTTATGTAAAGAGTAAGAGATATGACTCTAGTTTCATCCTTCTGTATGTGTATATCCAGTACCATTTGCTGAAGAGGCCTTTTTCTATCATATGTTCTTGACATCTTTCTCAAAAGACATATTGCTGTAGCTCTGTAAACTTCTCTCTTAGTCATTCTATCATTCTAGCCCATTCTGTTCCATGTTGTTCCACTTCATTTCCTTTTCCCTTCCCCTTCCTTCCCATGCTTGTTCTTATTCCCACTTCCTTCCCACTCATGCACATGTCTGTTTTGTGCCAGCCTTTGCTGTTTTAGTACCATGACTCTAGTATTAACACAGGTGTCATGCTATCTTATCATGTTAAATATAATACTCATCTGTAGTCCATTCACATTACTCAGACATAAAAAAATCATCATAAAATTCACACACACACACACGTATACTGTTTTGTTTTGTTTTTTTCCAAGGTGGGGTCTCATTCCGGTCCAGGCTGATCTGGAACTAACTATGTAGTCTCAGGGTGGCCTCGAACTCATGGCTATCCTCCTACCTCTGCCTCCTGAGTGCTGGGATTAAAGGGATGCGCAACCACACCCGGCTTATTTTTATATTTTTGAATTATAACTTTTGCTATGTAGCTGGGGCTGGTCTAGAACTTGACATCTGTTGCTCTGTCCTTCTCAGTGTCAGGGTTACATGTGTATGCTGGCACACCTGACTTTACATTTTCTTAGCAGTATATCAAAATGGTAACTTATACATTCCAAGCTCGTAGTTTTTAGTAGTTTTTGGAATGCCTTCTTCTTATTCTTATTCATAATTGTAGCATATGACCATACTGTATGTTTTTGGCAAGTAGACAATGACAGGCTTATTCCTGGGTAACAAAAATTTATAACCTTTTTCCCTCTAAATTTAAACCTTTACATTGTTTGCCATTGTTGACATGTGAGTACAAGTTTGAAGATGAAGAAAGTTTTAGAGGAAGTACTACAGTGCTTATTATAAAAGATGTATGAATATACTAGTTTTAGTCTTTTTTTTTTTTTTTTTTTCCCAAGGTAGGGTCTCACTCTAGCCCAGGCTGACCTGGAATTCACTATGGAGTTTCAGGGTGGCCTCGAACTCACGGCGATCCTCCTACCTCTGTCTCCCGAGAGCTGGGATTAAAGGCGTGCGCCACCATGCCCGGCTAGTTTTATTCATTTTTTAAACTAATTTAATTTTTATTTTATTAACATTAATTCTTTTTCCCAAAACTTTTCCTGAAACATAACCACATACCCTTGCTAAAAGCTAAGCTCCTAGGCTGTAGAGATGGCTTCGTAGTTAAGGTATTTGCCTGCAAAGCCTAAGGACTCAGGTTTGATTCCCCAGAATCCATGTAGGCCAGAATCACATGTTGGCACATGCATTTGGAGTACGCCCGTGCACACACACTGTTTCTCTCTCTATCATAAATGAAAAAAATTGAGGAAAACAAAAAGTCTAAGGTGTTTTTTTGTTGTTGTTGTTTGTTTTTTTTTTAAGCTGAGTTCCCAAGGTTACCCCAGAAGTCCCTTTGCATCTGAGGTCATTTAGGAGCAACTTCTCTGCAGTTCATAGACACTACGAGAACTGACTTCAGGGTAAAAAATAATCATAAGGGTCCAGGGATGGCTTAGGTGTTAAGGCACTTGCCTGAAAAGTCAAAGGACCCAGGTTCGATTCCCCAGGACCTACGTAAGCCAGATGGACAAGGTGGCACATGCATTTGGAGTTTTTTTTTTTTTTTTTTCAGTGGCTGAACGCCCTGGCATGCCTAATCTCTCTATCTGCCTCTCTCTCTCTCTCTCAAGTAAATAAATAGTCATGTTGCTAACAGCTGTTACTAAGGGTAAATGTCAGGTGTCACAGTAACTGGTCTAAATGGATATTTATCCTATTCCCATAAACGTTCTCAAGACGGCATTATTGTCTCTGTTTTAACTTTTATTCTATCACATTTAAACATTTTTTATTTGTTGAAAATCATGCCTTTGTGTATAAAGTGATTTTTAAAAAAATATTTCACTTATTTATGAGAGAGAAAGAATATGAATGAGTAAAGTGTTTACACTTAGGGCCTCTTACCACTGCAGACAAACTCCAGGGACGTGTGCCACATTGTGCATTTGGCTTTACATGAGTCCTGGGGAATTGAACCCTGGGCTGGCTAACATTGAAAATAAGTTATTATAACCCCTTAGCCAACTCTCCAACCCTAGAGCTCTTCCGTTTGTAGTGAGCTACTGGATTTTGCATATCTGATTCATGCATCATTTTACAGATTATTGAGTGAATGCACTTATTTCCTGTATCTGCAGATGACATGTTTTCATTGAGCATGGGGTAGAGGCCCCTGTGTCAGAGTGCCTCCTTCAGCGCTGAGGAAACCCAGTGTGCAATTCTCAGCATAGTTTCATTTATTGTGTTCTGTTTGCCAAATGTAGTTAATACCTCTAAAGTGATGAAAAACATAATAATTTAATCTTAAGAATCCTACTGCTGGTGTTAATTATGAAAATAAAGCATAAAGGTAAGTAAAGAATGTAATCAATCCTCAGAAATAATGCTAAAATCTGCCATGCACTGGTCAGATCTAGTGGTGACTTCACAGTTACTTTACATTAGTGGGTGAACAGAGAATCCAGGCCAAGTACATCATGATGGTCAAAGATGACCTCTAAGCCAATTTTGTGCTTTGAAACAGTATTACCATGTTCTACTTTGAAATGCTTTACACCATATCTTTCTATGCAGCCAAGGAAGATTCTTATTTAGTCTTCCAACTACTATAAAAACTTCCCTATTCTGTGTTGGATAAAACTTTCATGAGGGCTGGAGAGATGGCTTAGTAGTTAAGGTGCTTGCCTGCAAAGTCTAAGGACCCAGATTCGATTCCCCAGGACCCACATAAGCCAGATGCACAAGGTGGCGCATGCATGTGGAGTTCAGTTTGCAGTGGCTGGAGGCCTTGATGCGCCCATTCTCTTCTCTATGTGCCTCTTCCTCTCTCTCTTTCCCTCTCTCAAATAAATAAATAAAATCTTTAAAAAACTTTAATAAGTGTCGAAAAGATGACTACCTTGTTGTCTAGTACCATAAATACATGACTTTCATGAAATGTAAAGTTTTAGAAAATCATTATTGTATTGGAATAATTTGTTGCATTTTGTTGTTTAAATTGCTCATGTCATGATGAGAATCTTTCTTTGATTTTGGCATTTCAGGGATTTCTCTGTTTTATGATGATGGCCGTGGAGGAGACATCTTCTATTCATGCTTTCTTAGTGGAGATGTTCTCAGCGGAGAACGGTTAGAGCTAACATGTGTTCATTGAATGGAGAACATGTCTTCTCACACAGACTTTTGTTCATTGTAGGGAGAGCTTGTCTTTCCAAGCAGACTGCTCAGAAAGACTGTTCAGCCCAGGGGGTTCAGGCTCCTCACAGTGACTAGGTCTCACCTGTTAGGAGTACTCGGTCCAGCTTGGCTTGCTACTAATCTAACCTAAATAGTTCTGTCTCCTAAAATATTCTAACTCAAAGATGACAGCTGACAGGTGTGACTTCGAATCAGAAATAGCTTTCTTCTGTATTGCCTTTGTGTGTATTGCTGTGCTCTGCTTATCTTTATTTTTCTCAGAATTTCTGTGTCAGTTTCTCCTGCTTTTCTTCTTACTTTGATGGGTCCTCACCACAGTGGCTGCTCCTAGTTATACAATGCACAGTGTCATTGGCTTTTGCAGGTATTCTGTAAACATACTCTACAGTTGGCCCATTGGTTTTGGTTTCCCAGGTGAATGTAGCTGTAGTGAGGATGTGCTGGTGCAGGCTGCAGAGCTTACATCTTGTTTATTCCCTACCATACCTCTAAGCCATCTTTGATTTTGGACTACATTTGTAGACTCGTTGCAGCTCTGAAGGGGTCACTTTTTATTTTGGGTGGTGGTGATGGGGGGGGGTGGTATTTTATCACTTTCCTCGAGTGGTGGACTCTTCCACAGGACTTTTGAAAGGCCTCTGTTGCTATGCCTTGCCAGTATCAGTGGCCTACTATATTTAATCTGCTCTAACACAGCTCATCATAGGCTAATATAGAAACATGCCATGTTAGGTTTGAGGAAATCTTTGTTTCATGAATGTGAAATTAGTGTTAGATGTTTCTTTGATCACATCTTTAATTCGATACTTGGTGTTGAAAGTAGTAACATCTACGTAGTTTGTAATACTCTATCTTAATTCACTGAAACCTTATAATTTCATAATTTATATTATTATTAAGTTCTTTATATTATGTTCTTTCATGGGACAATTTTAGTAAAAACTGTGTATAATGCTTAATAACTTCCTCACAATTCTAATCATAGTAGATGGTCGATACATCCCATCCTTTCTCTTGGGTTGCTTATTTATTTTTTTAAGTTTTCTATTCGAGATAGGGTCTCATTCTAGCTCAGGTAAACCTGCAGCTCCAAGCTGGCCTGAAACTCAGTGTTCCTCTTACTTCAGCCTCCCTAGTTCTGTGATTAAAGGTGTGCACCACCACGCCTGGCTAAAATCTCATCCTTTAAAGAGGCTTATTCATGTGGATGGGGATGTGGCTTAGCAGTTAAAAAACAACAAAAACAAAAAGCACTTGCTTACAAAGCTTACAGGTCTGAGTTCAACTCCTCAGCCACCCACGTAAAGCTGGAGGGACATTTGTTTGCAATGGGAGGAAACCTTGGCATGCCATACATAAACATGCCCCAGAATAAGTAAATAAATAAATAATAAGATGTTATTGATGAAGCACATTGTGTCAAACCTTTTATAATGAGGAACAATTAAATTAGGATCCATTTAATTCTGTCACTAAGAAACTTAGATCATGATGTGATGAATCAAGTTTTAATCCCAGCACTTAC
>CM070785.1:44941562-45314062 GCA_036346955.1 Dipus sagitta | reverse complement strand
TTTTAAATTCATGAAACAAAAAACAGCCAGATGATTATAACCCAAGCACAAAGCATCTTTTATCAAAAAGTAGAATTATATTTTTCATAGAGTCCTGACTTTGGTCTGATTTATGTAATTCTTGGTCTTAATGCTCCATCATATCTTTCCTTTGTCATTTTCTAATTCTTGTGCTAATTTCGAGTATTCTTTTTCTGAGTATGCTGACTAGATTATACCTGCTACTGTTTTTACAGTCAGCTCTGGGTTTTTTTGTTCTCATAATTTTCCAACAAACAAAATGTGACTTCTATTGCTTTCCTCCTCTACTTGTCCCAGTTGTTGAGTTCTTTGATCTTTTCTGTTTGCTTTCTTCTTAATGGAAATGAACTTCTAACCTCTTGCTTCTTACAATTCCTGCTTTCCTTACCATTTTAAGGTTTCCCTCATTATTTAAATTCTTGTGATTAGAAAGCTGCTATAATCATTATCATTTCTTATTGGAGAAAAACATAAATTCAATTCATTTTATATTCTGAAATTACTTATCATCAACTTAATTTGATACTTGAGTATTATGGAAGTTTAGTATCTTAGGGAATTTTTCTCTAATAACATGTAGTTTTCAATTGATTGCTAGATAACTTGACTTCCCTTGTCAGTGGTTTCCTCCTATCACTGATGAGGATACTTATGTTATGTCAAGTTACTACTATAGAAAACAATAACTGCAGCCATTATTTATAATGGCAATATGGTTTTTGCTAGTCAAATTCATATCATTACATAGTTTAAAAATTTTTTGAACTAATTTTTAATTGATCTTTCAGAAGGCTTTTCCAAAATCAGAACTATTCTTAGATGCTTAGGCTTTTTGTTAGGATTTATTTCTCTTTGTTTTTAACATAAGTTAAAAAAGTTAGAAGCCCCTATCTCTGTTGATAGTCTATACAACCCCTGTTTTCAATATTTTGATATAACAGTTATTAGTGCTATAGAGGTTTTTGTCTGTTTCATTAACGTGCTAAATTTTTGAACTGTTTTTATCTTCAGTATTACAAATGAAAAGGAGGTAGAAAATGTAAATATTCAGTTTATCATATTTATTAGAATATGTGGTATTATTTGTATATATTAGTAAATTTTAATTTCCTTTATATTTTGACTTCATTACTAGTTTACTGTTTGTTCATTAGGTTATACTGGCACATAAGATCTTATCATTTTTTGTTTTTTCAAGGAAGGGTCTCACTCTAGCCCAGGCTGACTTGGAAGTCATTATGTAGTCTCAGGCTGGCTTTGAACTCAGGGTGAACCTCCTATGTCAGCCTTCCAAGTGCTGGGATTAAAGGCGTGTGCCACCATGCACAGTCCCGTTTGCATTTTAAATAATTTAGAATTTCATAAATATATACCATGAAAGTAGCAATGAAACATTTTCAGTAAAAACTTGTATGACATAAAATGGTCCTTCTTGCTAATTTTTATTTATTAATTTTTAGTGTTTTTGAGGTAGGGTCTCACTCTAATCCAGGCTGACCTCGAATTCACTCTGTGAATTCTGGACTTGAACTCACAGTGATCCTCCTTCATCTGCCTCCCTAGTTCTGGGATTAAAGTCATGTGCCAACACACACATCCCGCTGTTAATTTGTATTTTCTAAATGCGCTCATGCTGAAAATGAAGATCAGTTAAGTACTTCTGTGTCCAGACCTATACACCATGCATTTAAAGTACAATTTAGTGTTTGAACAGAATTCTACCAGAGACAGCAGATAACCATACAGCCCTCTGGGTTCAGTTTTGTTTGATGCTGGTGACACAGTACAGGGGACACTAGTACTTGCATGTGAACCACACCCAGAAGAGCCTACTATAGTAGTAAGGGCACCTATAACATTCTTTTTTTTAAAATTTTTATTTATTTATTTGAGAGCGACAGACAGAGAGAGAAAGAAGCAGATAGAGAGAGAGAGAGAATGGGTGCACCAGGGCCTCCAGCCACTGCAAATGAACTCCAGATGCGTGCGCCCCCTTGTGCATCTGGCTAACGTGCGTCCTGGAGAACCGAGCCTCGAACTGGGATCCTTAGGCTTCACAGGCAAGCACTTAACCACTAAGCCATCTCTCCAGCCCCACCTGTAACATTCTTTATGTTTCTTTACTTATGTTGTTCTTTGTTGAAATGAGAAAGTGCCAATTACACTGAATAGCAAACAGTCTTAGAATCTTCATACTACTCATTCCCTTCAAAATGGTATACTATCATGTGACTTGCTAATAAAAATTGGTTTTCTTAAAATATGTAAGCAATTAATTTTGCTTCTTCTTTCTTTTCATAACTACCTTACAAAAATAAAAGCCCTTCTGGCCATGGTGATAGTTTTGTTGTAGTGTTTGCAACACAATATGGTAGGTCTGAGTCAGGTAAAGGAGTAGATACCCATTATCTCAGCACTGTCTCAGTATGGAGACAGAAGGATGTCTGGGTCTTGCTTACCAGCTAGTCTAACTGGGTCAGTGAGCTCCAAGTTTGGTGAGAGAGACCCTGTCTCAAAAAATAAAATGGAGACTGATTGAGGAAGACACCAACATTAACATATGTATGCTTACACGTGTACCCACACTTGCACATGCACACACATGAACACAAAATGAAACATTTTATTTGCTTGTTAAAAATACAATCAACAGGGCTGGCAAGATGGCTTAGCAGTTAAGGCAATTGCCTGCGAAACCCAAGGAGCCAGGTTCAATTCCCTGGTACCTATGTAAGCCAGATGCACAAGGTGGCACATGCATCTGGAGTTCATTTGCAGTAGCTGGAGGCCATGGCACACCCATTCTCTCTCTGTATCTATCTACCCTTTTCTCTCATAAATAAATGAAATATTAAAAAATATAATCATCATAGGTAACTACAAAGAATAAAGGAAGCCGGGCATGGTATCATAAATGTCACCACTCATGAGATACTGGTTTTAGCTTGGTGAAATGTCTTTTTATGGGAATGTTTCTCAGGTCTCAGTGCGTAAACAAATACGTAAGTATAATATATACAGTGTACACATATATACACGTGGTATGCTGTAGCTTGTTTTGCGTAGTTCCTATGTTATGACTGTTGTGCGCCCACTTATAAATACACATTTACGTATTTAAATGTGCATTATTGCAGGATAATTTAGTGGTTAGTGACGTTATAGTATTTGCAGGTTTTTACTGAGTAAACAATGCGATGTATAATTTTTTCCAAGTTATTTCTTTAAGCAACTTTCACAATTGTCACTGTTGCACTAAAGGCCTTTTTATGTTGTCACATTTGATGGCCTTCCACTTCATGCTTCGCCAGCAGTGCATGACAGTTTTGTTGTATTTAACTGAGGGACAGGTAAATTCTTAATTTTATATTAAAGTACTTGCATAAAAATTTAAAAACATAAAGTTACAGAGAAAATTTTTTTTCTTAAAGCCCATTCTAAAATTTGGCTAGTCATTCCCTTTTTAATTTAAAAATGCTTTGTTGAAAAATGTTGGCGAATATTTTATTTTTTGAAATACCAAATAAGAGTTATTTAGTAGAAGAAAAAATGTTACTTTACATGCCTTTATATCTAGTAATGTAATTTGTACACATGCTTTATTGAACTCTGGGTAGTGCAGGAAAACTTTTACCAAGTTTGTAATAGATTGTAAAGTAAGGATCAGTGATAAATATGATAATGAGTATTCTGTCTTAAACCTGGCAGTCACCCAACCTGTGGGAGAAAGAGTTTCATCCATCTATCTATTTATCATCCGTCATCCATCTAACTGTCTATCACTTATCTGCTTATCTCTATCATCTGTCTACCTACCAACTAGTGTGTGTTTGTGTATGTGTGTGTGAGTGTGTATCTGTAACCTTTTCAATGTGTAGGAATTTTGAGGAATTACTGGCCATAGACAATTCAAGAAGTGAACATTTGGAATTATAATAGTGTGTTCCCCTTTTAATGCTTAGTTGACAATTTTCCTAACTTGGCATGGTGATTACTAGTAGTAGCTAAGCCCATACTTAACATATTGTGGCTTTTTGTTGTTGTTGTTGTTGTTGTTTGTTGTTACTTCTGGAACCTGTCAAATTCAAATGAAAGCTCTATAGCTGACTTGTATTGAAATATGTTATATGCTCTTGAGCTCTCTCTCCACCCCTACCCCACGAAGTTCTCGTAACTAGCACTTTGGTGGTAGGGCACTTGTTGTTACCCCTAATTGTTGGCCTCTCTTCACCTGTCCATCTGGCTCATGAGTATAATCCTGCCAGCCCTTACCTAGTTGCTCAGACCCTGGACACCTTCAGATCCCAGAAAAGATCTTGCTAATAAGTGGGCTTCTATGGAGTTTTTCTTTATAAATAACTGAAATGTCTAATCTTGACATTTTTAAAATTTATATTGCCATGTCCAAGGTGGCACACTCCTTCAGTCCTCATACTTGTGACACCATGGCAGGAGATTAACCACAAGTTTGAGGTCAGTCTGGTCTTCATAAGGATCACAAGGCCAGCAGGGGTTATAGAGAGAGGTCCTATTTCAAAAATGGAACAAAACAAAGCAAGAAACCTAAAAACTAAACAAACAAACAAAAAAAAAAACACTCAAGAAGGATGCATAGTGTTTCTTTTGAAAAAATATTTTCTTTACACATATTAACAACATTGAATTTGATTTTGTGATTTGCTTTATGTGGTTTCTCATATATCTCATTAGATTTCATTAGAGCAGTTTTAAAGGTGCATTTGAAAACGGAATCCATTTTACTAGAAAATGTGTAAGCTTGTTCTGCTTGTACATGAAAAGGAAGTTAGGTATTTTTACACTCACACACACACACACACACACACACACATCTTAAGAACCAGAGAAGCTGTCTTTTGTTACCTTGGGTCCATGTGTCTGCCGTGAATGACAGAGATAATGTGTTTTTTATCAATATTAATTCTTACTGGGGCACAGTTTCAGAAAGGTCAGGAATGACGGAGCGAAAAATTTTCACGAGAATGCTTTATAACGTGCCTTGAAAACATGAAGCAATTTAACAAACTTGATTGTCCTTGGCTGCAGAGTAAAGGTTGCATATCGAGCTCAGAACGTCGCCAAGAATACAAAGTAACAGGAATGTGTTAGGGCCTCTGCAGGCCAACGTCTTTGTGAGTGCTTTTAATAACTGACGTGACCTGTAATGAGAAGATTGGTTCAGAACTTAAACTTCACTTGAAATGGAGCATAGTTCATTGTCTAGAAGATAAAGAGTCTTTTATGTGGGAAATACATCTTTGCACCTTTGAGCTGTTTGTAAATCATCACACATTGAAGACCAGTGATTTTCTTAATATTTAAACTTTTGATTACTTTGTTTTATAAGTCATATCATCAGTGAGGTAAAAAAATTTACACATGTAAGCAGATCTTCTGAGTTTAGGGTAACTCAGAGGTAGAACTATGTCTAGCGTGCATGAATTTCTGAACTGAAACCTCAGCCCAGAAACCAGAACAAAACAAAAACAAGCTCCACTATGTATTTCACTATGTATGTTTTTACCGCTGAGCATCCAATCACAGCTTCTGTATGCATGCCATGTGACAAGTGGATCGCATTACCAGGAAAGCACATATTAATTATCCTAATTAACACGTGACTGTAGACGTTTTAGATTAATCAGCATGTGACTCTTGGTTATTTGTATCTTATGGGAATTTTTCACTACCAGATGCAAATACTAGGCTAAAAATATTGCTTGGCTTGTACATGGGGAGAATATTCATCTCACTAGTACTGTACATCTAAGAAAACAGAAAGTAATTAAAATGTTGATTACTCTAGTAAATCTCTAAAATGTCGTATTATTTGTATTTCGAATGTGCTCACATTTCTGAGAAGTTAGCTTTTGTACAGCAACCTCCTATGATTATTTGATACCCTCCGGAAGGTTAGCTGAGTTGTTTCCTATATTACTTAGGAAAAAATTTCTTTTCACAATTGAAAACGTCAGCATCAATTTAAAGTAACACTAAGCATGTGCTTGCCTTCTGAATATCCTCCTCCTCCACCTCCCTGCAACCACCCTGCCGAGGATCTGGCTGTGACAGTTTGATTAGATCATCAATCCTCACTGTTAGCAGCACTTTTCCTGAACACCTGGGCTGCTGGGTCACATCTGAATTCAGCTACCGTTGTTTCCGTGACCCAACATGCATTCACCATAGCAATTTACATTGTGTGCACAAATTAAAAGTTACCGAAGAACAACAGTTTACTTTAAAAAATGACCTCTTTTCTCCCCACGTGAAAGTTACATTATGTTCTAGGAAGTGCACTTTTTAAAAGGAGATAGGCTGTCTAATTTATTTATTTATTTATTTGTTTGTTTGTTTATTTATTTATTAGAGAAAGAGGAATAGAGAGGAAGGGGGGGGGGGAAGAAAATGGGCACGCCAAGGCCACCAGCCACTGCAAACAAACTCCAGATGCATGTGCCCCCTTGTGCATCTGGCTTATGTGGGTCCTGGAGAATTGAACCAGGATCCTTTGGCTTTGCAGGTAAATGACTTAACCGCTAAGGCATCTCTCCAGCCCTGGAAGTGCATTTTTTTCTTTCTGGAAAATAGCTACCTGTCATGATGAAGGTGTTCTGTTTTTCTTTCCTCTTAGGCTCTTACATCAGAATTACTATAATGAAAACAATCATGTCTCTTTGTCATTTTGTGTCATTTAAAAATCTACTGTGACTGTATTCTAAAAATTTGACTGCATCTTTACCAGATTTAATACTAAATAAGTAATTAAAGCTTTCATATATTTCTGAAAATATTTCTGCTTTGGTCTCCTAAACTTTTAGTTTGAACTGTTATACTGCTGATTTATCCTTCTTTATTGGTAACAGTAGTGATAAATACCTGCTTCCATTTGCCCATGCAAACTGTTAGTTGCAGATTGTAACATAATTAGCACACTTATAAACCTACCAGTATAGGATTTTGTGATACTACAATGTCTCATTATTTATTTATTATTTATTAGTTATTATTATTATTAGTTATTATTATTAGTTTTTCATGGTAGGGTCTCACTGTAGCGCAGGTGGACCTGGAACTGACTCTGTAGTCTTTGGCTGTCCTTGAATTTGCAGTGATCTTCCTTTGTCTGCCTCCTGAGTGCTAGGATTAAAGGTGTATATGTGCCATCCTGCTTATTTTTTTTTTTTTTTAATGTGGGGAGAAAAAAATCCAGAAAATCCCAAAACACTGAGATTTCTTAAAGTTGGGAGTGAAGATTTGCCTTTTGTTGCCTAAGCAATGCTTCCATTAAAAAGGGTCTCTACTTACCTGTGCAGAGCCAGGTGAGGGCAGAGACCTCCACTAAAGAGTCTCTCCTCACAGTCAAAGAACAGAAGAGGAGTCAGTGTGAATTGTATCAGTGACATTGGTTGGACTATGCTGATTTCAAGGGTTTAGTTACTTGTAATTTCAAGGCAGCTTGAGCATTGTGCAAGCAAATGAGGGTGTTCTGGTGAAGAAATTGTGATGCTCCTGCTCAACTTATCGACTTTTCATGTTTTTCTTTCTTTGCCGGAAGTTCATGTGGGCATGCGCATTGCAGGGACTTTCCACTCCTGACACACTTTTTTCTATTGAGGTAAATCTTTTTCAGTCATTTCACTTTGTAATCTGACTTTTACATGGCTTTTTGATATGTACTAGAACATAGGAACATAATTTTAAGTGCTATTAAATATTCCTAAGTGACCTTATTCTTGGTAGCATCTATAACCAACATGTGTGTACTGAAGATTTCTGTATACTTCCCAAGTAGTGACTCAATCTTTGACTTTTGTAGCTGTAATATCACAAAGAAACATGTTTTTTCTTTCATTAGTTTGGCTAGTGGTCCCTAACCCAAGTCCCCCCCCCCCCCCCCCCGAGGTAAGGTCTCGCTCTAGCCCAGGCTGACCTGGAATTCACTATGTAGTCAGTCCCAGGGTGGCCTCAAGCTGTCAGCAATCCTCCTGCCTCTGCCTCCGGAGTGCTGGGATTAAAGGCGTGTGCTACCACGCCCAGCTCCCAAGTCTTTATCATATCTCATATGGTTAGTGACAGTTGTCAACTTCTGAGCTTTTGACTTTGTGCAGTATACTATGCTGAAAAATTCATCTGATAGTAACCAGTTAACCTAGCTGTAATTTATTGTGTTCTTGTGTGTCTGTGTATGTTATGTTTATAGGGACACATATAGGTGTGTGCACGTGGATGCCAGAGGACAGCCTTAGGTGCCATTCCTCAGCTGACCACCTGTTTTTGAGACAGGGTTTCCCATTAGCATTGAGCTCACCAATTAGTTTGGACTGGCTAGCCGTTGAGCCCCAGGGATCCACCTCTGTTTCTACTTCCTTAGTGCTGGAATTATAGGCGCATGCCATCATGCTCAGTTTGTGTATCTTGGATCTGCTGCTTGAACTGAGGTCTTCATGCCTGCTAGCCAACCACTTTACCAAATGAGTTATCTGCCCAGACCTGTTAGTGCTTTTAGTATCAATATTCATGTCTTTGTGTAACATAATCTCTATTTTAGTCTGTATAAAGGTGTCACAGTGAAACCTGGAACTAGGGTTAGAGTATCTGCATTCCAGTTACCTCCCTGCATAGCCTTACTTAATGAACATTTACTTTTAGTTGTCTGTTTTATCTGAAAAGTTGATGTTATAAAATATAGACTGTTGGGAGAATCAAATAATAATAATAAACATAAGAGAAATAATATAACAGGTCATAATGGATAAAATTCTTTTATAGGATTTATGAATATCCTGGATCTCAATTTTAATCCTAATACTGTCTTTTTATTAACTAACTTGCTCTTGCTGAATTCCTTAAATTTTGATGCTCAGTTTACCCAAATTAATATAAGGGGGCTGGGTATGGTGGCACATGCCTTTAATCCCAGCACTCTACTTGGGAGGCAGACGTAGGAGGATTGCCATTAGTTCATGGCCAGCCTGAGACTACATAGTGAATTCCAGGTCAGCCTGGGCCAGAGCAAGATTCACTTCTCTTAGAATTTCTCACAAGGAGTAAACTAAGTGTACACATGGCTAAGGGAGTGCTTAATGTCTAGAATGTATTCTACATCTGCCTCACGTGAACCTCATGTTCCTGAAATTTTGCCAGTACTTTCCTAGCCAGGCTTTATATTGTATGAATTAAATAGTGTTTGCAAGCTTTCTGTCTCCACACAAAAATTTCTGAGATAACTTACTTGTAAAGAGAGAAAGGCTTACTTTGGTTATAGTTAAGGAAGTTCCAGTCCAAGATCAGTTGGAGCCATTGCACTGGGTGTCCGGTGGTTATGTCAGATGGCCTTGGTTGGAGTGCATGATGGATGAAGCTTCTTGCCTAATTAGCCAGGAAGTAAGAAAGAAAGAGGAGGGGGACAGTGTTCCACTGTTGGGGAACTGTCTGCCAAACCCTAGCAGTGACTCTGTAATCACTTTTGCTCTTTATGGGGAGGCAGCGTCTACGTCAACGAGCACACATGATTCAGAGAGCAGTGGGTGCTGTGGAAGTAAACTTGTTGCAGGAGGCGGCAGGAAATGGTAAGTGAGCAAAGGGGTAGTGATGCTTAAATAGGCTCTAAAAAGCTGTATTTGCGATAATCGTGGATTGACATGTAATTGTAAGAAACAGTCAATGGAAAGCCTGAGCATCCAGAGGCATTTCCAGCACAAACTTGTAAGGTGACAAGAAATGCATGAAAGCGTTCCAGACCGAGGGAACAGGAAGTGAGGAGACAGTGAAACAGGATCCAAATGTTGGGGCTTTGATTTGGTGGAGTCATGACAGTTGGAACACACGGTGCAGAGGTGAGGGTTTTGGATAGGTACAAGCAGCAGTCACATCACAAGGGTGCTGAGAGTCATCGTGCAGTGCCTCCTGTGCCAGAGATTTTCATGGAAGGACATTACTAGGGCAAGTGACGTTGAGGAGCTATACTCGTAGCACCAGCAAACAGGCTGACTTGCTCCAGAAACAGTTCTTCACCATTCTGGAACTCCACATTTGCAAGTTCACACCTCAACATTTTCACCCTAAATATAAACAGTGGGACAAGATGTAGTTTCGAGTGTAGTATAAAAATTGTGAATAATTCTTGTACCACTTAGAGAATTTGTATGCGTTTTTCTTCCTTGAACTTCTTCCTTCTCCTCCTCCGCAGATTTTATTTTGTAGTATTTAGATAGGGAAATATTTCAGTGCCTTTGCTCTTCTTTATGAGTACATGATCCTCTGTGGATACCAAGTCCCTGAGCCAAACTGCGGTGGGTCACAAATGCTGAAAAGTTTTTCTTAACACAGGTGGACATTTTCTTGTCTTCATTCCCTAAATAGTATAGTGTGATAGAAGATTACTTAGCACTGGCTTTATGTTATGTTTGCTGACTCCTGAAGGTTTTCAGTATCGAGCACTTTTTGTGTAGATGAGAGGGAAATATTGTGCAGTTTAATTAATTTATTTACATGTGCATGTGCTCATATGCATGTGTGTATGATTTTGTGTGTGTGATTCTGTGTGTACGGGTGCAACAGGTTCTATTGCCACTGCAAAGAATGCTCATCTGGTTTTATGTGGGTACCTGGGAAATTGAATCTGGGCCAGCAGTCTTTGCAAGCAAGTGCTTTCACCTGCAGAGCCATCTATCTCCTCGGCCACATTCTATGCAATTGTATATAAGGGATTTAAACACTCAAGGATTTTGGTATCTGTGGGCATCTCTGAAATCAATCTCCCATTGACAAGTGTACACACATACATACACACGCCCACCCACATACGTACCCACCAGTGAAGCAGGGTTTCATTTTTTATCTTTAGCCATAAACTCTAGGTGTTACAAATTGGGTTACAGTTATTAAATACATATATTTGGACTATAGAGATGGCTCAGTGGTTAAAGAAATGTGCTTGTAAAACCTGATGGTCCAGATTTTATTTCCTCAGTATCCATATAAAGCCATATTCACAAAGTGGAACATGCATCTGGAGTTTGTTTGCCATGGCAGGAGGCCCTAGCGTGCCCATACTTGTGCACACTGTCTCTCAAATAAATATTTTTATTTTACAATATACAGTTTTACAATATAATTAATTAAAACATTCCATAAAATGTTTTATGTTTGTTAAACATAAAATATAAAATATTGGAATTCCATTTCTAATTAGGATAGATCTTTTTGAAATTACAATTTGTGTACCTTTGGATGAGTACATTTATTGCTGGAATGAAACTGTAAATATAAATAATATTGAAATATTTACAAGTGTGGGACTTATAAATTTTATTCTAATGATTACTAACTATATTTTTCATGTATTGCATGTTTTTCTATTGTTCCTGCTATCCTCCATGGCAGCTCAGGCTCATGTTTAAAATGCTTGTGAAGCAAAGTTGCATGCTCTGGCTACTTTTGGAGGGGGACCTGATTGGAGAAAGCATGACTCTAGGGGCAGGTCTTTGAGGGTTGTACCTGTCTTGATGGGTGATTCAGTGGACTGTTTTAAATTTTATTTTTGACAACTTTCTATAAGTATATAGTGTATTTTCATCAGATCTCCCCGTTACCCTTGTATCCCCCCCTTACTCTGCTGAGTTCTTCTTCCCAACTAGTCCACTTTCATGCCTTTAAAAAATTTTTTTGAGACATACATGTCAGTGGATTTAACAGATACATTGTGGCTAGGAAAAATGGCTTTTGTATGTGAGGGTGTAAGCATGTTGAATTTGAGGCAAATATGATGTGATTATAGGTAACTAGCATAAGAGTCTCCTTAGGTTTACTAGTAAAATGAAAGAGTACCTGTTGTGCTCAGCACTCTTTTGAAAGTCTGCATGTATCTTTAGGGCATATGTAGAGGGCATCTTGGGACCTGTGAGGAAGGATGAAAGGAATCAGTTTAATTGAGGGATGAGAGCGGCTTGAAACATCCGCCTGGAAACGAACAGATCCTGATAAACTTTGAAGGCAGAGCTAATGGCTGAAGTTTGATTATATGTTACACATACATAAAAGAGAAGGACCAAGAATGGAATCCAACCTAGCAAATCACAAAGCCTGTGATGAAACGGAAAAATAGTGATACCTATTTTGAGCAATCTTTGATACTCCTGGGAAGTTTGAAATAATGTCAATCACTGAAGTAGAGGTTTAGAGTGGGAAGCTGTGTGTGATTCTAGAACAGCAGTCACCCAGAAGGTCTGAAGACTAAGGTCTACCTTGCTACCTAAAGCTTAATGGTTTGGTGGAAAGGGAGGGGTGAGGGTCAAGGTGTGCAGAGTCTACCAAAAGTTCAGGGAGATAAAGACAGTGGTGCAGTAGAGACCAGAAGAAAGTGACATGTAAGACATTGTGGTCCATGTCTTAAAACCAGGTGGCCAAAGTGCTTCAAGGCAGGACTTAGGTGGGTTTAATATTATTGCTAACATCATGGTGAAGAATGATGTATTCTTACTGAATCTGAATTTCTGATTGTTGAACTGGATGGAATTTGAAATTCTATTTATTAACCAATCATTAGTGATCTGTGACTTCCATCCTTTAGAGGGTGTGTGGGCACTGTGCCAGTTTTTGATAATCTATGCACACCTGGTGATGGCAGAAGTCAGCAGATGTGTTCACTTCTGTATTGTGTAAGGGTACTAACATTGTCCTGATGGGGCAGGTCTCTAAAGGCTTCCTTAGTTCCGTGACCTTTCACTATATTGTCCAAAAGGTCATGCTATTCTGATGAATCAGGACCTTAGTTGTCCACCCACAAGCTCTGTGATTGTTACTGAGTGAGTCCCTCTTGGTGCCATTCTGTCATTTTCTTCTTGCATTCTGCTGACTTGTTTGCTTAACCTACAGCCTGGTTGCAGAGGTACCATGTAAGTGCCAAGGAGCTCCATTGATAGTGTTTCTTGTTCATGTTCCAGCAAGTTATTCTTTCTCAGTCTTTCATATAATCATATTTTTGCATGTTTATATCTTTGTTGTCAGGTCATACAATGCATGGCCTTCATTCCAGGATTTACTCAATTTCTGTTGTAGTATTTATAAAAGTCAATGATTTTATTGATGGTCTTTTGCATATCATAAACTTTTATAGTTACTTGTTTGTAATGTTGTGAGTTGTGGGGTTTTATTTGGTTTTCTTTTGTCTTTTAAGATACTGATGAAATTGTCTGATATTTGCTCTCCTGTTTTATGTTTTATTTAAGCATCAAAATATGTTACCATTGTTATCTGTAGTCTCATTTTATATGCAGAGTCATTATTCTAGCATTCATTAGGATTATGAATTCATGGGGATTTCAGGGTAGACTAGAGTAGCATTATACAGCTGTGCCCTATTCTCGTCTTGTTAGTATATCAACATTGTGACCTAGTCACTACTTTGCCTGTTACTATTTCGTCAGGCAAGTACATATTACAGCTTTGCAGTTTGGTTACTTCCTAGATTTCATTTCACTTTAAAAATTTTTTGTGTTCTCTGTTCTCTGGAAATCTGCAATTCCTGCTTTGTATTGCTTCATTCATTTTCCCCTGTTTAACTTCATTGACTCTCATCTTGTATATTATTGTATTTTAGCTGAAAGAATGAAATGTCTGTCATTTCACCAGTGTTCGTACTTCCTTCTGATCTACCCTTAGATAAGCAGGACAGCTGAGCATTTGAGATAATAACCATTGTTTATTGCTGCTCTGGATTCGTGTCTTGGCCACATGGACACTCAAGATCTTTGGCAGGCGATGCAGAGGCAGTAATACTATTACCTTAGATAGGGAAATGTATATGAGCTGCTTCAGAAGTTTCCATACAAAGCAAACTACCCAGTAAATTGCCTGCAAGGACTTCTCTTTTAATGGTTTATTTATTATTTATTTGCAAGGAGAGATGATAGATAGATGATAGATAAAGAAAGAGGGGGGGACTGAGAGAGATAAAGAATGAATGAGTGAATATGGGAATAAGAACCAGAATGGGCTCCAGGGGCTTCTGCCATTGCAAACGAACTCCAGATATATGCACCACTTTGTGCAGCTGGATTTATGTAGGTGTGGGGGAGCTGAACCCAGGCAGTCAGGCTTTGCAAGCAAACAAGCACTTTTAACTCTGAGTCATCTCTCCAGCTCCCAAGGACCTCTTTATTGTTTTTTGTTGTTGCTTGTTTTTGGTTTTGGTTTTTCGAGGTAGGGTCTTGCTCTAGCCCAGGCTGACCTGGAAATCACTATGTAGTCTCAGGATGGCCTCAAACTCGTGGCGATCCTCCTACCTCTGCCTCCCAAGTTCCTTGATTTCTTTAAGAACATGGTTGTCATAATCAGTTCTATACTTTCTGGTTGTTGCAGAGGGACCTTTAGTTTGCATTGTTATATATCCTGGTAGGAATTGGAAGTACTTATTTTGACAGCAAATTGGAAATTACTATTTGTTGTCTTGTCTTTAAAGTAGTTTGGCAAAAGATTTCAGTCATTCAATGCTGGGACAAGTGACACAATAGCAGGGTCTCTTTGGCTTCCTTCTGCCTGGCACATGTGGTTTGTAGTCTTCCCTATACATGGGATTGAAACCATGTTTTTAGGAGCATTATGAAAAGTCATAGTGCAAATTATAGTCCTTAATTATTATTTTTTTTCTTTTTGAGGCAAGACCAAGAGACTGCCCTTTTTTTTTCTTTTGAGAGAAAGAGAATGAATTGGCTCTCCTGGGCCTTCAGCCACTGCAGTGGAACTCCAGACACATACACTATCTTCTGCACATGTGCGACCTTGGGTACTTGCACGTCTGGCCTACGTGGGACCTGGAGAGTTGAACATGAGTCCTTAGGCTTTGCAGGCAAGCACCTTAACTGCTAAGCCATCTCTCCAGTCCACACCTTAATAATTAATTGTTATTGCTCATTTTAAAAGATCCTAAAGGTAGTTTATTTGAAAAAATAATATTTTTGAAGGCTGGCCTCAGAATCACTATCCTTGTACTTAGGATCCTCCTGTCTCAGTATTAAAAACTCAAGCATGGGGGCTGGAGAGATGGCTTAGCCGTTAAGACACTTGCCTGTGAAGCCTAAGGACCCAGGTTCAATTGTCCAGGTCCCATGTACGCCAGTTGCACAAGGTGGCACATGAGTCTGGAGTTTGTTTGCAGTAACTAGAGGTCTTGGCATGGCCATTCTCTCTTTCTCCCTCTCTGTCCCTAATAAATAAATAAATAAATAAATAATAAAAAAATAAAAAAGACATTCAAGCATATACTAACATACCTGCTTCTATTTGAACTGTTTCTTCTTATTTAAAAACAATGGTGTGTGTGTGTGTGTGCATGCACGTGTGTGTGTGTGTACACATATATATGTGATGTTGTACAGATGTGGAAGTCAGAGGACAACTTCCGGGTTGTGGTCCTTGTCTTCCTTCTTATTTGAGACTAGGTCTTGTTGCTTGTTGCTGAAAAGGCCAGACCAGCTAGTCCAGGAACTTCAGCAATCTTCTGAACTCACCTGTGTTGTATATGTACTGGGAGGATAGACTTGTGTGTTCCTGCATGCCTGTCTCTGCTTGCGTGCTCGAGATCTGATCTCTGCTCAGATGACTTGCAGTGCAAGCACCATCAAACACTGAGCCATCTTCCCAGCCCGACTGGATTTAAATAGGAGATTACCAGTAAACTGGTAAGGAAGTCAAAGTCTTTGAAGGATCATCAGTAATTTTTACCTTCTATCAGCACATCATGCCCTGATTGCATTATGGATGCTGTTTACAAAAACACAAGTATGCAGACAGATATATAAAGAAACTAAAAACAAAACATGTCTTTATGTTCGATTTCTTATAACTTTTTAAAAAAATCAACATTTTGCCTTCATTAATTAATATGATATAATCTGGTTCAGAGATGCAGCTCAGCTGGTGGAATGCTTGCATAGCAGTAAATCCCAGCAATGCATGTAACTGGTACAGTGGCTCCCCTTGTAATCACAGCACTAGGCAGGTAGAGCCATGAGTACCAGAATTCAAAGTCACCCTTAACTCCATAGAGAACTCAAGACTAGACAGGTTTACATGAGAACTTGTCTGATTACATAAATTGTTCTTGTTTATACAGTTTGGTGAGTTTTGGTTTTATTTTTGTATATTTGCTAGAAAGACTAAAGTAATACTTCAGTTTCACCTATTCCTCTCTCTGTCCTCACTCCTTTCTGGACTGAGGAATTGAACATAGGCCCTTATCCATGCAACTCCTTAGCCTTTCTTCTTTGTAAACATTTAGTTAAACCACTCTTATGTTCAGACAGCTGTTTTAGGTCCTAAAGATACAGCAGGGTACATGATGGAGAAAGTGCTTGCTGTCATATATCTCACATTCACTGTGAGATCATACCTCCCCATGAAACTTCTTTTCTTTTTTTTTAAAACTTTAATGTGTTTTTCATTTAATGCTATAGATTTATTGCTAAGCAGCATTCCTTATTAAATGTATAGTAAATTTTATGGATATTATTTGTAGTAGTTACTTTCTTTTTTAAAAAATATTTATTTATTTGACAGAGAAAGAGGGAGAGAGAAAGAGAGAGAGAATGGGTGTGCCAGGGAATCTAGACGCTGCAAACGAACTCCAGAGGCATGTGCCCCTCTATGCATCTGGCTAATGTGGGTCCTGGGGAATCGAACCTGGCTTCTTTGGCTTTGCAGGCAAATGCCTTAACTGCTAAGCCATCCCTCCATCCCAGTAGTTACTTTCTTGTTGCTGTGTCAGAACAGTTTTACCTGACCAGAAGAAGCTTATGGAAGGACAAGGTTTATTTCAGCTTAAAGTTTCATGGGGAGGTCTTATCATCGCAGTGAAAGCATGGCCGGAGCAGACAGCCGGTTATCCTGGGAGGAAGCAGCAAGGGTGACTATTACTATTACTATTACTAGCAAGCTGGACTGTGAACTACCAAGGCCCACCCTTCGTGATCCACCTCCTCCAGCGAGACCCCTTCAGTTAGGGGTTAAGTGTGAGAGGCCCACCCTTAGTGATCCACCTCCTCCAGCAAGGCCCCTCCAGTTTGGGATTAAGTGTGCGAGAGGCCCACCCTTCATGATCCACCTCCTCCAGGAGACCCCTCCAGTTTGGGATTAAGTGTGCGAGAGGCCCACCCTTCGTGATCCACCTCCTCCAAGAGACCCCTCCACCTTGGGATTAAGTGTGTGAGAGGCCCATCCTTAGTGATCCACCTCCTCCAGGAGACCCCTCCAGCTTGGGATTAAGTGTGTAAGAGGCCCACCCTTCGTGATCCACCTCCTCTAGCAAGGCCCCTCCAGCTTGGGGTTAAGTGTGAGAGGATTGTTTATAAGTACAGGGCTGAGGGGCGCATTCTACATTCCAACCACCACATTATTCAAAAACATCAAAATATCATTTTATAAACATGAGATAGGCTTTTATTTAAAAATCATTTTTTCTAAAAAACTTAGGTTATGGAAAAATCAGTGTGGTTTCTAATGTGTTTTTTCAAAATTTATGTTGTATAATATGTTATATTATTACTAAAATTAGGTAGTCAATGTTCGGTTTGCCTTTTAAGATTTGTAAAACATCTTGGGAAGTTTTTAAGTGTACAGACATGGGTGCAACACCGTCACCTGTGTCTCGCCACTGAAAATCAGCAGTGCATGGCCTTTGTCCTACTAGCCTGCTGCCTATCCCACCATATCCCTCTCCCCATCTCCAGTAGGAAACCAGCTAATGTTTGAAATCACTGAGTTTTTATTTCTAAAGAAATTATAAATGACGTCTGAATTCACACACTGAGCACATAGTGGTCTGGGTGTAGAGCGAGGTGTCTGTTCCCAAACCACTTCTTGATCTGCTGCTTGCTCGGTCCTGGAGGTGCACATGAACTTTAACCTGTCTTGTATGCCATCGCTCCCATGACACAACTACATTTTTCTGCTGCATTTTGTTGATGGGTTATTTTATTCATTCATTCATTCATTCATTCATGCACTCATTCATTCATTTACTTGTAAGCAGAGCGAGGCAGAGAGAGAAACAGACACATACACACACAGAGAGAGAAAGAAAGAGACAGAGAATGAATGAATGAATAAATATGGGCATGCCAGGGCCTGTTGCTACTACTAACCAACTCCAGATGCATGTGCCACTTTGAGCATCTGGCTTTATGTGGGTACTAGAGAATAGAACCAATTCTGTCAGGCTTTTAAAGAAGGTGCCTTCAACCACTGAGCCATCTCTCTAGCTTCTTGAGTGTTTTTTTCTTTAAAGCTTTTATTGACAGCTTTCATAAGTATAGATAATAGACTATGATAATTCCCTCTTCCACCCCTATTCTCTACCTTTCAAATCTACCCACTCCATTGAATCCCTTCTTTGCAATTAGTTTCTCTTTTATTTTTGCTAATTCTTTGGTTATGTTGCTTTCTTATTTCACAGAGTGAAATAGCATTTCCTGTTTCTTAGTAACATTGGATGTTAGGAGTTCTTTATTTGTAATCCTAATTTCTACCAGGACTATATTTACTTTTTCCAGAGAAACACTTTGGACTTAAAGTGTGAACATTTGCAATACAGATCTACAAATCCCTTTGTGTGAGTGTGTATGTTGTAGGCATATGTGTGTGCATGCATAAGGAGATCAGAGAACAAACTCAGGTGTTACTCATTCAGTGCAGAACACCTTTTTTGAGACTGTTTCTTACATTGGCCTGGAGCTCACCAATTAGACTGGCTGGCATACCAGGCCCCAAGTGTCTGTCCATCTCTCTCAGCCTCCCCAGCACTCGGATTACAAGCATTTGCTCTTTTTATTTTAATTTAATTTATTTTATTTTCAGAGGGAGGGAGGGAGGGGGAGAGAGAGAGAGAGAGAGAGGGAGAGGGAGAGGGAGAGGGAGAGAGAATGGGCGCTCTAGGGCCTTTCAACCACTGTGAGCAAACTCCACACGCATGTGCCCCCTTTGACATTACACGTTTGCATCACTTTTGTGTCTGGCTATGTGGGATCTGGAAATTCGAACAAGTGTTCTTAGGCTTTGCAGGCAAGCACCTTAACCACTAAGCCGTCTCTCCAGCCCTTCCTTTTTCTCTCCTCTCCTCTCCTCCTCCCCTCCTCTCCTCCTCCCCTCCCCTCCCCTCCCCTTGCCTCGCCTCGCCTCCCCTCCCCTCAGTAAAGGCAAACACTTTACTGATTGAACTGTTTCTTAGCCTAAACAAATCTTAATTGGAAATTGAAAAAGTATTGGATACAAGAGAGCACAAGTTTGTTGGGACTCTGTCATTTCTTGATTTAGCTGACTAAAGAAAATCTTTTGCATCTTGCTAGCTATCATATGATATGCTTATGGTTGTGTTCACTGACAAATTGAAGGCTTAACCTTCTCATTTAGCCTTCTATCAAATGAATATTCTGAAAGAGCCAAATAGAGTTTTCTTTCTGAAGTTAAAATTTCAATTAAGAGAGATACTTTATGGAAATAACATCACAAGGACTCTGCATTCCCATGTTGTATTTTGACTTACTCTAGTGACTGACAGTTGCTAGTATAGCTTGTCACACGAAACTGGACCCTTCCTTTATGACAAAATTCTGTGATTACAAATGCTTGAAAAACTTTGTTCCTGGTTCCGTGTCTTAATTTTGAACTTACTACCAATTAGCTATTTCATACAATATTATGCTACAGTATTTTTGGCATTTTGTTTGTAGGTGTCTTATTTACTTAAATTTACTATTTGTTATTTTATTTGAACTAACAAAATAGTGTTACAGTGGGACTTGTCATTTAAATTTATATGCATAAAGTTCAATAAGGCAAATCTTACACTAATATGTTCCTAATCTTCATACATTGACCAATCTGTTTTGTATTTGAACATGCAAATACATTGATGTTTTTGTCTTTTGATCAATATTTATATCAAAAGATTAGAGATTATCATAAAGCTGGGGATACTAAGTAATAGATGAGATTGTTTTCTGCAGATCATTATCCTAACATTTTTTTTTCTTTCTTTGAATCTACCAAGAACCTCATTGATTTCCATGTTGTCTGTATGCTAGAAATCTATCTCTGAGTGAAATCATGTTATTGTTATGTTAATTATTTTAAGGGTTGATTTATCATTGACCTGAAGGTTTAATAGTCTCAAATCTTCCAGTGAATCCTGAACTCTGGGTGTAGTATTCCCATTTTAGCCCTCATATAAGAACTAAGAATCTATGCTTATGTACTCTGTTCATGCTGCTTTTTTTGAAACAGACATTAACATAAATAATTTGTATGCTTTTTAATATTTTTATCTATTTATTTGACAGAGAAAGTGGGGGGGGGGGAGAATGAGCACCAGGGCCTCCAGCCACTGCAAACAAACTCCAGACACATATGTTCCCTTGTGCATCTGGCTGACGTGTGTCCTGGGGAATTGAACCTGGGTCCTTTGGCTTTGCAGGCAAACGCCTTAACCGCTAAGCCATCCCTTTAGCACAATTTGTATGTTGTTTTAGCAATATGAATTTTGCATTCCTTTTGACCAAGAATTGCAAGGAATGAGTTTTGCCACCTTTCTTAGCCTTATATTTTGTTTTGTTATGGCATATCTGAATGATATCTTGATAGAAATCATGTTAGCTGTTTCTTTTCAGTGTGGGTTCCCTGACCACAGATTAGTTAATTTTCCTTGTTCATCTTAAAGCTTTTGCTTGAATTGCTGTCTGGTATTTGTCTCTTATAATCACTATTTGCTTAATGTTGGAAACATATGTGTAGTGTTTTGTAGCTTCATACAATTAATTTTTATGATAACATTCTTGGTGCCATTTGTTTATAAAATGACAAAGAAAATTGTTCTGTTGTTTTCTTTGTCTTAAAATCAGTATCCTCACTATTTAAGAAATACATTTAAATATTTTTATTTCCTGTATTGATAGTACTTTTTACTTTGTGTGTGTTTGGTGTTTGTACATGTATGTGCCCATGTGTGGCCTGTGCACTCATTTGCTGTGGAATAGTCTTATTGGTGGTAGCCAGAGTGGAATTTTGAGTGTCCCACTCCATCACTCTTCCTATTTGATCCAGAATCACTTACTGATCATGGACCTTGCCTTTTTTTTTTTTTTTTTTTTTTTTAATTATTTGATGAGTTTCCAGTCTCTGCTCCCCTAAGGGACTGGGATTGGTATTACAGATGTGTAATGCCCACCCCCACCTGTTTGTGTAGGTCCTGAGGTTCAAATCCTGGTGGTTTCTCAGGCTTCCTCAGGTCTTCATGCTTGTACATGAAGTGATTCTAACTGCTGAGCCATGTCTCCAGGTCCATCGCTGTTTTCTAATATATGTTTACTTAATTATACTCAGAATCTTTTCACATTATTTTTAGATAAGTGATGAAATTTCGGAGTATTTTGGTTCCCTTCCCACCAAAGAACGATGGATGAAAATCAGTGTAAATGTGACCATGAAGTATTTGTCACAGAAATTCTTTGCAAGTCATTTTAAGTCATCTACTCTGAGTCTTAGAAGCATGGTATCATCCGTTTCCTATAGTTTAGCAATTGGGTAGTTTATTCATTTGCTCAAAATTCCTTTGTTAAGTTTTATTTTTTGGCAAGTACAAAGAAAGTGTGTAACATGCTAGTTTATGGAAGTTTAAATTATGCGACACTAACCCCTACCTTGCAAATGTGAGATGAGTTTTGTCATCATGCTAGAAATTGGGTTCACATACCCTGCACGTCAGCTGAGCTAGTCAGTCTGTGTCTGAAATTCCCTCTTGTGTTAGCAGTAGAAAACACAACTGGCGACACAGGGCTAATGGCACTAGGAAGCACTGCTCTGTCATTATGTAGTGCCAAGCAGCAGCCTGTGACTCTTGGGCCATGTGTCACATTGTTCCACACTTGATGTATTAAAATGAGTTCTTCTGTGCCCAGCATGGGCGATGGAGTTAGGTTTGTGCTGCCCTTTCGTGTCATGTGCTGTCTGCGGGCTTCCGTGCGAGCTTTCTTTGTTTCCCTGCACGTGCCTTGCTTGTGCTTAATCCATAGTGCCTGTTTGTCAGTCTGAGTTTTAGTCTTTGCCCTTGTGTGACCAGTTGAGGATTGGCTCATAGTCTGTCAGAAGAAGTCTGTGCACTATAATAGTGACCTTGTTTTGACTAAAATAAGCAAAGCTTCTTTTACACAGATGTGCTTTCACACAGCATCTGCCTTCTCACACGTTTTTTGGAACACATTGTGGCTTGCGCAGGAATCCAAATGTGAAGCAGGGCACAGAGAAACAGCATGTGCATCACAGCCTTCTCTGGAGGACTCAGGAGGGGCTTATGCTCTTTCTCATGTGGCCTGCTTCTAATCCTGGAAGTCATTATTCAATATATTTCGATAATAGAACTTTTAAACATATTTTTGATTGTATTTAACTGGTTTGAAGGCCATTGAACAGGAAAAAATACTAAATGTGAGTAAAGACTAAAGCACTTTAGCATGACTCTTGATAAATCATAAAGGAAACAATTCATCTCCCTCTGTCTACCTCCTGCCCTTCTGAGCTGAGACGCGTCACAGCTGGAAGCCAGGCTTGCCTGTGACATGTCTCTCACCTCCCCGAGAGGCGGCACCATGTGTCAACATATGCTGAAGCCTCAACTGAAGCCCTACAGCCATCTTGGTTAGGTGTATAGAATTAGGAGACTTGGTGAAAGTTGATTATTGTAACTGTAGCAAGGACATGTGAAAGGGCCTGCTGGAAATAGCTGCAGGTCGGTGCACTTGAGGAAAATGTGTTCCCACCATGTGCCTGATAGTCCTGTTCTACCACAAGGGATCAGCTTTTTAGGCTATGTTTTTCTCTTAGCACCAATCCCATAATTTTTCTTTACAAAAGTCATTTGCTTAATCTAAAATGTTAATTGTCACTTCTAACATTCTTTATTTTTAAAACATATCCTGTGTGAGTGTTAGGGTTTTGCTAATCTAGTGAGTTGGAAGTTTAATGGTATAGCCAAGAGCTTCATTATCAGCCACACAAAGAAACACATTTCATTTACTCTATTATATTTCCCATAATACTCTAGTAGCATGAAATGTGGTTGCTTATAAGAATATTCATATGCGGTCTATTACTTTTTTATTTGCGTGTGGTAGGTAGTGACAGTACAATAGATAAGACTGTGTAATTAGCTTCTCTTCTGCTGTTGGTTTTTTGAGTTCTTACATTTACATCTGTTATCTAGTGTTTGGGGAGTACTCAGGAATTTACTGGACAATAGCTATCTCTATCAGCTAGATAGCATTTATATTGAATGTGAGATTCTGGCATCCCAAACTGACAAAGTGGATGGTGTGATGTGCTAAGGAACAGCCTAGGTATTCTGTAGTGGTTAGTGGTAGGATGATGGGGTGTAAAAAATTGGTATCTTTACATTACCACTACTATCAGATACTTTAAAAGTTTCGTAAATCACTTAGTTCTGGGTTTGAATTTAAAGTTTGCTAGTTGTTTCAGGAGCCTACTCTTAATGTTATTACTTCTCCATTACAGACCCTTGAGCAGGAGAATTTTTGAGAACTTGAGTAGGAAAAGAATAAAAGAAACTATACTTGAGATTAAAGACTTTATAATCCTATATACATATCTTCTCCTCTTAGCTATTTGTTATTTTCATTCCACTGGGAAAATGTGAAAAGCAGGTTTGGTTTTGGACGCTGGCTATGCTCCCCAATGCAGAGCAGGTTCCAGCTTTGGTGTAGTTATTCAGTAAATATTTATTCATTATTATGTACCAGGCTCTTGGCATTCCAGGAATGGCCACAGTGAATAGCATCTGAGATTCCCTTGGGGAAGCAGAAAATAAAGAGAGAAGCTTTTGTGTCATGAATTGTGGTTGATATGTCTGTGGGGAGATGCATAGTGTGCCAAGGAGAGGAGTCAGCCAGGCATGGAGAAACAAGCCTTCAATCCCAGTCCTCGGGAGGCAGAGGTAGGAGGATTGCTATGAGTTCAAGACTTCTCTGAGACTACATAGTGAGTTCCAGGTTAGCCTGGACTAGAGTAAGACCATACCTTGAAAAACCATCACCACCACCAACACCAACAACAACAAAAAAGAGTAGTCAAACTTGATATTTATGGTGATCTTGTTAAGTGCAGGTTTTGTAAAGGGTAATAAGTGAATTTCACCACTGTTTTCTTTTTCGTAGAAGTCATTTTAGAGTGACTCGTGATCAGAGAGAGCCAGGAGTTAAAGAAGCTTCCTAGGTTCCTCATGCCAAATGAGCTTCTAACCCTCACTGTACTTGTGGTGGTGGAAAGTAGCTGCGCTGGGTATGAGGCCAGGACTGTGAGCGCCAGACAGCTCACTCTTGCCGAGACTTAACCCATAGATAGGTGCACAGAAAAAGATGACTTCTAGAATAAAGTTAATTTTGATATTTGTCATTCTGCTTTGTATTTCTCTCTTTTATTTTATTTATTCATTTGAGAGAGAAAGAGTCAGATTTATTTATAGAGAGAATGGGCATGCCAAGGCCTCCAGCCACTGTAAATGAACTCCTGATGCATACATCTGCCTTATGTGGGTCCTAGGGAATCAAACCTGGATCCTTTGGCTTTGCTGGCAAGTGCCTTAACTGTTTAGCCATATCTTCAGCCTTCTACTTTGTATTTCTGTGAATTTGGCAAGTCTGTGATTGATTCATTTCATTTATGCAATGTCTTAAGTCCCTCCATTTTGCAGCATATATTCAAATGTGCTTCCTTTTAAAGACTAAATGCTTTTCCACAATGAGCATGCACAATTCATCCATCAACAGTTACTTGAGTACTTCCAGCTTGTGGCTATTCTGAGTGACACTTATATGAGCACATATCTTTAGAGACCCTCATTTCATTTTTTTTCTAGCTTTACGGCCACAAATGGACTTGCTAGGTAATACAGTAATTCTGTGCTGTTTTTCAACTCCATCATACTGTTTTCCATAGATGCTGTGCCATTTTTATTTCCAACAGTGGTGGAAAAGGATACTTCTTTCTCTGTATCCTCACTAGTACTTTCTGTTTTAATTTGTTAATTAAATTTTATTGGTAGCCATTCTGATGGTGTGAGATGTCAGTGAGTCTGGCTTCTAATTACATTGTCTTGTTTGTGCTAGCATTAAAGTTTAGTTACTATTTTTATTTTGTTTTGTTTTGTTTTGTTTTGTTTTGTTTTGAGGTAAGGTTTCACTGTAGCCCAGGCTGACCTGGAATTCACTATTGAGTCTCAGAGTGGCCTTGAACTCATGGTGATCCGCCTATATCTGTCTCCTGAGTGCTGGGATTAAAGGCATGCACCACCATGCTTGGCTCCTTTTTTTCTTTTTCTTTAACTGTTGCACCTGAGCATTGGTCCAAAGCAGATGATTGACTGGTGCCTGATGCTAAATGACACTTGATGCTTGCAGAAAATCCCATCTTTGTGACAGCTCCATCACGTTGAACAGGACAGAGTAGTTTGAAGAGGCCTCCTTGGTCTAGAACTTGCCAGGAGCAAATGGGAGTCACTAGTCCTGTTCTTGTGGATGGGAAGCATTGTTTCAGCTTTGCTTTGGTTATTAAAGACACTACAAAAGTCATTCAGTTTGGGTTTGACTTTTTTTTCCTTGTATACCTCATTAAGTATTAGACAGCATTTGATTACTTTGGATAACAAGTTCTGGATACTTTCTTGGGCATGCCAAGTACTTGAAAGTGGTGGAAACCAGGGCCTTAGACATTTCTGGGCCTGTGTGCCTATTTGTGCTGGAGTTTATAGTTTTCCCTGTAACAGAAGCTGACCCATTAACTGTATTCAGACTTCCACCTCTATTCAGTAAATCCCTTAAGGGGAACTCGGGGAATATAGAATGAAGCATTGTCGATTGGACAGGGTGAAGGTCCTGTTCTGTAAGTGTGCACAGTGTCTCAGCCTGTGGTGGTGCTATGGTGTATCCAGAACTTACTACTTTCAAAAGACCCATGGGCCTAGCAGCTCCATCTGGTTCGCAGAGCCTGGAACCCTCATTTTGCTCCCCCACTTAATTCCATGTGTCTTCCTTCAGAGATAGCTCATGGTTCAGGAGTTATTAGAAGTCATAAAAGCCAGAAAAGGTAGAAAAGGAGAAAGACAGCAAGAGATCCCTTTCTGCTCTTTTAAGACCATTTTCAGAACACCTGCCTGTTCTGTTTCACTTGTCAGATTTTACTCCCTTGCCCATACATAGCAAAGAGTGATGCTAGGAAATTTTAGCAGCTACATTTGAAAACTCTTGTAAGTGATCTGGGAAAAAGAGAGTTGGCACCTAGCACCCTTAGCCACAGGATTTGTTAAAGGTTATTACCTGGGAAAATTAGATTATATATTTTTTATTTTGCATGGATATGTGTGTGTGCATGTATGTGTGCATGCTCACATACATGTAGTTGCCCATGGCTGTGGTTACATATTCATGTGTGTGTGGAGGTCCGAGGTTGATATCAGAAGACTTTTTCGTTGCTCTTTCCTTTCCTTACTGAGCTGAGAGTTAGCTAGTTCTGCTTGTGTGACTGGACACACCTTGACTCGGGATCCCCTGCTCTGCCATTCACCAGGATCCCAGTCATGCTGCCACACGCACTCAGTGTGCAAGCACATGTGCATGCACACATGCCTCCTGAACTCGGGTCGGCATGTTTGTGTTGCAAGTGCTTTATCCACTGAGCCACCTCCTCAGCCCCTCTGCATTCTTTCCTCACTGAGGAGCTCTTCTGGGAACACAGTGGGTAGTGATTTTACTGTGGAAACTGTATTGACTGGAAGTGAAGAGAAAGGAGAGACATACATGCTTTATAACAAGATAAGTTTGTGTTATGTTGTTTTGGACACTGTCTATAGTTATGTCTTAGGAATTAAAAATAACCTCCTAAAGCATCTCAATCAGGAAGATATGGAATGTGGGTGTAAAGTATGATTTCAAAGTTGATTTAAAATATGATGAAATCATTGACATTTTAAGAAGGAAAACACATCCCTGAGGACACTGAATAGTTTTCACATTTTACAACTTACACAGGTTTCACTTACAGTACCTCCATTAAAAATAACAAGTTGCCAGAGTTAATTGGATTGTGGTTTTCTGTGACTTGTTACATGCGCACATTTATATTCTCTGTGAAGCTATGATGTATTTCTAAAGTAGTATCTGAAAATTCCACATTTTTGTTACCTGGTTTTGGAAAAAGAATTGTTAGAGGGAAGATAAGATAAGAAAACAGGATGAGAAGAATTACTTTCTTAAACTTACAGCCCTGTGAGTGGAGAAGTACAGTCTCAGGAGGACTGGCATATATATTATAGTGTGAGTAAACTGTTAAACTTTTGTAGCACAATGTGCCATTGCAGCATCTGCTTGGGAACCTCATCTTTCTGGGTATCTTGTGTTCCATGTGATCCTCTACCCTTGTTGTAGTGCAAGATCATGGAACACAAGTTTCCTATGTATTTTCTGTTCCCTCAAGGGTCTGTGTGTATACTATAGCCACTTGGAGCACAAGGAGACCAAATTTTATGATAGAGTTTTAAAAAGAGGCTCTGCAAGTCATTTATATAACACCAAGCCCAGGCTTGGCAGACACTTGAACCATAAGGTAAAACAGCAGAGACTCAAGGGAACATACTGGCCTGTGTTAGCACCTGATCCTGAATCAGCAGGAATGAGCCTGGCACTGCTGTAGTGCTGAGAACAGTTACAAATGATGGAGCCCCAAGTTCATGCTGTCTAGAGAGCCTTAATTCAAGTGGACATAGTCAGTTCATAGGTGAAAAGGTAGCTTGAGTTAGTCAGACTGGGTAATGGCTAAAGTAGTGCTGGAGAAGGTGCCTTGTGAAGGCCTACCTCAGTGAGCCATTGACCTGTGAGTAAGATTCTGTTTGGTGCGAGGATGCTGTCCCTGTCCCAAGGGATTAAGTAGGCAGGCCCGCAAACAAGGTCAGGCCTATGGAGTTCCAGGAACAGAAAGTCTTGTACAGTGGACACATGGGAATTGAGACTGAATGCAGTGGGAGAAGTGGTCAGAGAAATGAGCAAGGTCAGCTGGAGGACCTTGCTGCCTGAGCACATGGTCTTGAATAGTCTCAGGACCCCATTTATCCTTTGGGAGTTCATTCTGGCTAGTGTGTGTGTGTGTGGGGGGGGGGAGACAACCTGTGGTAGTGGTGCTGGCTACAGATGGTGGTGACTTAGACCAGAAGGTGGTAGTGGAGACAGGACCATGGAGTCAGGTGGGGCATTTAGGGACAGGCGATGTCTAGGCCTGTGCCTCAGGTACTTACCTGGGTGGATGATGGTTCCTTTTCCTGCGTTGGAGAGACAGGAGAAAGCCCACTTGGCAAATGTGGAACAGTATGTCATTTCCTTCTTGAGCATACAATATTGAGCTCTCTTCTGACACCCAGTACAGAGGAGTTTTAATTTTTCTTTTCTCTTTTTGTAAAAAGAATGTTTGCTTAGAATTGAAAATTCTAACCTTAATTTAATTTAGGAAACATGAGTATATACGGATGAAATTGTCACAAGTGATTTCAAAACATTCTATTCTTTGTATTCTGTTCAGTTTAGAAGAAAATATGTGGCCCTGTGGTGCCTTCTTGGAAACACGACCCAGTTTCTTTATTACTTATTAATTAGCTGCCTTATATCTCAAAGGCACCATGTGATTTGGGTGTGAAGATATCTCAGTTTTGTACCTAACCCACCCTTCTGATGATCTTTTTAGAATAAAGAGTTCAGGATGGAGATCTTCGAGACTCTGTCTTGTACAGTGTCTGTCAGTGCTCTGCCGGGTAGCCTGCTCAGGGATCTAGCATTTCTAACTAGAAATAACCCATTACCACCTTTGAAAGGTGACTTGCTTTATCTTTCTAGGAAGCTATGCTTCCCATTTATACAGAACAAAAGAGTTGCAGACTATTCACAGACAAGGACATTTCCCATGCATTTGATGGCCTCCTTGTACTCAGTGAAGTGGCTCTCACTTTCCTTCTCACAGGTAGACTACGTGCACAGATGACAGACAGGCAAGGGATTTGAGTAAAAACACTACCCACCTTGGTTCAGACAAGAAGAATAATGAAATAGGTTGCTTAGCTTGCAGGCCTAACCACAAGCTGCCTTCCAGAGTTCACATTTGAGTGATATCACTTTGCTTTGACTAGTCTTGGGAACAAACATGGTTTTCTATTGACTTTTTTTTTTTTTTAATTAACTGTTAAATTTCTAACAGTAGCCTTTTCCTGAGCTGGGGATGTTTTTGTTGTCTGTGTGTTTCTTTCATATGTGTGAGGAAAGGCTGAAGCTCTGCTTTTGACTACATGAGCCTCAGAAGGACCCCCAAATCTGTCCCCTCCCTCCTTCATGCTCCAGGGCTTGGTGGCAGGTAGTTTCGGGGTCTTTCCACCTCGGGTACTTTGCCTAAAAATAGCTACCAGAGCAAAATCATGCAGGTTCATAACCCTCCTTGTGGCTTAGTGTCCTGCAAGCTGCCTGTGTGATCACAGTGCAGAACAGCCTCTTCACCAGTCCAGACATTTAGCTGTGATTTCCCATTCACTTTTCCTTACAGTCCTGCATGAGAAACCAATGACCTTCAGCACCCTGTGTTTGGTGGTGAGGTGGCTGTGATGTGTATGAATGGACCCCTGGGTCCGTGCATCCCATCACATGCACACGTAATTTGATACCTGCTGAGATGTGGGACCAACCACAATGCTCATGGTCGGGTAGGGGTAGTGCTGACAAATACAATGGATAGTTTCTGTGTAGTATTTTATTTAGTGTAGGGAATTGAACCATACAGAAGAAACATTTTTTGTTTTATTTTGTTTTTTATTTATAAGAGAGAGAGAGAGAGAGAGAGAGAGATAAAGAGACAGACAGACATAATGGGCATACCAGGGCCTCCTGTCACTGCAAACAAACTCTAGACACATGTGTCACCTTGTGCATCTGGCTTATGTGGGTCTTGGGAAATTGAGCCTGGATCCTTTGGCTTTGCAGGCCTTAACTGCTAAGGCATCTCTCCAGCCCTAGAAGAAGTGTTTTAAATAGATGAGTCAATATCTTGAACCAATATCAGCATATTCTGACAAGGAATAGGGAACTGACTGGAGATGACTCGTAGGTTTCAAGCAAGAAGTGGATTTATTAATTTAGTTCAATATTTTTTTCTGGTGCTACATACAGTGTTAGTCACATTACAAGTTAGAATTATGAAAATAAATGTGATGCATATTCTTTTGCCAGGAAGCTGATATTCTAGACAGCCTGCATCAACTTGAAAATTATGGTATGCTAGTTGGTACCTGCAAGTACCAAGAACATCACTGTTTTGGAAGTTTATAGTGGAATCTGCAGAAAGTCTTGTGAAAGATGCAGTGCAAAGAATTATCTTAGGCTAAGGGGCCCTTACGATGAAAGGAGGGCATGGTTAGTGGTGTATTTCCAGGGGCTTCATGGGAAATACTATATAAGCATTCTTATAAGATGTTTAAGAGAGCAATGTTAAAGTTTTGGTGAATCCTTATGAATCATAGCTTTGCTTACCTGGGTTCTTGTAGAAGACAGGAAGTGGCCCTCCCCATTCCTCAGCATCTTTACAATCTCAGTCACTCCTGCCTTTAACCTCTCATTTTGCCCCCACCCCCATTTTATTTGTGATTTAAACTCTTCATCTGCTTTCTGCTTTGTATTGGGACTAGTAGTGGAATCAGCCTCTCTTTCCAGTAGTCTTGTGTTTGTCCTTTCTTATCTTTGAAGGGAGGGGCCATTAGTATATTGGGGGACCCCTCTTCTGATGTTCTTCAATGTGTGAGCCCTTCTCCATGGATACCACAGGATGGTCATTGCATTGCCTTGTTATCTCCTGACATGCCTGAGCAGGTTTTCTGTGCCCAGAGTCAGGGTGGCTTAGTCCTTTTTCTACTTTCTTCAGAATGTTCACTGCCTCCCTTGTTGTTTGGTGTGGACAGCATCTGAGTCAAGATAACTGTCATTTCTTGAGAGCATCCCCAGGCCAGCCTTGCTGCACCACACACTCTGTTAACAGCTTTATTTCATTGCCTGACAGTGTAGCCGTGAGGTAGATGTGCTCACCAACACCTACCCATGGAGGAGAAGGACGAGATCACTGTTCAGAGCTGCCGTGTTCGTGTCCTCACTCTTCCCAGATCACTGTCTGCCTCTAGGAGGAGTCCCTATGTCAGATCCCAGCATGCCATTGGTCTTCCTGTTTATTCCATAATGCTGCTATAAGTATCTACCCATTGCTGATCCAAACTTCCTTTAGTTGCCAACTCTACTCCTTCGAACTTTACCCCTGTTCCTCAGCAATGAATTGTGATAATAGCCTCTGCTCAGCCTGTTAGTCTCTGAAGTAGAAAGCTTTCTGGGGCCTATAACTTCTCTCCCAGAATCAGCCTGGACATGTCGAAGATCCTTCCTGTATGAGGCTAAATTTTTTTAAAAACATTATTTATTTATTTATTTATTTATTTATTTGCAAGCAAGGAGAGAGAGAAGAGAGACAGACAGAGAGAATGGGCATATTAGGGCCTCCAACCATTGCAAAGGGATTCCAGATGCATGTGCCACTTTGTGCATCTGGCTTTACATGGGTACTGGGGAATTGAACTTGGGTCCTTAGGCCATTTACAAGTAAGCACCTTAACTGCTGAACCATCTCTGTAGCCCTGGGTTTACTTTTGTTGTAACATTTAACTCTCAAGATAAGGTTAATTGAAGAACTCACTCACTGTCCATATTGTCAGTGATATGTCTGCAGATACCATCTGCTCGGCCACTGTGCCCAAGTTCTTGATAGCTTCTCTTCTTAGCCCAATTTGCTGCTCTGCATCTGCAATACTTACAGGTCTCTTTACCCGATGCTCCTCACTTCTCTGAACTGCTAGCGTGTCATTGAGCATAGTACCTTTTTTTTTTTTTTTTTTTTTTTTTTTTTTTTTTTTGAGGTAGGGTCTCACTGTAACCTAGGCTGACCTGCCACTCATCTCTGTGGTCCCAGCATAGCCTCAAGCTCACAGTGATCCTCCTACCTCTGCCTCTCTAAGTGCTAGTATTAAAGGTGTGTGCCACTATGCTCAGCTTAAGTATAATATCTTATGGGGATAAAATTTCTTCATATATGATATTTTGAAGAGAATCCTTACTCATTTTGACCCATGACCCACTTGTCTTTTTATAGTGTACCAAAGTAACATGGAATACCCTGTCTTCTAACAGAGAGCAACCATGGCTTTTCTCTTCCTTGCCCCTCCTCTGCTTATTTCTGTTATGCTGCTGCTTGTCAAATGCAGTTGTGTTCACCTACATCAGAAGAACCTACGACCATCATTAAATGTGTATTCTGCTGCCTTCCCTTTCACTGTCCAGTAGACTCCTGGGCAGTATCTATTTTTAACAGGTTCTCCAAGGAATCTTAGCTGTTTGAAAACTACCTTCTGGCACATTCTAGTTTTGATACTCCATACCTCTGACATCCAGTAACCAGTTAAGCTTGGTGGTCTTGAATTCCAGTGACCATTTTCAGTTCATCATTATTTACTATTGAAAGTTCATTTTGTTCTCTAGTTACTTTTTCTGAAATTGACTAGAACCCTTTGTTTTTAGTGACATTTGGTAAAACCAGCAACATAAAATATTTTCTTTAATACCCACCACATGCCCTTTAAATTAAATAATGGGAGCATTTTTATGTGTGTGTGTGAGCATGAGAGAGAAAGACAGAGAGAAAATTGGCACGCCAGGGCCTCCAACCACTGCATTGAACCCCAGACACCTGTATCCCCTTGTGCACATGGGCGACCTTGTGCACTTGCTTCACTGTGTGTCTGACTTACATGGGACCTGAAGAGTCAAACATGAGTCCTTAGACTTCACAGGCAAGCACCTTAACTGCTAAGCCATCTCTCCAGCCCTAAAGCTAGATTTTGATCACTTCCAGTGCTATAATTTTGTAATTAATATGTTAAAATTATAAATAGTGATTAAAGCTTTTGATTTTTCTTCATACTAAGAGTTTTCATATATGTTGGATGTCACCCTACTCTTGTTTCTCTGGGTTTAAATTTTTCTTTGTGTAGCTTTAGAAATTTTTTATAAGCTTATTATTTTCTTTAAACAAGTGTGGCTCAGTACATGATAACAATTAGTATATTCATGAGGCTTTGAATTCTGTATTGAAGTTCTGTTTGTTTCCAGTCTTAAAGTTTTATTTGACTATAGTAATGTATTATTTTCCATCTTGTTATTTTTGTAATGTTGGAGGGAGTTTTAGAAGTTTGATTAGAAGCTTAGAAGTTGCTTGATTGTAATAGTATATTAGGTTAAAAATGTAGCTTAAAAATTTTTAGATTTATTTTATTTGTGGGGAAGGGGAGAGAATGGGTGCATCAGGGCCTCCAGCTGCTGCAAATGAACTCCAGACTCATGTACTTTGTGCATCTGGCTGACATGGGTCCTGGGGAATTGAACCTGGTTTCTTTCACTTTGCAGGCTAGCACCTTAACTGCTAAGCCATCTCTCCATCCCTAAAAAATTTTTTATTTTTTTATTTTTTTTTCAAGGTAGGGTCTCACTCTAGCCCAGGCTGGCCTGGAATTCACTATGAAGTCTCAGGGTGGCCTCGCCCTCACGGCGATCCTTCTCCCTCTGCCTCCAGAGTGCTGGGATTAAAGGCGTGCGCCACCACGCCTGGCTTTAAAACTGTATTTTTTAATACATAGCCAACGTAATGCTATATCACTACATACACTTTTGGTATTACACAAGCAGACATTTTAGCATTTGTGGCTGTGATGCCCAAGTAACCATGGATGGCCATGCTGCTTAGGCAGGTACTGCTGCATCTGTAAGTTTCTATGAAGATGGCATAGAAGCTATGGCTGTTCTATCATTTTAACCTCATTGTGTACATTCCCACAGCTGTATTATATTTGAATCTTTTAAAACATCATTGATTGATTGATTGATTGATTATTTGAGGGAGAGAGAGAACATGTGCACCAGGCTTCTTGGCACTGCAGAGGAACTTTGTACACAGGTGCCACCTTGTTCATCTGGGTTTACATGAGTACTAGACAATCAAAACCAAAGTGACAAGCTTTGTGAGCAAGTACCTTCAACCACTGGGCCATCTCTGCAGCCCCTATATCTGAATTTTTCTAACCATTTCACGAATCTCTGTTTTGACCTTATAAATTAAAATATTTCACTTCACTTTTTTTTTCTTTTCTTTATTAGTCAGTTTTGTATTCAGCAAATACAGTCAGTTTGGTACCATTATTAGGCTCATCCGTGACCTACCCCTTCCCCTTGGCCCCTCCTTGTTGAGGTATACGGGTCATGCTTTGTGGAGTTAGCCCACAGTTATGGGTAAGCTAAATGTCACTTCACTTTTTTATGGTTAACTTTTTAAAAGGCTTTCTCACCATTATAGTTGTATAGAACATATTACTATATACCTAATATGTTTGGGGGGATAAATTTACTTATTCTGTCCTATGCTTGTACTTTCTTCTCTGTGTAGGAAAGAAGCAAAGTCTGCAATTTGCTAATTCTCTGGATTATGGCTTTCCAATTTTCTGGTTTTCCATTCTCATTGTGTTCATCCTCTTTTTGCCATTATTAGTTGTATATGTTTTCTTCACCTGTTGACCACCTTGCCCTGCTGTTTGTAAATACTCAAACAGGCACATTTCATCTTCTGTTTTCTCTGTATTCATTTCTTAAAATTCATGCTTCCACCCACCAGCCATTTGCTGGTCCAAGATATATTTTATGATAGGAGTGTAGGGAAAGCCTATTTAAAAATATCTCTTGACATAGAAGCAACAAGTCCTGCCCCATCCTGTCCTGCCCTCCTCCCTTCCCTTCTCCCCTCCTCTCCTCTCCTCTCCTCTCCCTTCTCCTCCCCTTCTCTCCCCTCCTCTCTTCTCCTTTTCCCTCTTTCCTTCACTCCCCTTCCCTTTCTTCCTCCCTTCTCCTTTCCCTTCCCTTCTCTTCCTCCTTCACCCCTTGTCCCTTCCCTCCTTTCCCCTTCTCCCTCCCCTCCCCCTCCCTCCATGATAGCACTGTGTTTCCTGAGCAGTTGTGGTCAGCTGAGCTTCTTCAGTGACCATTATGGGCCTGTGAGGAGTTGAGTTCTTCCTAGCTATAAATGTTTTTCTTTCATGGCATTCTGGCCTCTCCATGCTTGACATCTGCATTTTAACCTAAACAAATGCATTTAATGTTCTTTCCAGGAAGGCTTAGAGCCTATTTTTTAACCTTCATTATACAATATTCAAAGTGAGTTTTTAAAAAATTCATATGCTTTATTAAGTTTGTTTATATTGCTTTGTTAAGCTATTTTAATTCAAAACACTTGTCACAGAAACATTTTCTTTACAGCGCAGTACAGCTATCAGGAACCCTTACTCAGCAAACCCAGTGCTCAGTGTCTGCATGTTTCAACTTGACTGCTTTGTTCTACTACGTGTTCTCCTCAGTTAAGGTCCATCTTCCTGCCTCCATCCCCTTGTCTCTAATCTCAAGGTACTCTTCACCCAGCAATCATCTTTTTTCTAGCTTGATTATCTGGATGTTACTACTTTTTTTTTTAAAGGCTGACAGCATCTGACTTTATATCAATTAATCTCACTATTATGTTTTCTACAAAGCTTAACATTGGAAGTAAAATGAATGAAACCTAAACTTTGTTTTGTTTTGTTTTGTTTTCAAGGTAAGTTCTCACTCTAGCTCAGGCTGACATGGATTTCACTATGTAGTCTCAGGGTGGCCTCGAACTCATGGCAATCTCCCTACCTCTGCCTCCCGAGTGCTGAGATTAAGGGTGTGTGCCACCATGCCCAGCTAAACTTAAACTGTTATTTTCAGATGCAGCAATAATAAGTGTTTATTTAAAACACATTAAAACTTTAGATACAGATCACTAGAATGACTTTTTATAAAAAAATGTATATATTTATTTATTAGAGATAGAGGGAGGGGGAGAGAGACAGAGAATGGGCACACCAGGGCCTCCATCTTCTCCAAGCAAACTCCAGATGTGTGCGGCACCTTGTGCTTCCGCCTAACGCGGGTCCTGGGGAATTGAACCTGGGTCCTTTGGCTTTGTAGGCCAACGCCTTAACCACTAAACCATCCCTCCAGCACCACTAGAATGATTTTATGTAGTTAATATGTTTATCCTCATATATCATACTGATAAATGCAATGGACAGGTAATGGTATATTGCACTTCACTAATGTGCTCAAGATATAATGTTATTGGGGAATTTGCCATTATTCCTTCTAAACTGCTAGAATAGATGCCCTCTCAACATGGTTTATCACTAAAGATTCCTCAAGAGAAATAGGACTGGTAGCATCTTGATCTCAGTCTCTCTTTCCTCTCTCCTTTCACCCCTCCCTTGCCCTTTTTTTCCCTCTCTCCCTTTTATCTTTCTACAGGTAGAACTTCCCTATGGGAACCTGAGTTCTGCTGGCTTTAGACTGGCTTGTCAGTGTATGGGTGTGGGGGTAGGGAGGTGGGAGTATCCATAACATACAGAAGACTCTCCTTCACCTAGAATCAAATGAGTGTGGACCTTTGTAGATTGCTATCACATCTACAGAGTACCTTTACCTTAGCACCTAGGTTTGTATCTGAATAACTGGGGACTCTAGTCTTCTCAGTTTGACATACCAAACTGCCCGGAGCCCATAGAAGGTGTGTCCCAGGGCTGGAGACATGGTTCAGTGGATCAAGCACTCCCCACTTAAGCTGGCATACCTGAGTTGGATCCCCAGGGCCCCAGTACAAAGCAGGAGTCCTTGGCAGGCTTCTGTAATTCCATCACACAGCGGCTTATGGTGAGACGCGAGGCCAGGCCAAGGTAGGAGACTTTGCGAGGTGCTCAGTGTGAGGCTAGTAGACAAGAGCAGGTAAAGAATCCAGAGAAACCTCACGTGCCTCAAGTGACTTGGGCTGGTGACAACCACCCTGAATGCTCTCCTCTGACTTCCTCTCACTCTCAAGGTGCGTCATACATTCACCCATGGTCACCCACAAACGTGTTCACACACAAATGATAACTTTTTAACCTTTACTTACAGCTTCCATAAGTATAGACAGTAGACCATGATATTGCCGCCAATCAGTCCCACTGTCCCCCTCTCAAACGCACCCTCCATTGAATCCTTTCTTTTTAATTAGCCTTTCTTCCATTTTGCTGTCATCTTTTCCTCCTATTGTGGATGTTTGGTGTAGGTAGCGTCAGGCACCGTAGGGTCAAGGATACCCAGGCCATCTTGTGTCTGGAAGCGCATTGTAAAGCGGTCTTCCCCTTCTTTGGCTCTTACATTCTTTCCGCCACTTCTTCCACTGTGGACCCTGAGCCTTAAAGGACATGATAGAGATATCTTACTTAGTTCTGAACACTCCACTGTCACTTCTTCTCAGCGCTGTAGTGACTTGAGTCACTCCAGTGGTCACCACTTTGATAGACTTTTTCTTGTGACTTCAGATCCTGGGTCTTTTTTTTTTGTTCTGTCCGTACTTTACTAATAACTCCTCTGCTCTGTTGGTTTACCCTCCTCTTGCATGCCTCATGCTGCAGGAGTTCCAGGCTCATGCGTAAGCTCTTCTGTGTCTGCATTCTTTTTTTTTTTTTTAAATATATTTTATTTATTTATTTGAGAGCAAGAGAGAGAGAGAATGGGCATGCCAGGGCCTTCAGCCACTGCAAATGAACTCCAGATGGGCATGCACCACCTTGTGCATCTGGCTTATGTGGGTCCTGGGGAATCAACCTGGGTCCTTAGGCTTTGCAGGCAAGCGCCTTAACCACTAAGCCATCTCTCCAGTCCTGTGTCTGCATTCTTGTCAGCAAATGTTGAGTGCTGGTTGTGGATCATGCTCATGCCCAGCAGCTGTCAGCACGGATATTTCGAGTCAGGTCTTTGTTCTGAACTCAGATGTATAGTTCTAGCTGCTGATGTAGGCTCTCCACTTGGATGTCTAGTAGAAGGCTCAACTTTAACATGTCCAAATGGATTAACTTCTCTCAGGCAGGACCTCAGATCTCCATATGCTTCTCTGTTTCAGTTAATTAAAGCTCTTATGTCCTGTATCCAACCATGAGATTCAGATAGATTGAAGATTTGGTCCCTTTTCTGTCACTTCATGTCTGAATTATTCCAAAGCCTCCTAACTGGTCCGCCAAATCACATCATGCCTTCTTGTGTTCTGCCCCCTATTTAGTTGCTGTTCACTGTTAAGATCCTTCCTTTGCAGATTTTTCTCTTGTAACTTGCTAGAGCTGGCTCTTACAAGGCTAGCGTTGCAGTCAGCTTCGCATTACTGGCAGAAATCACCCAACCAAGAGCAGTTTGTGGGGAAAAAAAAAGGCTTAATTTGGCTTACAGACCCGAGGAGAAGCTCCATGATGGCACGGGAAATAATGGCATGAGCAGAAGGTGGAAATCATCTCCTCATCAACTTCAGGTTGACAATAGCAGCAGGAGAAAGGAAACTAGCTATAACACCCATAAGCCCACCCCCACGCCCACAATGAAGGCATTAATTCCCAAATCATCTGGGAACCTAGCATTCAGAACACCTAAGTTTATGGGGGACACCTCACTCAAACCACCACAGATAGCTAGCTGTAAATTTTATGACATTTCTTGGAACGATTCCGTAGTTTGAAATTGGCCGGGGTGTAAGCTGATTCAGTTCTGACCCAGGTGGATTATTACTGTTTACCAGCTTATTGTCTTTCAACTCTGTTTTCAGCAAGGCTGTCATAACTGATAGACTTAAAGCTGCAGGTCCGGGGACAGGGCGGGTTATTCCACAGCACTTACTATTTCATGCATGCTGAGTCACCTTCCTTCCTGTAAGGTGTGAGTCACCTTCCTTCCTGTAAGGTGTGCTGATGTGCTCCACTTATTCACCAAGTGCCCACCACAGGGCCTGCTACAGAAGGAGGGTCTCACTGAGTAAATGAATGGTAAGGGCATGGCTAACAAGTTTAGAGGCACTTCAGGGATTATGTAGTAGATGAAAGAAAATGGGGAAGGCTGGAGAGATGGCTTAGCAATTAAGACACTTGCCTGCAAAGCCTAAGGGATCCAGGTTCTACTCCCCAGTATCCATGAAAAGCCAGATACACATGCACATGGTAGTCCATATGTCTGGAGTTCATGTGCAGTGGCTAGAGGCCCTGACACACCCAGTTTTCTGTTCCCACCGTCCCTCAACTAAATACATAAGTAAGTAAAATAAGTTTTTTTTTTTAAACAAAATGGGCAATGTTTGTATGTTTAGGGAAATTGAATGATGAAACTCACTGATAAGAGGTATATTTACTCTTCAAGGTCACCTTTGGGTTCAGTTATCCTTCAATATCTTACACTCATTAAAACCTGGATATTTCATGTTCTCCCAGAAGTAAGTTTTTATTCTTACAAGGTAATAAGTATAAAATCTGTGAACATTTCTTTGTTATGGAAGTTTTATTGTCTGAATTATAGTTTGCTGTTACATATATTGTGCGAATTTGATAGTTTTCGTTCTTCATCAGCTGATCTTTTACAATTCAGGTTTCCCTAATCTTTGTATTCTTTTCATTGAGATATTTATGCACTAGTTTTTAGAGTAGTTGCTTAAGTTTTTCCATTACATTACACAGGAGGCTGGAGCTCTTTCATCTCCTCGGCTTTCTTACTCATCATCAAATTACCAGCCCCACCTAGCAATTGTGTTGTGAATAACGTGCTTATTAAAGTATCTTAAATTTAATTCAAATTCCAATTGTCAGTTTATAGCATCTTTGAAACTTCATTGTAACATGGGTGACTTAAGCTTTAAAGAAGCTTTCATATTTCCTTATGTCCATAAGTATTTAAGACATTTAAGTTCTTACTTGCTAATGTGCTTTAAGCTTATACACTAATGGTACTGTTTGTATTGATGCTTTCAGAGCTTTTCCTCCTATATCCTTGAGAAACAGTGACCTGTTTTTGATCTTGGAAATTTTTCCCTTGTGATTTTCTTTTCTTTTTTTAGTGTGACTCATTTGTACTTTGACCTGTTAAGTATTCAATATTTGCCTACATTATAGAAATTTTCTTTTTATCCAGGTAGTATACTAACTTTCCATAGATGCAACAGATCCAAACATGCTTCTTGTATCCCTCCACCGAGGTGCTGTGCTCCTTACCCAACGAGCACATGCCTAACAGAGACTGTGTTGATGAGTGAGTGTGTCAGGCTTATACTTTACTGCTTTCTCAGTATCTTCATTCACTTGCATGGTAAATTAACAGTGTTGCAGTAAGCCAAGGAACTAACTAAATAAAAATAGACATTAGTTATAAGCTTCCTAGCTTTTAAAATAATTTAAATTTAATTAATTAGATCACTATTATGGGCTTAATAATGAAAATGTTATACTTTGTACCTTAACACAAATTTAATCATAAATATATCTTTTGAGAATGCAGTGAATAGAAGTATAGTAAGTACGCCTGACCATTCATCCTCCCAGTTTTGTATGTTTGAAAACAAATAAAAGCATTTTGTAGAAAAATTGCACAGTGAAGGAACTGTTTGTTCTGTGTGTTTCATAGAACCTCTGACCTTGTTTAATACTATGATTTATTCACAATCTCTACAGACCTGTACTTATAGTGGAAAAAATGAAATTATGGTCAAGAAATCCCTGGATCTTGCTAAAAGGTTGTCTCCTTTCCCCTTTGCCTAGGTCTGTTTTAGAATAGTCCAGTAAATACATGCTGAGCTTCATGGTCTCTTTGGGCAGCCACAGCTCCTTCTTGGCCACATTTCCCCATTTGTCTTTTTCATAACACCTCATACATTCACTACATAATAGCCCACTAAATACTCGGTAGGTCCCCTTCTGTTCATTGATTGTTAAATATATGACTTAGTTATATTTGGTCAAATATTTCTAAGGCATTTAATGTAGATGGAAGTTGTAGATTTTAGAAAACTCTGCCTGATAGTTGATCTAGAAGTCCACTGGTACTACCTGAAGACTGGTTTCATTTGGTCCCGTTGACGTACTACAGCCTTGCTCTTTGTACCTACCTAACTCTGCCCAGACCTACATCAGCTGTGGAGGACTCTTTCCTCTCCCCAACTGTTCAGGTTGTGCCATGTTTTCCTCTTCCTTTTCTTAGGCTGCCTTCTTTTCATCCTTCAACAATCTGCTTCTCAGAATCCTTCCTTGGGTTTCCACAGGTAGGTGACTTGGCCCTATTCCTGCCTGAGGGACCCTTGTATGTCAGATGCACACCTATGTCCTAGTGTTTCCATTCCACTGGAAGGCTGAGCTTCCTTCTGGACCCACATGCTGCCTTGTGCTTTATGTAGCCTGTGTTCATGCTTAACATACATGAATTCTTATTAGGAATGATTCAGCTAGCTTGCAGTTTTTACTATGTGTCAGTACTGTTGATCTGGTATGCTAAATTATTACTTATACATGAAATATAATTTTTACATGTAATAGTTTTGATTTATAGTACATATGAAAATACATTGTCCTTTTCAATTTAATAAAATTCAAGTATTTAACATTTTCATATAGAATCTTATCTTTAGTATTGTCAAAATGAGATAATTCATGAAAAAAAGGATGGGGAAATGTATTTTTCAGATCCTTGTTTTTGAGGAATATGAACAGGTCCAAAGACCATGCCAGGATGCAGTTTTGAAAGAGAGCCAATGAAGGACACCTGAAGGTTATGCTGACCTCCATGGTCTGCCCTAAATAACTAGGAGAGATTCAGTAAGGAAAGACTGAGAGCACTTAGTCATCCAAGTGATGATTGAGAAGCAAGTTCCGAAAGGGGATACCAGAAGGAAGAAGAGCCAAGTGATCCTGATTGATGATGCTGGAGTCAGGCGTGTGGCTCAGGCCATCTGTGACCCACATAAAGAGAACAGGATGTGTTGCTGCAGTCAGGGTGCCAGGCGTGGAAGGCAACCAGAAGGGCAGAGAGATCCCAGGGAGAGTGCAAGAGTTCTACTCAATTTTAGTCATCCTTAGGTCTCTGTACTACCACCTAGAATTTCTAGTAATTATTAGAAAGGAGCTGAAGCACTGGGAAATGATGGTTGTGCTCTGCCCTGTTATTTTATCTCATGCTGCTGTTATTCTAAATGTAAATGGAGGTAACCTGCAGTCTTGGTTATTCACCTGATAATCAGCCGAGACATTTCTAGCTCAAAAGCAATATACCAATTCTTTTTGTTGTAAACTTGTAGTTTTCATCAAAACATAAAGGAATAGCTTTCCTATTTTTCATTATAGTAGGAATTAGTGATAAAGCAGATCATTAAAATTGAGGAATACTTGATGTGTTCATTTAATTTCTTCCATTAATAAGTTTCTGTTTACTTTTGCTAGCATTCAAGAGTGTGAAAATCTTAGCATGCTCAGAATTTTCTGTTAGTGAGTCAGTATAGTGTCAAAGGTAAATTATAGTGTAGCTAGATGTTTATATGTGTTTGAGGGGAATACTGACATATTTTATAGTGTAGAGAGATGTGTATGTGAATGGTGATGTATTTGAAGAGAGTACTAAAATATTTAATGGAGTTTTGCTAGGAAAAGATTAAGACTATAAACAAAATAGAATGGATTAATTCTTACAAAAGCTGTTATTTTGAATTTCAAAATTAATACCAGAACACAAATAAATCCACTAGGAAGTGAGGAGGGAGAGAAATGCAGTGAATTTAATTTTAAAGTAGTTGATCTACCAAATTGATTTTTTAAAAATGTTTGTTAATAAGAAGGAAAACAACCCAACCAACTTGGTAAAGAGGTCCCAAACAGACAGAAGACTTTGTATAGCTGCTCAAAATCCAAGTGAAACAATTAAGTGAACTTTATACAAGTCTTAATGTAGCTGTTGTGTGGACAACTTAGTGTTAGGAAATATTGAACCAGAGGAGGAAATATGATTTAAAAAAATAACCTGTGTCCTGTGGGGCAGTTCATTATAGAATATGTTTTTGTCTTTTTGGTTTTTTAAATTTTCTTATATTTTAATTAACTTTTTTATTTTCATATATAAAGATAATGCAATGTGATCATTTCTTCCCAAATGCATTTTTAAACTTAATTTTAGATTTTTATTTGTTCATTAGAGACAGAAGGAAGGAGAGGGAGAGACAGAAAGAGCAAGTGAAAGAGAGAGAATGGGCATGCCAGGGCTTCTAAGCCACTGCAAACAAACTCCAGACCCATGTGCCACCTTGTGCACCTGGCTTACATGGGACCTGGAGAATAGAGCCTGGGTCCTTAGGCTTTGCAGGCAAGTACCTTAACTACTAAGTCATCTCTCTAGCCCCCAGATACATTTTTTTATGCCTCCCTTGTCCAGCCCTCTCCACTGAATTCCTTCATCTTTCCAACTAGACCCTCTTCAATTAGGATAACTTTTTTCCTTCCTTCCTTATCTATGGAGAAATGTTGATGAGCTCAATTTTATGGAGGTCTTGTGGAGGTATTGATAGTCACTCTGAAGTCATAGTGCAGTGGCCACTTTGCCTGGAAATAGTGTTCCAAAGTACTTCTCTCATCCTCTCTGGCTTTTACATTCTTTCCTTCCCCTCTTCCACTGATCAACCAACTTTTTGGTTTTTTGAGGTAGGTTCTCACTCTAGCTCAGGCTGACCTGGAATTCACTATGTAGTCATGGTGGCCTTGAACTCATGATGATCCTCCTACGAGCTCTGCCTCCCAAGTGCTAGGACTAAAGGCGTGCGCCACCACGCCCTGCCAGATCAACCAACTTTGTGCCACATAACCAACTAGCAAGCCAAGTGCTGCCCACTGGAACAATAGTTGCCTAGCTAGTATGAGAATAACTAACTGTTCTCTGATTTGATCTGAGTCCTTCTCTGTGAAAGCCTGGTCAAAAGCCTGTGGCTGTGAAGGCCTTATCATTTAATTAATTAATTAATTAATGTTTTTTGAGGCTTACCTGAAATTCTTATGTAGTCTCAGGGCAGCCTTGAACTCATGGCAATCCTCTTACCTCTGCTTCCCGAGTGCACCACCACCTGGTTTAAAAGGCTTTCCTGTGTAGTCTAAGGTAGGTCTTCAACTTGTGGTCCTCCTAACTCAACCTGTCAAATCCTCATGGTAGAGGTTTATGCCACTATCCTCTGCTGAGTGCATGCTTAGCAAGCACAAACACGTGGGTTTAATTCCAATATCAGAAAATGCAGTCCTTTCTACTCATACCTTAGAAATCTTACAAAAGCATGTGAATATGGCTGTGCCATCCACAAATCTGGGATGAACCTGGGAACTCAAGTCTCCTGACACATTTAAGTAATATAGAAGTAATTTTCTGTTCAAAAGTGGTTATATGGAGTGTTTTCTGCTTTGTACTCTGTATTTTCTTTTTCTTTTTTTTCTATTTCAACATTTATTTTTATTTACTGATTTTTGAGAGAGAGAGGCAGACAGGGAAAGAGAGAATGGGCATGTCAGGGCCTTCAGCTGCTACAAATGAACTCCAGTCGCTTGTGCCACCTTGTGGTTACGTGGGTCCTGGAGATTCGAACCTGGGTGCTTTGGCTTTGCAGGCAAGTGTCTTAACCCCTAAGCCATCCCTCCAGCCCAGTATTCCCTGTTTTCTGATGATCATCCTTTAAGCTTGTGCTATGAGGTATGTGGACATCGGCTCAATAGAGAAGTTGTTTTATTTTGTAATGAAGCTTGAATTACATTGAAAATTAATTTTTAAATATTATTTATTTGCAATAAATGGGCAAAATAACTAAAAGCATCTTTCTCCTCATGTTCTTCAAGACTATGCATCCAGAGTCATGGATTTTAAAGGTACCTACAAGGGACATGACTCAAAAGGCACCTGGTGCCAACATTATCTCTAATTAGGTCTCACTCTCCTTGTGCCTTGATTCCAGTTCAGAAGCCTTTGGCTTCCATCATAGAAGCCCCAGGTTTCAGTCATCCCTTAGGAGTCAACACCCCATTCCTCTTCAGTTTTTTAAACATAACTTCATTTTATAGTTATGTGTTTTAAAGCATATTATTCTTATTTTGTTTTTCAATTCCTCTCCCTACCCACCTCTTGGCAAACATGAGGAAGAAACTGCCACTTGAAGTGTAGTTGGAGGCATGTCTTCTTGCAGTCTTCCCTAGTATGTGAAAGCAGCTTTGTCATATGGTTAATGAAGAGAAAGTAGACTGTGTGTGCTGTGTATGTCTGCTGTCAGCACATAGCAGTGTGACTATATCCTGTTTTCCAGTTAGCTTAGTATTCTTCCAGTTTGATATCTTTTCATTTTTAAAAGGAAATTATTATTATTATTATGTTTATTGTATTATTTTTAAAAATGTAATAAAATAAATATAACAAAAACTTCTACCATTGAGAACAGCCTAGTCTCATCCCCTTCTCATGTTGAAAGACATTTTTTCCCCCCCTAGTGACATATTTCTGTCTCCTATGTAAGGATTGCTGTGCATTTTTCCTAGTGGTTTTTGAAGCTAGAGTTTTTTGTTTTTTTTTTTTTAAGGCAAGCCCAACTGACTACCTTTTTCTTTTAATGTGTCTGTGTGTGTGTGTGTGTGTGAGAGAGAGAGAGAGAGAGAGAGAGAGAGGGGATTGGCATGCCAGGGTCTCCAGCCACTGCAGTTGAACTCTACACACATACACCCCCTTATATACATGAGCGACCTTGTGCAGTTGTGTCACTGTGCATCTGGTTTAAGTGGGATTTGGGTAGTCTAGCATGAGACCTTAGGCTTTGCAGGTAGGCGACTTAACCACTAAGTCATCTCTCCGGCCCACTTAGCTAGAGTTTTAATAAACTTTTTGAGTTAATAGTGCAGCATCGTTTTCTCATTATAAATTTGTTTCTAAAAATAGCCTTTGCTTTAAAAGGTGTGTACTTACAACATTACAGTCCTGAACTCACAGAACTCTTCACAGTCATAAATTATGTCTCAGCAATTGTTTCATTGGAGCCATTTAAAAAGACCACAACAAAAGCTTAATAGTGATAAGAAATTCAGGTATTGGGCATTGAGCACTGGTGTGTCATGGTACCTTTTTTAAATTTTTTTTTTTTTTTTTTTTTAGAGAGAGAGAGAGAGAGAGAGAGAGAGAGAGGGAGCGAGCGAGAGCAGTAGGACTTCTAGCCACTGCAAACAAACTCCAGACTCTTATGCCACCTTGTGCATCTGGCTTACATGGGTACTACAGAATCAAACCTGGGTCCTTAGGCTTTGCAAGCAAGCACCTTAACCACTAAGCCATCTCTCCAGCCCATTATAGTACCTTTTAATCCTTCAAAATACTAAGATATGCTATTGATGCTCTAAAGGAATGATATGTAGTTTCTTGCAGGTGACACTTGATTGGAAGATGAGACTATCAACTTCTAGGAAGGTTTTGAATAAGAAACAGGAATTGAGAGCCTAGCCCATACTCAGTTTTGTGTTGGATAGATTGTTCTAGATGTTTTCATGATAGGAAGAGTAATGTCCTAAGTTTCTTTTTTTTAATTTCTATTAACATTCCATGATTATAAAAAATATCCCATGGTAATACTCTCCCCCCCCCACTTTCCCCTTTGAAATTCCATTCTCCATCATATCCCCTCCCCATCTCAATCAGTCTCTCTTTTATTTTGATGTCATGATCTTTTCCTCCTCTTATGATGGTCTTGTTTAGGTAGTGTCAGGCACTATGAGGTCATGGATATCGAGGCCATTTTATGTCTGGAGGGAGCACGTTGTAAGTAGTCCCACCCTTCCTTTGGCTCTTACATTCTTTCCACCACCTCTTCCACATTAGACCCTGAGCCTTGGAAGGTGTGATCGAGATGTTACTCAGTACTCCAGTCACTTCTTTCCAGCACTATGATACCTTCTGAGCCATCCCAAGGTCACTGCCATCTGAAAAGAGAAGATTCTCTACCCAAAGTGAGAGCAGCACTAATATAAGGGTATAAATATTAAGAGAAGTGCTTACTGGGCAGTTTGATAAGCATAGTATATCCATTTATCCAGACATCTGCAGATGTTACACCCCTAGGGCTCATGGCTACCCCTGTTTTAAGTTTTCAGTATCAGGGATGTATTCCCTCCCATGGAGCCGGCCTCCAGTCCAATTGGAGGGCAGTTGGTTTCCCCAATGACTGACGTGCCACTATTGTACCTGTTGGCTTATTTGGCCTGGCTGGCCAATTATAAGGCTTGCAGTGTCCACTGTTGAGTATCTTTACTGGTGGTATCTCTTTCTCTCATTGAACTGCATGTAGAATGGCTTCTTCCAGCTTTCTGCCAGCTGGTCTACATGGAGGAGGTTATCAGCTCAGTTCCAGCAGGATTTCTCAGTGGCCTTGCAGCCCAACTATGTGGAGTCTTCAGCAATACTAAGTTTCTTTAACATACCTTACCTTTCATTGCTGGCTCATTAGTTTCCATGAACATAGTAGTTTTTGATCAATATTTTTGTGTCATAAAGAAAATCTAAGTTATAACAAGGCAATAATATGCAGATTTATGGTATTTTATATTTCATATAAATATCTTACTAGTCAAAGATTTCTTTCCTCCTCCTCTTAAGTCATAAAACTATGATCTTCGCAAAGATGCCAGTAAGAATTGTGACATAATTGTAATCATCTTCCCCTTGCCCTGTTCCACTCCTAACATCTGCTTAGTTGATATACTCAGTATGTTGCCCCTTTTCTATTGTCTCCGTAGAAAAAGGGTTATAATTGGATGCTCGATTTTTGTACTTTCTTTCTATAGTCTGTATTTCCTTGGACAGGGCTCTAAGCCTTGCTGGACCTTTAATTTTGTGTTGTATGCATGAGTATATACATGATCTTCAAAGACTGTTTACATTTTCAAATGCTGGATGGTGATTTTAAGTCACTTATGAACTTGAAGTACTACAACATCACTTCTTTGGTTATTGGATTAGGTATTTTTTTAAAAAAATGTATTTATTTGTTCGTTTGAGGGAGGGAAGAAATCAGGATGCATATATCACACTATGCATCTAGCGTTTTGTGGGTACTGGGGAATTGAACCCTGTTCTGCTTTGCAAGTTACTGTCTTTAAATGTGGAATCTCCTCCCCAGCTGGTACTTTGCTTTTTTCAAAAATACATTTATTTATTTGAGAGAGAAATGTGTGTGTGTGTGTGTGTGTGTGTGTGTGTGAGAGAGAGAGAGAGAGAGAGAGAGAGAGAGAGAGAGAGAGAGAATGGGTGCACCATGGCCTGCAGACAAGTGCACCTAGCTTCAGTGGTACTGGGGAATCAAAGCCAGGTTCTTAAGCTTCATGGGCAAGTCATCTCTTCAGCCTTACTTTGCTTTTTTGTTGATGTCCACAAAGGTAATCCCAACATTTACCTTGTAGAGACCTTTCTCAGTGTAAAATGAGACCACTTGTCTTCAGTTCCTGAGATTAGTTACTCCTTTGTGTGTGTTTATGCAGATTGGGTGGGGGCTGGTGAGGCTTTTTGCTTTGAGACTCTCCTCCAGCAGTGAGACACCCAGAAAGCCAGGGAGCAGTAGCTCTGGAGTCAGCACCTCAGACCCTCCTTTGCTGCACTGTGACCCACCTGTGCTGGGCACTTGCTTAGACAATGGGCTTTCTATACATGTGACTTGAGCCAGAGCTCAGAATGTCACCACATTGAGACCATGTCTTCTTGGGGAGATAAATGTTTGCTTTTGAAGAAAATTTTAAGGTTGAGTTCTTCTGTTGGGAATACTGCAGGGTTAATCAGTTGTGTGTGAGTGATTTCCATTTAGTCCCTGTACAGTAAGATAACAATCACTGACTTCATTTTTATTGCTCTTTGCATAATTTAGTGATGAATAAGTAATTTTTGTTTCGAAAGAGGCTCATTTCAGAAAACCTTTTGAATATCAAAAAACATTAAACTTAGGGGAAGAGCAAAAATAAAACACAAAATTGCGGAAGTTGGATGTTTATTTAGTTTTCTAATTTTTTTTTAGCTCATTTAATTTCTTAACTTTCATCGATAACTAAGGCTTTCTGTAATATGCACTTGGAAGAGACGTTTATGTAAAATCTACTTCATGGCAGTGACATCCTAATATATCTTTTAAGTCAAATATTGTCTTAAACAGGAAGCCTCATTTGTTCCTTGGATGTCATTATACTTCTTATTTTATCGTCTTATCTCCAAGTCACTTCAGTTGTTAGCATGAGTTCTAGTTATTTTTGTATATACTTAAGTGAACAAATGCTGACATCTTTATTTTTAATAGAGTATATGTAATAGAAGTATTTCTGACACAAAATATTAAATTGTTTTAATATTTAGAGTCTGACAGTTTGAAATAGGCTAATTGGTTAGTCATTTATGTTACCTTTAATATACATATTAAATTGGAATGTTTCTTATTATTGTGAGAATTTAGGGGGCATGTCCACCTGAATGTGACCGGAGTACAAGGGCAAGAGGTTTGCATGAGGTGTGGTGCATGGCAATTGGTCCTGTTGACCAAGATTAATGAAACTCAGATGGGTTTTAATTAGTGCAGCTGCAGTCATCAATTATCTAGTGAACACAAATATTGTTATATTTGAGGAATTCTTGATTTATTTTATTCCACTGGCCAGCAGATTTAGATGAATGAGTTCTCATCATAACCATTCTGAGAAAAAATTGCCAGAGGCCACAGTTTATTATTTAGGACACAATTGGCAAGAGTGAACACTACAGAACAGAACACTGTAAAGTGTTCTCAGCATTAATCTGGAGACTTTTGCAGAAGTATTTGGCATGTACAGCTTGTCACCAACGTCAGGGCGTCCTGAACAAAGTTCTGAGCAGTCCTCACCAGGAAGCTTCCATGTACCGAGGAAGTGGATGGTGGTGACGACAGCTCGCATGCACAGAGACAGGCTGCAGCTAGTCTGTAGGTGCTGTGTCATGTGGTAAACGCCCCCTGTCCTCTAGGGACATGTTTCAGCAGAGTGACAGCTGCCCATAGTGTCACAAGATAGGATCACATTACTAGGTTTTTAAAAAACTGTACATAGCTATGTTAATGAATGCATACCTTCATAAACATGCACTCACATGGATTTAATTTGTTTTGAGGTATTTTTTCAAATGTATAGCCTGATTAAGAAGAAATCTGCAAACGTTCAAAGGGAGAGAATAGTATTTAACCTGTTTTAAAAAAGGCACATGACACTGTTATGTCAAGTTGGCAACTAGATACATCAAACTAAGAGCATTTTAACATTTCTAATTTAAATTTGAAGAAAAATCTCTCATTATCATTTGAATGAAGAATTTCTTTATAAGTAATGTAATATTAAATATAGCAGCAGCATTTCAGAAGAGTTTTTTTTTTTTTTTTTCTTTCTTCCTGCTTTGTAATTTACTGTTCCAAGCCCTATAAGTTGTTGAGAGTCTCGGGTACAGAGACTCAGAAGCAAGGGTAAACATTAAAATCCCTGTTTTCCCCACAATTGAGCATAGTGTCCACTCTCTTCAATTGTTACTATAGACTAACAGTACTGAAGGTTCGCATTCGTGTTGCAAATTACAAAGCCCAGTAGAGTGGCCAGGATGACCCTTCTGAGGCTTTATGTCAAATCTAATGCAAATAATGTCTTCAAGCTCTTCTGGTGTGACAGTCAATTGATGTTTGGATAAGAATATTTCATATAGGAAATAAATTCATTAAAATTTCCTGTAGCTTGTAGTATATGTGATAATTCTCTTTGTTCTTTAATTTCACAGACAACTTCTCCTTTAATGAATTGGTCAAACTAATTAATACTGCCATTCAATCCCAAGTATGGTTGCCTAAGGGAAAGGAAGTTGTGGTTATTTTTCAAATGTAAACCGTGTTGGCAGGTGTTTCTTGGTGGTGAAAAGCCCACCTTTTTCCTCTGGGAAGGAAAAGGAATGTGTAGAGCTTTCACATGCTTGTACTCCAGAGGAGAAGCTTTGATCATACCTGCATTGTCAGAGTGTGCAGTGAGCGCTCCTGGCTCACTCACCATTGTCTCTGTAACAATGCACAAATACTATGGGTTTTGAGTACACTTTTAAGGCCTTCATGTTTCATAAAGTAAAGCATTGGAAACTGTTTTTCAGTTAACAGATGGAGGAGCTTTTGTTTGTTGAACCATGGTTCTAAGGAGGAGATAACTATTTTCTGTGCATTCATTTATTTGTGGTTTTATTTTCCCATCAAGATACATCCTACACCTAAATTGACTTGTCCAAGTTAGCAGAGACATCTTATTAGAGGGGGCCACACTGTGCCTTTGCTTAATTAGGCTTAATTGTTAGAATTTTTGTTTTGAGTTCAGTATATATTCCTTTTCATAGGTTGTGTGTGTTTCTGTCTTTCTCTCTCTCTTTCTTTCTTTCTTTCTTTCTTTCTTTCTTTCTTTCTTTCTTTCTTTCTTTCTTTCTTTCTTTCTTCTTTAATGAGAGAGAGAGAGAATTGGCAGTCTAGGGCCTTCATCCACTGCAAACTCCAGAGAAGTGTGCCCATTGTGCACATATGTGACCTTGCATGCTTGCGGCACTTTGTGCATCTGGAGAGTCAAACATGAGTCCTTAGGCTTCACAGGAAAGTGCCTTAACTGCTAAGTCGTCTCTCCAGTCCTTCCTTTGTTGTTCACTAGTGCAGGGTGGAATCCAGGCCCTGACACGTATTAGGCAAGTGGTGGACCACTGAACTGCATCTCTGGTTCTCTGTGGAATTAAGAAGAATCTGAGCTGATCTCAGCACTGAAGCTTCAGTAAGCTCCTTCCTGCCCATGAATATGTAGCACTTGGTACAGAACCATCCATACAATTGCCCCTTTCCTGCTTCAGCATGAATCATTTGTTGGGTTACTTATGTGTGTTGTGGCAAGATAGTCCGTTTACCTAGCTTCCTGCCTGGAAATTCAGAATACCAAGATTTCAGGTTTGATATGCAGCAAAGGCCAGTGGGTTGCTGGGAATGCACACAAAGGTTTATATGAGAGCAAGTGGTCCTGTGAGCAGGGCTGGACTGGACTAGTTCTGGAGGCAGAATGACACTGAGATCAATGGAGGCCATGCTACTTATTTAAATAACTTAAAAAAATTCATTTAGTTGCAAGACATCATGACATTACCTGTCATGTATTTGGTGGTCTGTAATCATTTGGTAGATGAATGAATAAAATCGTCTTTGCCCACCCTTATCTAGGTGGCTTTGTTACATGACCCACTTCAGAACCACATTGCCTATACCCAGCACCGGAGTGCAGAGTAGTGTTATGTCTGAAAGAACACTAAGGAGGGGGCTCAAAAGAACTGCTATTTTCTGCCTGGCAATTTATGAATATGAAAGCCCTGAAGTTTTGTGCCTGAATTGTAATGAGTGTGTTGGATTAGATAATTTGTACGATCCCTTCATCTTGTAGTGGTCTTTGATTATAGTATTTCCTTTGTGAATGTCTGCTAATTGCAATTTTTGAACTGCATATATGGAGATGAAAACATTTCTGAAAAAAATATAGTTTTGTTGTAACAAATATTGATAATTTCACAGGAACCACCAACTTTTCATTTTCTTGGTTTTGAATGTATAATTGAAATATTAGTATATTGCAGTCGTGTGTTATTTCTCATCAAATGATGAAAAATTTAAGCATTATTTATCATTGGATAGCGATCCATTAATTTTCCCTGAAGATTTTTTGAAAAGTATTCGTTCCCACTTAACAGTCTTTTCCTGAGGTCATTTAATGTATTTTTCATTCAATGGGTTCTTTTTTTGGCTTATTGTTCATACACACAACCAAGTATGTGTGCAATCCACACAAGTGTCCACTATTAGTATGGGGTGAGAACTGATGGAGGAGCAAGTCCCCCCTCCCCCCAGCTGAAGACAGGGCCGTACACTCCTCTGATGGCTTCCTGCTCCTCTCACTGCACGCTTGCCGTCTCCCCACAAGTGGCTGTGTCCTCATGTTGGCTAATAGTGCCAGAGTAGGACAGTGTAGCCTTATAGAAACTGTTTATGGATTAAAATGATGTCCTCTCTTCTCAGGGTTTTTATCTTTGTCATTTCTAAATTCTTTTTTTCTGAAAACACCCTATTTCACATTCTTCTTTTAGAAAAATATCATGTATTGTCTCAGAAACGTATACAAATGATGAACTTAAAAGTGGCAAACCCCATTAGTAGACTGAAGAACTTGGGTCCAGCCTTGACATAAAGTACTTGTAAAAGAGTCTTATCCAGGGTTTTCCTAAGACTCTTCATAGTTATATTCTATAGCCCAGTGTACATTTACATGGCAACTTTTATTCTTATAGGCTTTATTAATTTGGAAATATGCCAGAATATGTTTTTGATACATATGGCTAAAGAAAGATCCAGGAATCTGACCCAATACAAAACAACAATAATAAAAAGAGTAACATAATGAATAAAATATGCTAATATTCATTATCTATAATTTTTTATGTTTTTGCATCATTGAATAGTACCTTAAGTTTCTCCAAAGTTATGTAGTTTTGTAAAAACAACAGATATATTCTAGCAAATATGTTCTACTTTCTTATAATGAGTGCAAGTTACTCTAAGTTAACTAGATTTATTTGAAGCATGTCTTCTTTCTTGTGGTGGCTGTGATTAGAGAAGGCAGGAACACATAATAAGAAGATATTTGGTAGTGGAGGTCATTCTTTACTTCTCTGCTTTATCCTGTTCAACTTGATACACACCTCACACAGACTGAAAGGCATGTGGAGAACTGCCCTGTTATCACTTTGTCAGAGGCTATGACAGCGCCCCTCACACGAAGAAAATGTTCCCTTTGTTTATAGCACTTAGATGTCCTGGTGATTAGAACTTTTTTCCTCTCTTCTTTTCTGTACTGACTTTTTTCTTCTAGTGTGGAGAAAAAATAAAAGCAAGCCCATTTCCTATTACAAATTATCATAAATATTGGAGATGCAGATTTTTCTTAGATCATTAGCATATCATGCTGCGACCCACACCAGAGTGTACCATTAACAAAGCAGCCTTCATGTAATTAATGTAAATAATATGGAACTACAGCTTGAGTCACCCAGTCAGCCTTGGCGAAAAGCATTTGTCATAACGCATCATCTAAGGAGCTCGGCCTCAATTCAAATTAAACTTCACGGGTTTGCCCCTTTATTTTTTTCTCTCATGCTATAAATTTCTATGAAACGTTTATGCCTATAAATTTCTTTGAAACACCTACATAGAAGAAGAAAGCAATCCAATAAGCTGAAATTAAAATTTTATTATTTACAGTGCTTCTGCTGGTGAGGACAATTAGTATCTTCACAAAGCCAGGGTATAGATGTGGAGGACGCAGCCGAGGGCTCTCCTCCCCACCCTCAGAAGTGCGCTCTGTCCTCCGGAGCTGCCAGCGAAGCTAAAGTATGGTTTCTGTCGCCATTTGCTACTATTGCCCTCTGACTCCAAAACACAGAGGAGCATTGTAAATTTTTCATGAAGAGGTTTCAGTCTGTAAAACAGCAAACAGGAATAATGTTTTAAATGCAATCATTGTCAAGTTTGAACAATGTAATTTATCAAGAGAGCAGTTTGTACTATATAATAAGTTTCATATATTAATACAATTTTTCATCTGATGTCAGGCTTCTGATTTATGAATAGCCCATGATCTAAGGTGATCATTGAATTATAATTCACGTAATAAGAAGCTGGGAACAAGACCCTGGAACTGCTACCCTGGATTAGCTTACATGCCACCAAGCCAATTTACTAAACAACCGTGGGCTAAATGATACAGTTTTTCTAATTCAAAGAAGGCACTCGTTAATTAGATAAAGGCTAAAGCTCTCATTATTTTTAAATGATTTAAGAACGGGTAAAGATCTTACAGCTTATACCGCAGCTCTAATAGTTCTCTGCTTACTGCCTTGTAATAAGAGTATTAAAGACAGATGGGCAAGGCCGATTTAAACCAATTACAGTGTTTCATGTGCACCCATAGTGACGGGTATCTATAGTCACATCAGATGCTAACACTGGACATGTTTCAGATGACTAAAACAGCACTGATTAATGTGAGTTGAGAATAATTTGTTTCTTCCTGCTAATTTTGGGGAGAAAAATCCCAACTCTGGATTATACTTAGTAGTTCTTGAGACACTTTATATTCCTCAGCATTGATTATACATATTTCAAATGTCCTTAACTTGCTATTATACCAAAATAAAACAATTTATTTCAATTCTTTCAAGTTATTGAGCACCTGTTAAGTGCAAGGCAGTGAGCAGGGTTCTGTGGCAGACCAATTCTTACTGAATATGTTTCGTGGTAGTTATTTAGATTCCTGTGATGGGAAGTAGGTAGTAAGTTCTGGGAAAGCAATTAAATCATTGTTAGTCAGTTTGAAAAATAAAATTTTAAATTCTCATGTAGAAACCTCTAAGAAGGTTAATTTGCCTTATAGTAATGACAAACTTGTGAGTATAAAAAAGTTTAAGTTCACAAAATAGCTTGCATTCTTTTCAAAGTTAATGAACTGAATACGTAAGTCCTTCTGTCCATATAGTTTTGTTCCTTAATTACATTTTCACATATTTAATGTTGGTGGTAAATGCAGATGATGTCTGCTTGTATAGTCATTAGTTTTCTTGGTATTATATTAGTGGAGAAGTTGTTATTTTACTTTTTAACAGGTCCACAAATGCTGTCTTTTAATTTGAAGAATTCTTTTCTACTTTTAATGCTCAAAAACAAAATCCGCACAGGTACCAGAAACCCCGTAGCACTGGTTATACTTTTGTCTTTCTTTGTCCTCTTCTTACCTCTTGTACTTGCAGTGGCCATCTTCACACCCAGCTGATTGGTTCCACAAAAATGGGCCTTGCCTGAGCTTTTAGCATCGTTGAATGACATGGCTCACTTACTCTCACCACTCTTGGAGAGAATAGGCACCACCTTTCCCGTGGACCCACGTGAGAACTATCAGTGACCATCGCCTCAGAAAGTAGAGGATCGAAGTACACCATTACTTTGACTCTTGTTCTGTGGCCTTCCACTTGTCTTTCTTAATCTCAATTTTTAAACTAGTTCTTTCTGCTATAAAGATATAATAAATAACTATGTACCCACACAAAAAATCAGAAAAGGAAAACCCACATATGTAAAAGATTTCAAACCTCTGTACATTTCTCCACTGGTACCATTTCATCTTTTTTTTATATATAATGTTCTTATATGAACAACAAGATGTGTTATTAATGGTCTCCAAGAAGAACAAGTTATTTGTCACAGTAACTTCTGACCTGTTTAATATGTACTTAAGCTGTGTAGTGGAGCTTTTATTGTACTCCGTAGTCTACAGTTATGAAGTGTGGTACATAATAAAATAAAAGCAATAATGTTGATATTTCTGAGGGATCCATCAGACCTGACCTGAAGCAGCATTTTTCATCTGGTTTGTCTGGGCATGAATGTTTGAAACTTATAGCTGAAATTACTAGAAACAATATCATGTCTGTGATTTCTGATTGTTTACCACCATAAGTTACCTCACCCCTTGTCATTCTCAAACCTATTCCTATGACAGTTCATTAGTGCTGGTGTCAAGGAACAAATGAAAAGGACAAGCTGTATTGGGGTTTTAGGCAGTGCGACATTTTAAGCTAAATGTTTACAGGCTCCTCTGGAAGGAGACAGGATCACAGGAGCCATTTTTAGATAACTGCGGGCTTTATGCACGTGAAAATTTTAGGTTTATGTTTTACAAAATTATTAATTTGGCTGGACCTGGATTTTGTTAGAAAGCAGGAAGATGATTAAAAGAAAGACGCCAGCTTTTTTAGTAGAAGGGTGTAGGGTGGCTTTGACTGCATTGTTCTGAGAATGTGGGTGATTCAAGTCCAAGAAGATGAACTTTTGAATCTGAGAATAGAACAATTACTACTTTGAAATACAAATTATGTGTGTGCTTGTCTTTCTCCCTGTCGGATATGACATACCTTGAGGATGAGAGCTCTGTATGTCTTGGTCTTCCCAGAATAGGATGGAGAGTCTGGCCTAAGAGTAAAAGCTTACTTCACAAGTGAATAGTGGAGCACCTGAACTGTTATCCAGGCAGCAGCCTCTAAACAGTATGGACCTACAAAAGCAAGAAACAAATGCTTTCTTTAAGTTCAAGTTATGAGGCTTAGTAATGCCTGTTTGAGATTATTGACAGTTTTATCCTCTTTGATTATTTTTATTTGCTTATTCCATGGAAATTTACCTGTCTTGATCAATAACTCCTTTAAATGTTTTCATGTGTATGAAATTCATCTACCTATATGAGCTGGGAAGTATATACTTATGATTAGATAAGTAAGCTTCTCCCAGGATCCCTTGTAACTGCTTTACTGAACTGCAGAACCTCAGCCCTGTTAGTACTATTGTTATTAGGGCTGAGATAGCCAGAAAGTTGAATCCTCCATTTTTAGCAGGCTTATAATGTTTATACAGATACACTTATGTGTATTTTTACTGACAGTTCTATGGGCTGCCAGAAGTATGTTTCAAGCTCTGTTTTCAGTTTGTTGACTGCAAAATTTAGTCTGGGGTATACGTGCATGGGAGGAAAAGAAGGCAATCAGTGGCATATAACTTCTCTTATTTAGATTATTTATTTATTTATTTACTTGACATAGAGGGAAAGGGAGAGGGGAGGGGGAGAGAGAGAGAGACAGAGAGAGAGAGACAGAGAGAGAGTAAGAGTGAGAGAGAGAGAGAGGAGAAGAGGGCACACCAGGGCATCCAGACACTGCAGATGAACTATAGACACATGTGCTACCTTGTTCATCTGGCTTACGTGGGTGCTGGAAAATTGAACCTAGGCCTTTTGGCTTTGCAGGCAAGTGCCTTAACCGCTAAGCTATCTCTCCAGCCTGGCACATAACTTCTTAAACGTTATTTCCTCTCATGCCATGCTTTTATAAGATTGTGCTAAGTCATTTCTATTTTACTTGTGGATGGCAGCTGTGAATGTAATGATAGATGATGAATGCTGTATTTGCTCTTCCTTCCTTTTTAATTGTGTAGATCAAACCATTAGCTCAATTTACACCGTGATAGTTTGGAATTATTTCAGAAGTGTTACTACAAACATGTACACACAGAATGTCCTAAAAGGACTCACCCTTCATTATGTGTCTCAGAAGCAATCACCTGTCCATGTCTCTCATGTCTAGAATTCTGGGACTGGAAACTGATTGGACCTCCAACAAGTACTCTGATGTTAATCAGCCTGGTGTGCAAGACAGAAAAGCTGATAGTCTGAAATTGCACTTTAAACTAAGACAGACTGTCAGTCTTTAGGAATGGTGGGGAATGGCCTATTTATGTAATCAGATACTAAACCTGGGAGGAAGCTGTCAGGCACATTCTTGTTGTGCAAGCAGCAGGCAAACTGTGCTTTATCTGACAGACAGTGTGTAAATCTGTCCATGCAAAAATCCAAATGTTTAGTTTGCTTCTAGTTATGGTAATAATCTACTTATTTTTGTCTGCTCTGGTAGTGACATCACTTAAGTGCAGACAGGCACAGAGGAGGCTCTGCTAGTGTCAGTCATTCATGTTGTGATTGGCAGGGAGGTTCAGAGGAATTCACTCAACGTTTGCTTTCACCTGGAGGAATAGACAACATGTTCTGGACACAAATAACTTGATTTAGCTTGGCTATTTATACCTGCAGAAAATGGACACATTATATCATGTCTAACTATAGCTACTAAAAATGCATTGACTATGATGTCAATAACCATTGAAAAATTGTATTCAAAAGCAGGATGTTATTTAAGATGCCTCTATTTGATGCAACTCTATGTATAATACAGTATCTCTGTAGATGTAGTTATTTCACTGGCTTTTATATCTGTATTACATTCCATACTTTTTCCTTTTCCTTTTTTTTTTTGAGGTAGGGTCTCACTCTAGTCCAGGCTGACCTGGAATTCACTATGTAATCTCAGGCTGGCCTCAAACTCATAGTGATCCACCTACCTCTGCCCCCCTAGTCCTGGGATTAAAGGCATGTGTTACTACACCCAGCCCTTTCATTTTTAACTTTTAAAATGCATTTCACTTTATTATTTGCTTACTGTGAATAGTGATATGTTGATGAATGCGGACATTTAAGATTCTGTCAATTGAGTCCTCTTAAGGGTAAGTTGAAGTTTTTCTGTAACTATTTCTAAAACCATACATAGGGCTGGAGAGATGGTTTAGCGGTTAAGTGATTGCTTGTGAAGCCTAAGGACCCCAGTTCGAGGCTCGATTTCCCAGGACCCATGTTAGCCAGATGCACAAGGGGGTGCAAGCATCTGGAGTTCATTTGCAGTGGCTGGAGGTTCTGGCGTGCCCATTCTCTCTCTCTTGCTCTCTCTTTCTGCTTCTTTCTCTCTCTTGCTCTCTCTTCCTGCTTCTTTCTCTCTCTGTCAATCTCAAATAGATAAATAAAACCATACATAATCTATCACTACCCACTCCCACTACTTTTCTTTGTACCCCCTCCACTGAACCCCTTCTTTCTAACTAGTCCCTATTCTATTTTGATGTCATTTTTTTTTAACCCACATATTATGTAATTCTTGTAAAAGGCAGAGACCATCAATGTGAGGTCATAAATGCAACTGCTACTTTGTGTATGGAACACAGTATTCCAAAGCACTCCTCCCCTTCCTCTGGTTCTTACATTCTTCCACCATATCTTCGACAGTGGTCTCTGAGCCTCTGAGGGAGACATCTCATTTAATGCTAACCACTCATCTGTTAGTTCTTCTCAGCATTTGGAGGAGTCTTTAGTCTCCCGGTAGTCACTGCCATGTGAAAAACAAGCTTCTCTCCCAAAATGTGAGAGTAGCTTTGATACATGGATATAAACATAAGTATTTAGAGGGCTGAAATTAACAGGTTTGAGAAGGAGTTTTTTATTTGAAAGCCTTTCGGGTTGCAGATACCCAATTTTACATTAAGTTGCTCTTTTATTTTGGAAGGAAACTAAGTTAATACGCAATTAGTCGGCACTCCACTTAAGAGATTTTCCCTACCCATTCATCCTCAAATGTGCATCTATCCACATATATATGTGTGTGTTCTTTACTTGTACTCAGAGTTTATACTGGAAATAACCTCATCTCCATTGCACAGTGGAGGAATGTATCATATGCAATGAAGAGGTGGCTAGTTTCCTGTTTAGTAACTAATCTCAGGTGGAAAACAAGGATAACTTTAAAACCCTAAAAACTTACTTTTGTTATTACAATCTTTGCATTTCCCTCAAATTTATGATTTAGAAAGGAACAAACCAAATCTCTCCCTTATGATATGTTGATGTGTATGTCAGAACACTGTGACTGATATGAAGCAGGCTGCGTTCCAAAGCAGGTTATTTAGTGACTACATTGTATTGGGCTACCAAAGAGTGTTTTGGGGCTGCTCCAGCACAAGGGTGCCCCAGAACATTTACTCTGAAAGTGGACTGTAACTGCTGTGTGCTGGGTGAGGTCTCAGAAATGGTCAATTTTGTCCTGAACTCTGAGGTCACTGGGAAGTCCATCTCAGCTATTCCAGCCAGTTTTCCCTTGAGCTCAGATAGTTTCTTAGCTCATCCTGACATGGTAAAGGGCAAAGGTTGTGACAAAGGCCCAGGTAATGACATTTCAAAGTTTAGAAAAGCTGTTTTTCCTCACTCCAGTATATCACACAGTCATCATCAGAGAGGTAATGTTGGCCAGTGTATTCAAACTTAGAAAAAGTTGTTAATCACAATATACACAGGAAGTAAATTATTAGGAAAAGTTACATACAATGTTTGGTGATCTCTTAATACACAGGTCTGTGAAAAGATTCCAGTATTACAAAGTAGTATTTTTTAGAGAAAGTATGTGTATATTGGTCTGTGTACACACACACACACACACACACACACACACACACACACTTTTTCAGTTCATATGTTAAAACTGTTTTGGTAGAAATACTACTTATAGTGTTTGAAATATAATTTTCTGCATATTTGAATCTTATATGAAGTCATCACATATTCAATAGTGGCGGTCAGTGTCCTTTATCTAAAGTACAAAGATCAGAGTGGAGAACACTGGTGTCAGGACTTGCTTTCTAGCAGGGCTGTTGTACTAGCAGATTTCAATCTCATACATTGTGGATTTGACTTATACTATTCATGATCCCCTTTTGGCTGATTCATTCTGTTCATAAAACTACCATACTTTAAATATAAAGTAGGTCTTCATGGATGAGTCGGTGTTAGTAGGAATTGTTGGCAAATAACTATAATTTTCTTGTTGTTACTGTTTCCAACATTTGTGAAACAAGCAATTCTGTTTTCCTGTGTACTGGACACCAAGAATCTAGACTGTGGTGTAAATTCAGGTTTCTTGTGACCAATAGTTTCAGAAGTCTTACCGCACATGAAAATTGCATGGTCTTCCTGAAGCTAGAGGGCTGGTGCAGCTCCTCTCACCTTAACTGCTCCTCCCAGCACCATGCTCCTCTCTTCTCAGATATCTCTGAACCTGTGGTCTGCAGGGAACTGACTTCACAGCAAGGATCAGGTTTCTTATTTAGCAAGTGGTGACTGCAATCATTTATTCTGTGCAGCTCTATGTTTTTTTGAGCTGTTCGTTTGTGATATTAAAATTTTAGGGCTGCAGAGATTGCTAGGCGATTAGGGCGCTTGCCTGCAAAGCTTAAGGACCCATTTTCTACTCTCCAGGTCCTGTGTAAGCCAGAAGCTCAAGATGATGCAAGCGCTAAAGATTGCACATGCATGTAAGGTGGTGCACATGTCTGGAGTTTGATTACAGTGGCTGGAGGCTCTTTTGCTCTGATTCCTTCTTCCTTCTTCGTCCCTTGTTCCCTCTTTCTTTGTCTCTCAAATAAATAAAATAATATTTAAAAAAATTATAGAGCAGTAATCAAACATTTTCTTATTATGTTATTATAGCATTATTAAATAACATCCCCACCTTTTTACAAAATGAGTCGTACCTATGATAAGCTGTTAGAATTGAGACAGGTCTTATTTCTAGAACTCATTAATATATTGCATCTGTTCTCTATAAAATTTCAAAGAAAAAATGTTCCCAGATTTGATTTTTTTAACTTTTTAAAAATTTTATTCATTTGAAAGAGCGAGAGAGGGAAAGAGGGAGAGAGAATGGTTACACCAGGGCCTCCAGCCACTGCAAACGAACTCCAGACACATGCACCCCCTTGTGCATCTAGCTTACGTGGGTCCTGGGGAATCGAACTGAGGTTCTTTAGCTTTGCAGGCAAACGCCTTAACCGCTAAGCCATCTCTCCAGCCCCCCAAGATTTGATTTTGAAGAGGATTTTTTATTCATGCATTTCTGCTTTCTGTAAATCTGTTTTCAATCTTTATTAGCAAAATCCATCTGAGTTACATTTTGTAATTTAGTCTAATGTAGTAGTAACTTGCCATGTTAATATAGTGTCATCAGGCTGGGTTTGGTGGCTCATGTCTTTATCCCTGCACTCTGTAGGCTGAAGTAGGAGGATCAAGAGTTCCAGGCCTCCTGGGCTAACACAGTGAAACTCTGTCCTCAAAAGAAAATGAGGTAGTGTAATCATGAAACATTTCTCCATTGGCATGCAGATGTTCCCGCTCTGCTATTTGAACTGACATTCTTGTAGCAAGCGTAGGTTCATACCTAGAAGTATGGGAGAATTCACTTTAAGTATGTGCTCTTTGGACGTTTCTACATTACTTAGCCAAGTAGATAGTTGAGACCAACCTAATTCCTAGGTAGGTTTTCTTGACCTATATGCAGTGCATGCATATGAATTCTATTTGGTCATTGGTACCTTTTAAAACTAAAGCTGCATTTCATTCTTTGTAAAATAAATAACAAGTAATTGTGAAAAGTAAACATAGAAAAGAGATAGGAAGTTTAAATCAAAAGAAAAAGGCAAAACAGTGAGAAGAAAGATTGCCTGCTCTTGTATGTCTATTCAAGCCACACTCCTAACCTGGCCATGAGAACCACAGAAGCTGATCTCTATTTCTCTGCCCTGGGCAGTACATTTTCTACCCCAGTCAGGTGACTGTCTCATTGCCTACACGGGTCACCCACTGCCTTTCCTGAGTTCTGACTCTCTTCTTATTTTTACTGCATTTTCATTATGGAAGTCTCCTTCAGACTTACCTGAAGCCCCACAGTATACACAGAGCTTTCCTACTTACTTTCCCTCTGTCTTCATCAATAGGAAAAACTAACATCTTTTAAAACTTCCCCATAATGTCCCTCAGAACATGTTCTCATTATTTTCCTGACATTACTGTTGATCACTGAGTCATAGGCTCCTTTTGGGGAGGAATGCATGTCTTTTATTTATTGATAGGTTTATACACAGGATGGGTTAGTTTCAGACACAGAGTGTATCTTAATCCTCCTTTATTGATGGATTGATTGTTGTAACGTCTAGAATGATAGTAACCTGGAGATTGTTAGGAATGTTTTGTGAATGGCCAGGGAGTAAAAGTCAATGGGGTGGGTTGGATGAAGTTGTAGATAAGGATCTACTTGCATCTTGTCATTTCAACTGAAATTGTGTATACCCGTAAGAATAGTGACTTAAATTTATCTTTATACATTCTTTAACCATTAATCTTTAGTTCCACATTTATAACTATAGTCTTAACCTTCTTTACATGAATCCAGTGTTTTCATAACTTAACATGAACCCATAATATTTTATTGAGCCCAGACTAAAGAACCATGACTCTGCGATACATGTCTTGTTCTCAAGGACTTCTGTATTTATTTAAAGGATTTGCACTTCCCAGGCCTCCAGCCCATGACACAGTTAGAAGATAGTGTTTACAGCAAGGGAGTGGCAGCCTGTGCCTTGAATGGGTTTCCTGTGCCCTGTAATTCCTTCCTGAAAAGCCTTTCGAGAAAGGAAAACTAGTTGAGGAGTGACAGCTTTCAGATACTGACAGCAGAGCTCATGGGCCTTAGTTTGCAGCCACAGTGATCAGGTTGTTGTCTTTGAGGCCGCAGAGGTGGGAGTGAGCATTTGTAGTGGTGAAGTTCGGAGAGACAGCCTGTCATTTAAGCAGGGGACTGCCAAAAGACCACTAACAGCCATACAGACCTGTTTCCAGTTTAGCTGGAGCTTCACCCCACCTGTGTGGTCTTGAGCACTCTTGCCTCCATGCTGTAGAGATATAGAGTGCTATGTCAAAAGATCTTCTGGCTCCAAGTTGAAAACATTTACCATCTGGTCCTTCACAAAGTGTTCTAAACCCTGACTTATGCTATTGTCCCTGTTGAGTATTGAAGATGGAACATATGGTATAGTGGGGAAAATCCAAGTTAAACGTATGTGATGGTTTTAGTTAGACTAGAGATTATAATCTCCTTGACAGAGAAATTTTTCACAGGAATGAGTTTGAAGGATGAATTCCAATCATACAGGACACAGCCTTGGGAATCTTTGAATGTGGGCTGTAAAATGAATTCTCACAATTGGTAGTCTTCAGATGCATGCCGGGCTTACTTGCTTAAAAAATCCTCCTAGAAGTGGCTTTAACAAAAAGCTTTCCAACTCCAGAATTGAATTGAAAGGGCCAGGAATACATATTTTTTGCAGCTTTAAAAACCTGAATGTTAAGCTGATGTCAGCTTTGGCATGAATGAGGTTAACTTTCTTTTCCAACTAGTTATCAAGGATCTACTTTGTTAATTAGGCTAATTATCACCTGCTCAGGGCAAAAATACACTCAGGACTCTTGGCTTTAGTAGCAGGCTCCCTCCTGATCTGCGTAAAAGCCCTCAAGGGAGTTTTTTCCAGCTCTCACCTCGAAGCCACACTGAGCTGAATTTAGTAAAGGAAATCTTCCTGACTGGGGCTTTTATAGCTTCTTGATATTAATTATGGTTATGTTTTTATGTACTTTGTAATAGGCATCTCTCAAAATGTAGCCTAATTTAAATACTTTATACATCAGTATTGATATGGAATATTTATTTTCATTCAGGACCTTTGCACACACATACATAATATTTGCAAGGCCAGGGCCAATGGTGACCTAGACTTCTCAACACAGTTATTGTAAATTATCCATTAGTGTGCCTTTGTGATTATTAAATTTAGGGAAACTAGTAATGTGTTTTATTTTCTACATAATTAAAAGCTATATATTTTATTATATGATGCTATAGAACTTTGAAATTTATAGATAGAAGTAAGAACAGGTTAGTGTGGAATAATGAGATATTTAGTGTAGCTTTCATGTTTATTTCACATGAACTGCTTTTTGTCTAAAAGCAGTATCATAGTATTTTAAAATCAGTTGTCTGGGCCATAAACATAAGTGTCTTACAGTTATGGTGCATATTGATAGCAAACGTTACTGTAGCAGCATTCCTTGTCTAGTTTGGTGCGCGTTAGTGCAGTACCCTGTGGGGCGCTTTTTCACTGAAAGATGCTTGTAGGAGCTAAGTGAGCACTGCCTTGCTCATCTCGGTTGTCTGTCTTGCCTCTTTATGCGTTTCTTTGTTCAAGAAAGTGATCATCGCTCAGTTGTGCTTGCAGCCTTGTGGAAATTCACGTGGTAACCTACAGCATTTTCATTTTATCACTTAGTGTATCATTATATAATTATTAAATTATAATCATTAAAATGGAGGCTTTTATCCCAAACAAACTGCCTTGCATTGGTAGTATTTGAATGACTTAGAAATTGTTGAAACATTCACTAGTACATGGAGCTGTTTTGCTAGAAATCTTATAAACCCTGCAGTTTTCATTGTTCTATATTTTGTCTATTTATGAAGATGACTAATACCTTTCAATTAAATTTTACAAATCTTATTTTTGCAGTAATGATTTAGAGTCTATGAACACCATTTGTGGCACAGTTTTAAAAGGTGGTGATTGCACAACTTTTTATTACTTTGAAAAAATTTAGCTTACTTTTTTCTTTTTTTTTTTTTTTTTTTTTTTTTTTGTTTTTCGAGGTAGGTCTCAGGTTGACCTGGAATTCACTATGTAGTCTTCGGGTGGCCTTGAACTCATAGTGATCCTTTTACCTCTGCCTCCCAAGTGCTGGGATTAAAGATGTGTGCCACCATTCCCTGCTCTCTTTTTTTCAATTTTTATCCCTAACATGTCTAGTTGTTAGCATGACTACTAGTACATTTTCTTTGTGGTAGGGTCTCACTCTAGTCCAGACTGACTTTTCACTATGTTATTTCATTATCTTGAATTCATAGTGATCCTCTCTTACCTTGGTTTTCCATAGATCTGGGTATAAAATTATGTACCACCAAGCCTGGCTTACATGATTTCTTCTCCTTCTTCGTTCTTTCTCTTTCTTCCTTCTTCTCCTCCTTCCTCCTTCTTCCTTATTCTCCTTCTTCCTCCTCCTCCTTCTTCTTTTCAGTACTTGCTAGTATTTAATGAGCCTCCTTGTGTAGCTTAAAGCTACCAAGACACAGGCACCCACAACACCCTTTATCTTCTCCTCAGCTCTTCTGCTGAAAAATTTGGCCTTCACAATAACAGGTTGCTTAAGGAGCTTTCCTTTCCCCAGAACTTTGTAGAATCCCTAGAAGAAAAAACAATTTACAATATACCATAGCCTGTATATCCTGGGAGGGTCATTTTTCTGATTGGAGGGTCATTTTTCTGATCTGGGCACTAACAGGAGCACCAACTGCCTCTACCAGTGAATCAAGACCAGCAGATCCTCTCCAAGAACTCTAGCACATCAGGAAAAGCACCATGTCAGGATGTGACTCTAGTCATGGATTACATGACTTCCTACCTTGATAAGATTGCTCCAAGAGTTCATGTAGTGGATATATGAAATATAGTTCAATTATTTGATTAATACTGAATATGAAATATAAAACTTGAGAAGCCAACGGAGCACTTTGGAGGATGGTACCTTCAGATTCTTCTTTTAATGACCAACAGAAGTTATATCTGTAGTTAGATGGCACCACAGTCAGCTCCCTTGCTCTTCCCACCTCTGAGATAAGTAGTGCCAATTCAGGAGGTAATGCATATTTTTGCATATGAGCATCATAGGTTTATTTGTTTATTTTATTTCTTTATTTTTTTTTATTTTTTTATTTTTTGAGGTAGGGTCTCACTCTAGCCCAGGCTGACCTAGAATTTACTATGGAGCCTCAGGGTGGCCTCAAGCCCGTGGCAATCCTCCTACCTCTGCCTCCCAATGCTGGGATTAAAGGCGCGCGCCACCACGCCCGGCTCATATGTTTATATTTTAAAAATCAGTAATAAAGCAGATTTTTTGAACCCCTTTATTTTTGTGTGTAGGAGAGATATGTGTTGATTTTTAAGTTTATAATAAAATGAACAGTCTACAAATTAATTTTTAAGTATTTTAATATAGCATTAGATATAAAACCTGAGAGAAATGAATATAAAGTTTCCTTTTATGATACTTTTCCTGTAATATGGAAATCAAAAGCTTTATAAGCCGGCCTTGGTGGCCCGTGCCTTTAATCCCAGTGCTTGGGAGGCAGAGGTAGAAGGATCACGGTGAGTTCCAGTCCGCCCTGAGACTACATAGTGAATTCCAGGTCAGCCTGAGCTAGAGTGAGACCCTACCTTGGAAAACCAAAAAAAAATAAATAAATAAATAAAAGGCTCTATAAGTAACTGAAAACACAGATTTATGTACACTTTGATATAACCTCACTGCTGTTTAGTCACTCAGAAGCAGCAAATGTTCTTAGTGTTTGTAAGACCAAAAATATCTCTGAAGATAGCACCATAGATCATACAATGTTTACTCTTAATTCTTCAGCTGAACTGTGCCTGAGGCCTGGTGGCACCAGGCAAGAACTCATGGCACTTGTTACTTAGCTGATAATGAGGCTGTTGAGTGTTCTCGCCTAAGTTTTACACATAGAGTGTGGATTTTATCATCATTTTTTTTTATTTTTCCAAGCGAGGGTCTCACTCTAGCTCAGGCTGACCTAGAATTCACTATGTAGTCTCAGGCTAGCCTCGAACTCTTGGCGATCTTCCTGCTTCTGCCTCCTGAGTGCTGGGATTAAAGGTGTGCGCCACCACTCCTGGCTAGAGTGTGGATTTTAATCTTGATTTTGCTTATACAAATCATAGAAGAGAGGGTCCTTAGCTCATGCTCATCCCCTTGTCCTTTGCTCTGCTTCCTCAGTGTATCAGGCAAGGCCAGATCCACTTGTTTTGGCAGGGGTGATAAGAAACCACAGCTTGCCCAAAGGTCACAACCTTCCCCTCCCCCATACTCGCAAACCAAAATACTAGAAAAACACAGAATATTATTTAGGAACTCCTGTGTCATTTAGGAACCTTTTGAGTATGATGAACTCTTAATTGACTTCTAGGTTACTGTTATATACATGAAAAAGAGTTTTATTTCTGAAAATTTTAGACATCTTGTAACCCCAAAGTGCAACCCATGTGGACAGGAATGGCCAATCGGTGTTATGTTTCACACTCTGAGTTCAACCTCTCCCCATCGTTCTCCATGGGGTCCAATGACTTAGCTTGCGGTGAGAAGCCTTGCAGTATTTAGATTTATGATTCCTGCGACTTGGTTTCTTTTTGAGACATTTTGATTTCTTTATATATGGTAGATCTGACTAGTGAAGCCTAAAGAAAGGTAAAGTGGGGCACTGTCTTTATTTGTAATCTGATAGTATTTGGCATTTTGTACTTTTTAGTAACATTATAAAATATATGTCAAGAAGCCGTCATACCTAAGAGCTGCCTATGTTATTGAAGCCAGATCTTCTCAGACAGCCTGCTGAGGAATCTAGTCCTCATGCCTCCATTGTGCTAATAAGGTCATTTTTTAAATTAATTTTTAAGTGTGTGAAATTTTAAACATTAACTTTAGATGTTCAGAATTCCAAAAGGATCTGAAACCCAGGCAGTAAACCTGTCCACTGTGCACACAACTCCCTCAGAGGCATGGTCCTGCTCTTCCATTGTGCTTGGAAACATGATTTGTGACACACACACAGCTAGGCAAGGGGCGAAGACCATGTGCTGGGAGGACTTGGAAGACCAGCTGTAGTTCTCACTTTCCACACTCAGATCCTGAAATGATGGGGAAGAATGAGACTTCATTGTAGTTCACTTAGCCAGTTGGTCTGAAATTGTTTGCAGAGCCCCAGTAAGCACTAGACCCTTTTGTAGCCTGAAGGAGATTGTGAAGCAGATGTTGTCCCATTTCCCTCTGTGCTTCTCTGATTTACCCTTGCAGGTCATAAGCCTTATATGTCTGTCAGTTAGCTTTGTGCCTCCTTCAACTGACTACCTATCTTTACTGGTGGATATTTGTGAAATGGATTTCCTTTTAATAGATTACAAATTGAATTAAGAAAGACATTTCTCATGTAAGGCTATCATAAGCATAGGGCAGGGCTGGCTTAGCAGTTAAGGCATGTGCCTGCAAAGCCAAAGAACATAGGTTCAATCCCCTAGGACCCACGTAAGCCAGATGCACAAGGTGGTGCATGCATCTAGAGTTTGTTAGCCGGGCGTGTTGGCGCACGCCTTTAATCCCAGCACTGGGGAGGCAGAGGTAGGAGGATCGCCGTAAGCTCGAGGCCACCCTGAGAATACAGAGTGAATTCCAGGTCAGCCTAGTCTACAGTGAAACCCTACCTCGAAAAACCGAAAAAAGAAAAGAAATGCATTCATGACATCTACTCTTATTGTCACAGGGCTTCAGCATGCTCCTATTTGGGGGCTGGGGGTGCCTTCAGGGTTCACTCAGATCTTTATTTCCAACCTCAAGAGTTGCACTTCCTGTCACTGGTATCCTTCTTCATGGCTCTGTGTCTGGGTGTCATCTGCCTATCACCTTCCTCTGGGGAGCCTCTAATCTGCCCTACCCCATTATTGTTCTTTAAAATAAACATATGTATATATGCACATATACATGTAAATAAAATATATATTTGCAAGGACAGAGAGGGAGAGAGGAAGAAAGAAAGGGAGGAAATGAGAATGTGAATGCGCACGCCCAGGCCTCTTGCTTCTGCAGAGGGCTCCAGGCGCACCCCTTACCTGTGGTTTGGGCCTTATGTGGATACAAGGGAGCTGAATCGGCTTTGACAGGTTTTGCAAGCAAGTGCCTTTAACCATTGATCCATCTTCCCATCCCCACTCTTTTAATCTGTGTGACATTTTACATATTTTCTGGCAGTGAATTTATTTTTCTAAATGCTTTTCCTCTCTTTGTGGCAAAGTAGTTTCTAGAGAGCCTAGTCTCTTCCTCCCCACCCCCACCCAATCTGCCCCAGCTAAGGTAGGATCTCTTTATAGCCCAGACTGACCTGCAGTTCACTATGTAGTCTCAGGCTGGCCTCAAACTCACAGTATCCTCCTACTTCTGCCTCCCAAGTGCTGGGATTAAAGGCATGTACCACCATGCCTGGCCAAAATTATTTAATATTTGTTTTTATTTTTTGATGTAGGATCTTGCTCAAGCTGAGGCTGACCTGGAATTGACTATGTAGTCTCAGGCCTCAAACTCACAGTGATTTTTACACTTCTGCCTCCGCAAGTGCTGAGATCAAGGCATACACCACCCCGCCCATCCCCAGTCATCCTTTTCCCCTCAGATTTCTGTATATTCTCCAAGACAATGTCCATAGAGTCGCAGATTGTCTGGTCTCTTAAGATCCATCCTGAATGCACGCTGCTAGCCTCATATTTCATGGGCAAGCCTGTCCTAGAAATGTACCGTGAGTTCTTTCAGAAGGCCAGAGAGCCATGTCCTGTTAGAGAATACATTTCTTCACTGACCTATGGCATAAAGACAAATATTTTAGAATATTTGACATGGGCTTTGTGTTGTTCAGGAGACAGTTCACTGATGAGAGGGCTTGGTCTTTCTAAAGACAGTTTATGTTGGTGATGTTTACAGTCTTCCCATATCACTGGGTGAAGTCACTTATTGTCATGGAGGAGCTTATTGACCATGTGAGGCTTTCTGGAAATCCAGTGTAGTCAGTCTTAGTTCCTTTGTTATCTAGCTTTTGTCCTTTCAGGACCTGCACTAGCTTTAGCTTAACATTTTTATTATGTATGAATAATAGAGAGCATACACTGAGGTTTTGTAGATGTAATTTTGTTAAATGTACATCATGGTAGATTTAAAATGGAGGGATTTATTTTGTCATTCATAATGTTGTAATACAGTCTGGTGAAACTATTTGTTAAAGATAGCATCTCCTTAACCTCCTTATTTATTTCTCATAGGAGAAGGTTAGTTCCACAATAAATACATGGAGGAATAAGTAGATAGAGGAATTTGTCTTGGAAATAAGATCCCTGTCATGGTTTTGAGATGCTAAATGCATGAAGACCCGTCAAAGAGATATACGGACATGATTTTTTTTTACAGTGCATTTCAAAGTATTTAGTTATATATGTCATTTTCTAGTACAAGTAAGCAATGATCAAATGATACAGCAATTTCAAAGCCTATGTTAATGGCTGTAAATACAGTGTTTCCTCACATATATTATAGAGAGAAATAAATTGGAAATTTACTATTAATGAAGCACTTAAGACATGCTATGGCATTTCTTAAATGTTTAGCAGTTTTTACTTCTTTTTCATTTTGCAGTGATAAGATTTTTATAAAAGGCAAATTATAACTTGATTCATATGGATTTATGATACTCTGATAGTAAACTAATCCACATTTAACTGAAAGTGGGAAGGTTAGTTATTTGGTGTTTGAGATTCTGTTCTAATGAAGAAAGGACATTTGCAAAAGTTATAGTTGAAGAATTTATGTAAAAGTATAAACTTTCTGTAGCTTTATGATGATAATTTAAAAATTATTAAATTCTTACATTTTCAATTATACTTATTGGCTAAAGACATAGCTTTATAGTCAAACCAAGCTATGTGGTCTGTCTCTCTTTAATGGTATAATGCTTATCAACTCTTTAAAATATTATAACTTTAATTATTGGTTTTCATTTGATTGTTCATTATCCTGAATTAATTACCTGAATACTGATGTTCACATAGACTGCTCAAAACTCCACTATACTAGAAACAAGTTAATATTAGTGATGATTTCATGAATGCAAGTGAGGAGACATGAGATTAACCAGAGGAAGTATGACAATGTTGTTGATGGTTCATATTCCCTTTATTACTTAGGGCATTAAGAAATTTAATACTGAACTGGGAACTTGAAATTTCATTTTCTTAAAGAAGGACTGACTTGTTATTGTCAAGATTTTTTTTTTTCATGCAGGAAATACCTGTGGTGGGTTTTTTTTTTCCCTCAAAGTCTTATTTTATAACAACCTGTGGTTATAATGTTTGATTTTTATCCATGAACACTTTTTATGTGTCCATGTCTCAACAATCGAGAGAGACCCTTCATTCACGAAGCACTTTGTGGGCTCCCTGTTTTCTCCAGGAGCCTGGTGTCATGGGGCTGCTGCTGCCTTCCAGGAGTGCAGTTGCAGCTGCCCCAACCGCCCGCCAGGCAGACAGCAGGGCTTGTCTGAGTGCTTGAGTATGGATAGCATTTCATTTAGCCTTTGCTCTGACAGCCCATGCCCTGGATAAGTGGTGTAGGCCTGTACAGGTGAAATCTATTCTCACTTTTGCCTCAGGGGTGACTGGACTGTAACAGAATTTTTCAAACCCGTTGGGCCCAACCGCAAAGCAGAGAATAAATGGCTGAAGTGCCAGGCCTCGACAGAAAAATCAATGCCTGGTTATACAGACATGACAGACCCGGCCTGCAGTTCTCCTCACAGAGCCTGTGTGTGCGCCACACTCCAGGGCAACCACTGCTCTGTCTGGATCCTGGGATGTAAGCATATAGGCCAAATGTGCATTCTTTTTTCTTTGTGCAGAAAATTTTCATGTGACTTATCTGATACATGCCTCACAGAGAAGTGGGCCCTGAATAACCACATGGCTTTACATTATGTTCTGTCTCCTTCATGCAGGAAATTTACATGTCACTTATGTGATAGAAGCTTCACAGAGAAGTGGGCCCTGAACAACCACATGAAGCTCCACACGGGAGAAAAGCCGTTTAAGTGCACCTGGCCCACATGCCACTACTCATTCCTCACAGCCTCTGCGATGAAAGATCACTACAGGACACACACAGGTGGTCACATCCCTTCCTAATTGGGGACTTGATAGGGGAGATGCTGAGGGTTGTGGGATCATGTACACTGCTCATCTAAATAGTAACCATTGGAAATGATAAGCTTTTTGAGGCTTAAGATTGTTGCAAGTACATATGAAAGGGTATTATTGCATTCTTTGCTTTACAGTGATTTTGAAAATACCTTGAATGCGATATTTTGGTGTGTGTGTTGTTTGTATGTGCATATATTTTACCAGAATAAGTTTGTATTTGGAAGCTCATGCCAAGTATGTGTGTATACATACATATGTCTCCAGAGATAGCTTTTCAGATAAGATCCTATAAGATGTAGGATGGTATGTTGTCCAGGAGAACTGTCTTGTGTTTTGTTGTGGGCATAAACTAAGTACAGTGTTTTTGAAGATATCAACTCCTAGATTTAAAAATAAAAGCAGTTTACAATCTTTCTTCATTGAAGAACATACAGAGGAGACTCATCTGAATTGAGCTAGTATGACTTTTTCAAAAAAAACTGCCCATTTCAAAGCCCACATTCACATAAAGCTTGTTTGCAAGCATTAAAAGACTGGAATGGCCAGGCCTGGTGGCACACACCTTTATTCCCTGCACTCCGGAAGCAGAGGTAGGAGGATTGCTATGAGTTTGAGGGCAGCCTGAGATGACATAGTTAATTCCAGGTCTGCCTGAGCTAGAGTGAGACCCTACCTTGAAGGAAAAAAAAAAAAAAAAAGAAGAAGAAGAATTGAATGTGGCTGGTAGTGAGTGTGGGAGTGTGGGGTTGAGAATCTATCTATGCTGAGCATGGCCCTGAGGATGTGCAGGTAGGCCTGCCTACATTCATATTCCACTTATACACTCTTGCAATTTGCTTGTTCTGCGACTTCTTCATTGTCTCAGTACAATGAGGCCAAGACTTCTTGGTAATCTTATATTTGAGTATGCTTCTCATATCACTACAGCTATAGTGCTGTGGACCCTTTGCTGTGTATTCTCCTCAGATCACTACAGCTATAGGACTGTGAAATGTTGGGCATTGTTGTGGCCTTCTTTGTGTTCACATCCCTCAGAATATATTTTGTTTCAGGGAAAAAGAATAAATTTTAATCAGCATCCCAAAATGTGTTTTTGATTGTCAAAAGTCCTATATTATTGTTAGAAATTATAGGTTAAAAGTTCTTCTGAAGCAGTTTGTAGGAAGTCCAGGCCTCCTTAGCTTCCTTGACAAGGGTGTTGACGATTTAAGGTCTCCAGCCTGCCCTGAGAGATCACTTATATCGAACAGCAGATGAAAAGCCAGTGCAGATGTAATTTATCGTCGGCGTTTCCTTCTAAAGAATAATTGTGGAGACTTGGCTGGATCAATAATATGGATTTTTGTTGTTAGGTCTTGTAGTCTGCACCATAATGAGAGATAGGGGACAGTGGCCGTTTTCTAATAGAAAATAAAGGATTGGTTTCCGTGTCTTTCTGCATTTGAATGCAAAATGGCACACTTGAAACTAATTCAAGGTGTTACTCAAATAAGTCTTCCATTAAACCTCTGCTATCATATAAATATGACATGCAAAATGAGCCCCTGCTTTGAGTAAAATATTGCATTTAGTTTTTTCCTGAATTTGTATCTCAAAAATATTCTTTACTTGCTGTTCAACAGTCACCCCTCCTCCAGAAAAAGCTAGTAAAAATCGAATTTGAAAACAAATCAAGCCACCAAGGTAAATATGACATACAATGCCTTCGAGACCAGCATCCTAGATAAAATCCTGCACCTTAAGAAGTCAAGGTCACTAATGTATCTACAATCAAATCACTTAGAAAATGAATAATTTTGTCTTCCTACGTATTTTTTCTTAAACTAGAAAAGAGAGAAGCCCTTACTATGTGCACCCTGTGTGCATGTAAAAATGCAAATCCTGTAAAGATTTTGTTTTATGGTTATTACTATTTTTATTTTTCAAGAGAGATATAGGTCACTAAGCAGTTCATAAATGGCAGAAGCATAGAATGCTTTTCTAGGATCTAAAACCAATGACTACTGATTCCTGGTTAGAAATTTTGACATCTACCGCACCATACTTCCTACCACCACCCTATGGCATGCATGTGTGTATGCCTGGGCATGGGTGTTTGGTGGCACAGGAACATGGCACCTGCACTCCTGTGTCCCCTTTGTGCATGTGCAAGAGCCAATGTTTGTGCCAGTGTACACCACACAGCCTTCCAAATTAGGGTGATAAGTAAATTGTAGAGTACAGTTTTGCCTCAACTAATGCTAATAAAATGCTAATATTAAGGAATAAATCGTCTTTTGGAAATAAAGCATGTTCAACTCAGTATTATTTTATTGATATACAGCTACTTAAAAGGTCTATATTTAAACAGATGAAATACTGAGCGAGTGTCATGAAACTTGATTCTCCACTCCTGCCCGAGCTCTAGTCTTCCTGGACTGCAACTGTGAAACCAAGGAGTGAGTGTAGCCTGAAGTAGCAAAGGGAGGACAGTGCAGAAATGTGACCTCAGCTTTCACAGGGGACGCTAGTGGACATTGAGCATGTCATTTAGAAATGAGACTAGGTATATTTAGTGAAGAGTTTCTTTTTGATTAGATAAATGGTCATTTAAGTTAGAGAAACTACTATCACTTATGCCATTCTTACTATACTTATTATTTCTTCTAACATTAAAAACAATTATTTTTTCCAACTTGGCATATGCTTAGTTTGTTGGGAAGCACCAAATTGGGGACAAAGTTTGCTAGTTGTGGGAAAGCTGGAGAAAAACTTGTTGCATGAAATGTCTAAATGAGTCACATGGATAAAGATAGATATAAATGACTTATCTTATTTCTGGAAGTCTTTTATAATTTCACTTAATCTCTCCAAGGTTAGCATTTTTTTTTTCTGCCTTCCCCTTCTTTGTGACTCTTAGCGATGACCCACCTATTTGGCCAGCACTTATTGTCTAAGTATGATACAGGAGAAAGATATATTGCACTTATAAACTGTAGGCGAGAAGTTAATATGTGTAAAAACGCTGAAAAGTATATACGTATGTACAAGCTTTGCTAGTACATTATTTCCCAAATGTGTCTCTGCAGAAGCTTCCCATCCAGACCTGTCCTAGAGGATAAGTAAGATGTGTTGTTTACAAGTCCTTACCAGCCTCTGTACTTGGTGTCTGTGCCTTGAAAGTTTAAGAAACAAATAGCATTGAATTGTGCTTGGTAACAAGTAATGTGGATTTCATTTTACTTAGAATTCTCAGTATGTTCAAGGAAATCATTTAATTCATATTATTAAGTGTGAAGAGATTAAGGAAGACCTGATAGAATCAGGTAAAACCAATTCAGTATATTTAAGTTGTGAGAAAATTCAATATATTTTATTTAAGCAGAATCATATATACTGTATATTAACTATTCCAAGCAATCTTTACTCAGCTCAGAAAGGCCAGATGTATGGGAATTGTAAAAAATCAGGATATGCATAAAAACTGTTCAAGTGCATAAAGCAGCCCCATCTGGAAGACATCTACCAGAAATGAAGTTGTACAAAACCATTCCATTGATAATAAAGCTAATTTTTATGGGTCTGACAAGTATGTAATTATGTTCAGTGGTGCTTTTCAGATTTTATCACAGTCAATAAACCGCAGTGGTAATTTCATTCCCATTTGACATATTTACATGGAAACATTTGATTGGAGGAATTAGTAACCCTGAAAGCCTTGATAGATATGTTTTAATGATCTGTGACCTCCGCAGTCCCTCATCTGTTTATTGTTGCAACAGGCGAGAAGTCGTTTCTGTGTGACCTCTGCGGCTTTGCCGGTGGGACCAGGCACGCCCTCACCAAGCACCGCAGGCAGCACACAGGTCAGTACCAAGTCTGTCCCTCCGCTTTTTCTGCTGGATGGTGGCAAGGTGGTAGCTGCCACTGTTAGCCTCACTTGTTACTTTTCTCTTTATTCAATACCTTACATTTGTCAAAGGAAAAATTTTCTAGGCCCTCAAGCATACAGGTTTCATAAAAATTAAATTGTCTACTTTTTGAGGGAGTGGAGGGGAGGGTTTTGAGGTAGGGTCTCACTTGCCCAGGCTGACCTGGAACTCACTATGTAGTCTCAGGGTGGGCTTGAACTCCTCACTGCAATCCTCCTACTTCTGCCTCCCAAATGCTGGGATTAGAGGTGTGCTCCCATGGCCAGCTAAATTGTCTACTTTCATACACTTAAACAGTAGTCACATAGGGGGCTAGAGGGATGGCTTAGCAGTTAAGGAGTTTGCCTGCAAAGCCAAAGGACCTCGGTTCGATTCCCCAGGACCCACGTAAGCACAAGGTGGCGCATGTGTTTGGAGTTCATTTGCAATGGCTGGAGCCCCTGGTGCGCCCATTCTCTCTCTCTTTCTGTGTGTGTGTGTGTGTGTGTGTGTGTGTGTGTGTGTGTGTGTATGTGTATGTGTGCCTCTTTCCCTGTCTTACTCTCGAATAAATAAATAAATTTTCTTAAAATGTAATCATATTTGTGTTTCAGGCATCAGGTATTGCCAGATACTTCATGTCCATTTTGCTTCATGAGACCTCTGACTGAGTCTATTTTCTAAGATTCCCTCAACCTCATCCTTCTCTCTCCCAACTTTTCACCTCCCTAGCCACTGCTGCTTTGGCTAGCTGCCTGTGTTTCTTTGCCCATCCTTCAACCTCTGCCTGTCGCCCCTCCCTCCCAGCCACCTTCCCATCCACTCAACCACCCACCCATACATGTGATTGGAAGCCGGGGCTCTCATAGTTACTCTTCCTGCTAAGAATGCATGAAACCTGTGGACATTCAGGATAACCTTGAATTGAGCAATAGGCACACAGAAGGAAGAAAAGTTGTTAAATGCTTACCAAATTTTAAATCCTGCTTTGTATATTCTGATGGGCTTTATAAATAATGACTGTTACAGTTCTAAGTTGCACGTGCCAAGGACAGGACTTTCTCACTGTAGTCTTCCAGGTGTTAGTAGAGCTGTGTCTTGCTGACAACAGATCTTTACTAGGCAAGGTAATAAGTCATGTGGTTACCAAATTGCTAACTAAATGTTACATGTTTCTGTGTGTATCATGAGAATGTTGAGTTTGACAGTCTTCCTTCCTGTGGCATAGAATTAAAGTGCATAAAATATGCTATTTCGGGAACGTTGTGATGCTTGAAGTGTTGTTACATAGGTACGGGCAGCTTACATACCCTAGGTAATAGTCGCAATATCAATGAAAATGAATGCTAGCAGTTCTTTTTTTTTTTTGTCTTTGGGTTTTTTGTTTGTTTGTTTGTTGGTTGGTTGGTTTTGGTTTTTTGAGGTAGAGTCTTGCTGTAGCCCCAGGCCCACCTGGAACTCACTATGCAGTCCAGGGAGGCCTTGAACTCATGGTGCTCCTCCCACTATTCTTCTTAAGTGTTAGAATTACAGGTGTGGGCTACCACAGCCGGCCACAGAGAGAATGGGCACAGCCAGGCCTCTAGCCGCTGCATGTAGACTTCAGGTGCGTGTGCCACATTGTGCATCTGGCTTTATGTGGGCACTATGGAATTGCACTTGGGTCATTATTAGGCTTTACACCAAGCCATCTCTTGAGCCTAGCAATTGCTTTTAGATATTGGGTTTATTTGGGTCCAGTTTTTATAGGATTAATAACCATTGAGTCAAAGGGAAATTTTCATTGTGTAGCATAATGTTGGAAATACAACTTTGAAAACATTATAAATCACATGTTTCTAGAATGTACCTATGCATGCATTGTTTAGTTCCTCTTTAGGGATTCACTGTGAGTTAGGTCTAGTGAGAGGCAGGTGTCCTGTGATGTCTGTGACGAGAAGTTGAAAATACACAGAATCTATGTGGTCATGGGGGTTTATTAATAATATGTTCAGTTTATTGGTGCAGCTCTCCTGGTCCCATCTTATATGGTCCCAGTGGATAGCAAACTTCCTTTCTGTGCCACCTCTCTAGTGGTACTGCCCCCCTTCGTCCTGCAGTGGAATCAGTAATGCTGTGGTCCCTGGTGCTCCAGGTGATGGATCGATCAGGAAGCCTGCATCGAGCCGGCACAACTTTATATTTTATGTCAGGTCCAGAGGCTCCTTATTACTTTGCTATTAACTTTATACCATATAGGACAATGTCTCACAGACAGAGGTATCTGTCTTTTTGGCATTTATCTGCCTCTGTGGCACAAATCAAACATGATTCTTTAATACCAAAGTCAGTTGTTAAGACTGTTGGCTTCAACAAAATAGCTCAGTACAACTCAGTCTAGGCACTTAGCTTTTATGTTGTCTTTAAAATGTTTAAACAACACACAGCTGTTTTTCCTCTGGGTAGAGCTGAATTGTGCATTTGAAATCTGTGTCTCTGATGTGGCCTCTGACACGGTTTGCCTTTTTACCAGAGTGTGCAGGCAAATTACAATCAGCTTGGAAAGGGATAGGTATCCACAGTGTTCCGAATGGCGGAAATAATTCCCCACTGCAGCGCAGACTGTCCAAGGGGCTGACACAAGCCATCTTCCATTCTGAGATTTACTCTTATCACCTGTCAGAGACCCTTGATTCAAGGACACAGGCGCCAATCCTCACGTGCAGTTGGAGAAACCCAGCAAACTTAATAACCACCAATCCACCCTAAGGAATGCGAAGTGTGATTTCCAAGAGATGTGGTTAGCTAGTCTGATAGATGGTTGACACACATAAGGACAGGGCACTATGGAAACAAGCTATTCTGGCATCCCTGCTCTGTCTTTCCTTTACTTTTCTATCAATAGTACCAAAGGTGCAAAGCATTCCTTATTGGCTATTTTAGCCAAGAATAATGCTTATGAGAGAAATTATGGAAAGCATTCCAGCTGAAAGTAATGCTTACTGTTACATAAAGGGAAAATGGAGCAACAGAAGTTCTCCCTGGCCAGCTTCTGCTCTCCTTCCTCTTTTGGGGTGGGGCGTGACTATCTCACAGCTGCACAGGGTCTCTGGGCCTCTGGTGGTCCTCGCAACTCTGCTTCACAGTTAACTTAACTGGGATTACAGATACACAGCAGTGCACCTGGCATGGCCCACTGTGGTTGAATATGTTGTCTGTAGGTTACTCTGTGCATGCGCGCACGCGCGCACACACACACACACACACACACAGAGAGAGAGAGAGAGAGAGAGAGAGAGCCAGAGAGAGAGAGAGAGAGTGTGTCATTGTAGTAGTAACTCAAGTTTGTTTATCCCTCTGGCTTTAGAATAAGAAAAGATTCAGAAACACTACTCCCTGCTAGTCTTCTATCAAAATTTCTTCTGTATCAGTCATGTATGCCATATTCTTAATTTCTTGAATAAATTACACATAAATGAAAGTGATGAAATTGTATATTAAAATAAAAGTGTTGTAAATGTTACATTTCAGGTTTGAGTATAGTTAATGTCAGTTGACCTAGAGTTCTTACACTGTCAAGAGTCCAGATATATCTCATCCTTCCTCACTAACATATCCTTCTGAACACAGCATTATAAATCTCTTGGTCACTTTAAATTAATTATGTTAAAAGTAAAAGATATGTACTATTAAATTGAATGCTCAGTTTACATCTTCCATATTTGTGTCAGTATCTTATTGGCATAAAGATGGACAGGTAGATCAATGGACAGAATGGAGTCCATTCTACAGGGGGTACATGATTGTCATTCTCAAACAAAGCATCCCACTGGGAGATTAATCTAAGAAAACACATGCAGAGCTCAGAACATTGCTGAGAGAAATAACACCAGAGTGAGCAATTCACCATGCGCCTAGCTCAGAAGACTAGATGCTGTGAAGATCCATGCACATCCCTTATGGTTTAAATAATTAATCTATAACAATGAAAAAGTCTGAAGTAATCAAAGAAGGTTGAGAAGGAACAGCATGCTAACCTCCAGATGCTCTAAAGCTACAGTGATCAGATCATTGTGATATTGCCATCAAGGTAGACCAACAGACACATCGTAGAATAAAGTGAAGTTTTCATAAAGAAACTGCAATAACTTAGTCTCTTTCACATACAGTATTGGAACAATTGGATATCCCTATGCAGTAAAAGTGAACTTTGGTATATCCTTCACACCATATACAAAATTCACTCAAAATAATCATAATCTAGATGTAATACTTAATACTATATACAGTGTATATGAAAACCTCAAGGAAAAGTCTTTGTGACATTGACTTGCCAAAAATTGTTTTTGGCAGTAGTATCCTTCATGAACTGGAATTGCTTACAACATTAAATATTAATACATTAAGTGCTTTATATAAAGTTATAACTGTTGATCTCCGTGAAGTACTGAGGATGAAAAGATGAATCACAAACTGAATGAAAATATGTTCAGATCACAAACCTTATCTAGGATTTGTATCCAGAACATAGAAAGCGCTCTCAAATCAGGTCTGAGGAAACAACACAAATAAAAAAGATTGTCAGTAGACATTTCACGGCAGTGTAGAAAGCTATGGCTGTAAGCATGTGGGAACATCTCACTATTCCTATTGAAATGAAACTGCAAAGAAGGATTTGGGAGCAACTAGGACCTCTCTTGCACTTCTGGTAAGATTGTTTAGTGCTGAACCATTGGTGAAAATAGTTTGACAGTTGTTTTTTTTAAAATGAAATACGTACCTGCCATATTACCCTACTACCCCACTCCTACCTATTCACCCAAGACAAAAGGAAATATATGTCCATGCAATGGCTTGCCTGTTTTGGTATTTTAGGCCACAAATCAAAACAGCTCAAATGACTTTCAGTGGGTAATGGGTGAGCAAATTGTGATACATCCATGTAACCAGTACTATTCAGAAAAGGAAAAAAAAATAAGTAATTTACACAAGTAATAGTGTAGATGAGCCGCAAAGTAACTGTATTGAGTGAAAGAGAGCAGACAGAACAGAGTAAATATACTGCATATTCTCATTATATAAATTCCTATAAAATGCTGATTAATATAATAGCAGAAAACAGGTGTGTGGTGTTCTGTGGATGGAACAAGCAGGGGTGAGTGCAGGGAACCCTTACAGGGTAATGATTGTATTTGATCATTATCCTGAGTTTAGTGGTACTTTCATCAATAACAAAATGTGGATTATGTACTAAAAGTGCCAATTATAAATTATACTTGATAAACCATTTGAGTGTATTATATGACCTTGTATTTTGCCTAGAGAGATATGTCAAGTTAATGATATAATCAAGGATATGTTTATGATTTTTCTCTTTTCATGTGAACTGTGCAATGGCATTACTATGCAGTTGAAAGTACTATTAATTAATGAACAAATTCAGCACTGGAAATGAGCACAATATTTTCTGGTCTGCTTATGTATTGTTGTATATCTGTTTCCAAGATATATTCTTCAATCAGATTTGAAGAGATAGCACAATTTTCCTTTAGCCATATGCAATATAAAGTTTATATATTATCCTGGAAATTAGCTCCAATCCTGCTACAACATGAACATGAGGGTTTTTAAAAAACATTTTATTGACAGCTTCCATAAATATAGGTGATAAAGCCATGATAATTCCCACCCTCCACTCCCATTCCCCCTCAAATTCCTCCTCCTTCAAATCCTCTTCCAATTAGTCTCTCTTTTATTTTGGTGTCAACATCTTTTCCTCCTATTATGATGGTGTGGTATAGGTAATGTCAGGCACTGTGAGGTCATGGATATCCAGGCCATTTTGTGTCTGGAAGAGTGCATTGTAAAGGAGCTTTCCCCTTCTTTTGGCTTTTACATTCTTTCTGCCTCTTCTTCTACAATTGACCCTGAGCCTTGAAGGGTGTGATAGCAATGTCCTACTTACTTTTGAACACTCAACTATCACTTCTTCTCAGCCCTATGTTGACTTTTAAGTCACTGTAGTGGTCACCACCATCTGAATAGAGAAGCTTCTGTAACCAACAGTGAGAGTAACATTAATATAGAACATGAGTTTTATGTTTGTCTTGAATGTCACTCAATAAAGTTGTGTGGCCTACCATAATTTAAATAGCTTAACCCATGATTTAGAAATAGGAAAAAGTGTTGTTTTGACCTGGGGTGATGACCTCATTGGGTTGTTGAAGGTGGAATTCATCTTAGGGACAGATGTCTAATGGAGAAAAAGTACTTTTCAGTTCAATGTTTGTTTTAACAAGTCAAATAGAAACATTTCCTGTGAAGAGCTGCTAAATAGTATCTTTATGTTGTAATTATTAACTATGCAAAACCATTCATTTCTTTTTTGCATGTGAGGTATTCCCCTTTTCAGTCCCTTGAGCTCCTGATGAGAGCCGCTGTGTGCTGCTGCCTCCGTCTCTGCAGAGACACAGGGACTGTTGCTGTCCAGAGTTCCACAGGGCCTCTGGGCCCCGAGTACCCGCCTAGGTTCTTTTCTGTATCTTTTGACATTACCCTGCATTTTAGTGGTATTATTATCTTGGTCTTTCTCAAGAGGCCTGGCCAGTAGTGAGTGAGAAGTGGCAAGATCAGTCCATTTGACCTCACCCAGCCACTTCTGTACTTCAAGGGAGTAAAGTGCCATTCAACAAGATTTACCTGTGATACATTCAGTGTCACTATGGCATTGTATGTGGCCTTGTAAATAGGCTGAGACATTGTAAGGTAGATGTCTGCGCTGTACCGATGCTAGAGTTTTGTTAATAGACAAATCGATGTAGGCAAAGTTTAAGTCAAGGGATTTAATCATTTTCTTAATATATCAGTGTTTGTATATCACTAGCATAGAAAACCAGGAAACAGGAAGTAATGAGTTAAAGTTTTAAGATGCATATCATTAATCTAGAATACATGTAAAATGTTTTGGGAAAATCTGCTTAGAAAATTGTTATTGCATATTCATGGTATGAGGGCTATAGTGGCTTTTTCAACTTTCTCACTCCCAGTACAAGTGTAAGATGCTCATGTTTAACCACGTGTCGTCTGATGGCCTGTTGGAAATAAAGGAAAGGGGCTGGGGACGCTGTTGCGCAGTTGAGGTTCTTGCCTGCAAAGCCGCATGTCCCCAGTTTGATTCCCCAGTACCCACATAAAGCCAGATGCACTAAATGGCACATGGATCCAGAGTTAATTTGCAGCAGCTGGAAACCCTGCCACACACTTTCTCACTCTCTCTTCTCACTGTTCTTGATAATAAAGAAAGAAAAAACATTTTTTAAATCTTTAAAAAATAAAATAAAGGAAAAGCAACATGTAAAATTATTTTATAATGATTGAACTAAATTCGCATTGTCAGTACATGAAGTCAGCATAGCATAATTATCAGTATTTAATTTTTGTTATTATAAGATTTTGGTATTTTTCATATTTTTGTATTTCTGGCATATATATATTTGGTGTATTTTGACAAGATCTTCAGTGTTGTTTGTTTCTTTGAGGTTTTTGCTCCTTTCAATAACTGTATTCCTTTTACCTCTGACACTTTTAAATTAGTAGCTTCATTGAATCTATTTCTCCATAAATAGAGCTAAGAATTTAATGTATCAAATTCTATATTCAAAGTAAATGCCTGCTATGTGCTTTCCAATATTGTTAACCTCACTGAGATTGTTTTTTATAAGGGCCCTAATGTAAAGTAGTTTTGTAACATCATTCCAGATAGAGTATTGAACTGTACTTATAATCTAGAGTCCTGTACATAGTTTGCTATATAACTTGCTTACATTCTAAAATAAAAACAAAAAAAAAATCAGTACTATCTTGTAGCCATCACACTATGACAGTAAATAAGTGTTTTGAAGGTATGGAGTCCACCAAATTATATTCTTCACATCACATAGAAAGAAGCTTTTCTTTTTAATTGTCAATTCAATACTAGGGTTGGCTTTTCAACTATTATTATTATTATTCATGTATAATATTTCTTGTGCTACAGGTGAAAAACCTTTCAAATGTGATGAGTGCAACTTTGCTTCAACAACCCAGTCTCACTTGACTCGTCATAAGCGTGTGCACACTGGAGAAAAACCCTACAGGTGTCCCTGGTGTGACTACAGGTAATGAGGTCAGGGTGCAAGCACAATAGATTGAAATCTTATTGTATGTCCAGTAACACTCTAGTTTTTCTAATTAACATGAGTGAACATACCCTACAAGACAGTTGTCTATTAGCCAGGTGATTTATTTTTTATCTGATTTCAGTGACTTGTAAAAAAAAATGCTTTAATTTGTTGGTAATTTCATATAGGTAGAAAGTGTATTTGGATCACCTTCCCTTATTCTTTCTTCCCTCTACCACAACTGCTGAATCCCTTCTTCCCTATGACTCCTCTCTTATTTCTCTCTCTCTCTCTCTCTCTCTCTCTCTCTTGTGTGCGTGCACACGCGCACACGCGTATGTGTGTGTGTGTGTGTGTGTGTGATACACTGAGTTTAATTAGGGTTGCTTGCATGTGCACAGATGGGGGTTCACTTACTGGAGTTTGGGCAGTTTGTCTGTGGCTACACCACTAAGGAAAGTGCCTCCACCTCCCCCAGCAAGCACTGACTGCCATGTTCCTCAGGGAGGGGCCGGTTCCAGAGAGCTCCCCCCCATTCCTGAAGGAGTGTCCATGGGCCCTTGGACAGTCTTGCACAGGTAGCTTTAATTGTTAAAGCAGTTGTAGTTTCATAGTAAAATTGAGAGAATGGTCCACTGACTTTAATATGAGAGCCTCTCATTATCCTGGGACCATTTGTTATAGCTGATAAATGTAGTAACATCATTATTACTCAAAGCCCATTGCTCACAGTAGAGCTTACTATGGAATTTTGAACATGATACCAGTGGGAACACATTTCTAGCATTGTGCATCCAAATGATAGCATCATGTAGAGGAGAGTTATACTGGCTATTCAAATATTCAAAATACAGAGTTACATTTTTATTAGTTTAATGCTGAGGTTTTATAATCTTTTGTTTTACCTGAGTTTCTGGTGACTTCTTTCATTGTTTAGTGTAGGGAACCATTGCAATCAATTCAACATGTGTCTTTGAGCAAAAAGCATTTACGAAACAAGACAATAGTAGAAATGCTTTGTGACTATGAGGCTGTCATAGCATCTCAGATGACTGAATGTTCACAAGTACTTAGGAGACTGATCTGTAGTGCAGTCAAGGCCAGGAGAGGACACGAGGACTGTCTCAGCTGTGGGGTGGTGGGTGTTACTTCCAGCCTGAAGGACACAGTGCATATGCAAGGAAGAGGCAGTAATTAACACAGAATTTTAGGGCTGTTTTTAAAGCATCTTGGAGATCATGGAGGTTCAGTCTACTACCTGTGGTTTTTGGTGCGGATAGGAGAGGATAGGTGTGTGGAAGCAGGATGAGTAATGGCACTTGTTACCTGGTCATGTTTTCCTGGCGTGTGAAGGTAAGCTTGAATCCGGTTTGGTTGTCTCCGGTCCTGTGGAGCTCGCGGGCAGCTGGGTTATACTGTGGTATGAACATGATTCACCCTCTGCTGGAGCCTCCACCATGTGCTGTGGAGACACTGGCCTCATTCTAGTGCGTTCTCTATTGTCTGTCTTCAACATAGCTCCTTCTTTCAAAAGCATGTTTGTACTCCTGTGGATGTAGCCTGCGCATGTGGAAGCAGCTTGCCATAGTCTTTGTTACCAGCTCCATTATTGCATCATTTATGCAAAAGGTCATTGAATAGCACAGAAATATTACAGATATATTTCATTCATTAATTATTTAGTCACTCTCCATTTTATGAGTTCCACCTTCACATAATACTAGAGAGGTATTACTTGGAAATTTGGAAAAATGGTGATCCAGTTAGAGGCAAGCATGGGAATTCTGAGATGCTGATGATCCTGCTTCTGAAGAAGCCCATCATTGGGAGGCTCTGTCTACTTTAGTAGAGATCATATGCTCATTGCCTTCCCTAGAAAACACAAAAGCAGTTAGAAAATTGTGAAAAAAATTCCTTATCATTCTTAGCTTCTAGGATCATAGGCTTCTTGCTGCAAACTGCATAAAATATTGTTATTTTGGGGGTAGATTCTTTCAGTGTAAGTTTCATTTCTCATTCACATTGTAACTACCTTTTTGGTGTCAGGAATCAACTTTCTATAGAACTGTGGTTTTAAAACTTTCAGAAGCAAAGTTGTTTTCATAAACTAAGTAGGTAGAAGTGGTATTTACCAGTTTTTAGTATAGTTAAAAATTATAAGTTATAACATTAACAGAAAGCCTAATACAACTGTTTAACAGCAAAGGCCTAAAAGTGGAGGGTGGTTGATGGCAGCCTCTTAAGGTTTCACCTCTCAGAAATAAAAGTTGAAAAGTATTTCAGGCAAATATGAGGGCAAGATTTGAGAAGAACAAACTACACTGTAACAAAATAGTGTGTATGTAAAGCTGGAGTGAAGAGCACCCTGGGCCCAAGCCACAAGGCTCCTGTTAGTGCACATGACAGGAGGAGTGGACAGCAGACTCCGGGCAGAGGCTGCAAGGCTCCTGTCATACACATCTGGTCTGGCTTTCACATGTTAAAGACTGTGTGTGTTAGGCCCTATTTCTGTTCTAAGGAATATAAATTCTGGTCACAGGGCTCTACACACTTGTCAGGCTTGCACAGACACAACTGAAACAGCACTGTTAGAGCAATGCAGCTCTCACTGTAGGGGAGCTGAAGTCGGCCATGAGGGGACCCGTGAAACAGTTATGAGTGGATGCAGCTGAACGCAGTTGCCACTGCTCTCCTGCTGCTGACAGTGGCTTTTAGCAGTGCTCAGTGACAGCCGCTGTACTACCAGTCTTTCTGTGTCATTGCCTTGCGAAGAAACCCTGCTCCACAGTTTTAGTTCTTTGAGGAAGAAAAGGTGGAGCTATTCTGCATCATTTCCATGCACACACATTTGGCAGCGAATTTGACATTGGGGCGTTCATCTGTGGCACGCAGTACCTGATGCAGAACTGTCTCAGCACCAGCTTCCACTCACTCAGGAGAAGAGAGGCCAAAAGATCCTATCGTGTGTTACATAGGGATGATAAAAATAACAAGATAATGAACAGCATCTTAGAAATTGTTGGAAATTCTGCTCTAACTCCAAGCTAAACTTTAACTTTTTGTTGTTGTTGTTGTTGTTTTGGTTTTTCAAGGTAAGGTTTCATTCTAGTCCATGCTGACCTGGAATTCACCATGTAGTTTCAGGGTGGCCTCAAACTCATGGTGATCCTCCTATATCTGCCTCCCAAGTGTTGGGATTAAAGGCGTGTGCCACCACACCTGGTTCATTTAACATTTTTTTAATGAAACATTGGTAACAGAAACACCAGTTTTTGAAATCAAGCATTCTATAGTATGCAATCCAAAGATACACTTACTGTGGAGAAATAGCAGTAGGAAAAGATGAAAAGTCTTTGTTTTTTATAATTAAACCACTATGTCTCTATGCAAGGAGAAACTATATGTACAGGATAAGAGCTGCTGTTTGTGATATTGACTGGTAGTCTCGAATCTGAGCTGGGATGTTTGGGATAGTTTTTCTCGTGGCCTTCATGTTGTCGCATAATGCAGCATGTGCCTGCACTGCTGGAAACACCTCGGAGTCACTGTGGGTTAGATGTTTTCTATTTTTATTAATTAGAAACTTTGTTGTATGCATTAGATTTTGTATTACCTTTTGGTCATTGCTTGTTAAAACACCTTTTACTCTTAAATTTTCCTGGCCCCTTACATACATTTAGCGACCTCACAGTGTAAGAATCTGGGACCTAGCCAGAGCCTGACACGTGGAATTTAAGTGGTGACCATTGTTTTCCTTGTCAGTCCTCAGGAGTGTTTTAGCCTGGTTCTGGATTTCACCTCACCTTTCATTCACAGGATAATGTTTCACAAGTTTCCAAATCCTGACTGTGCTCAATGTGCTTAAATTTTATTTATAATGAATGCCAAGTTGGAAGTTTTAAGCAGTTTTTTAAATGTTTAAAATTTTATTAAATCCCAAATCAATTCTTTATTATTTGCTGAAATATTTTACAGTTTCAAAATGTCTAGATTTAAAGCCACTTTCCTGTGACATTATTGTATTGCCCTTATGGTCCCAAGTGACACTGGTTTATAATAATCCACGAGTTAAGTTTTGACATCTGTACTATTTTCTGGTATTTACTTTGAAATGCTTACTTACAAATCTTTGTGCCTGGTCATTTTTTTATGCTAGATTAAAAATTATTTTTTGTTTGTTTGTGGGGAGTGAGTAAACCAGGGTCTCTTGTTATTGCAAATAAACACCAGATGCTTGTACTCTTTTGGTATCTGGCTTTATATGGATATTGTAGAATTGAACCCAGGTTGTAGTCTTTGCAAGCAAACTCATTTTACTACTGAGCCATCTCCCTAGCCCATAGAATAGATTTTAAAATTTTATCATTAAGGCTTTTGATAGTGCTACTATAAAGTTCATCATTTGACATACGATAATAATGTGGTATGGTATATTTGATATTCATATGCACAATTGTATTTCCATGTAATCTGGACATCCTTGGTTTGAAAGAATAGTGCACTTTATGCTAAGGATAAGGTCATAGCACTTGTCCCCTATAAAAGCTGTCTCCTTGAATAGCACCGCTATACAATGGTGCACTTGCTCTAGCTGGACCTTGTCCATGTTGCATCCTTGTAAAGCACTGTGTTAAAAAGGAGATGGTGGTCTAAGTATATTCTCACTGCCCCATGAATTAATACCTATGGCACTTAAATCTAGTAATACCCACCAAGTGAATTTTGAAGTACTTAATGCCCTTGCCAAAATGATGGCTTTGTTTTTATTTAACACTTTTGTATAATTTTATTTCTTAAAGTAAATTGTTTGAATTTTTCTTTTTTTAAAAAACTTTATTTTTTATGTATTTATTTGAGAGAGAGAGACAGAGGGAGAGGCAGAGAGAGAGAGAGAGAATGGGCATACCAGGGCCTCCAGCCACTGCAAGTGAACTTCAGACACGTGTACCCCCTGTGCATGTGGCTTACGTGGGTCCTGGCGAATTGAACCCATGTCCTTTGGCTTTGTAGGCAAACGCCTTAACTGCTAAGCCATTTCTCCAGCCCCATTTTTCTGTTTTTCACGAAGCTCGTTCTTCCATGTATATATGGTCAGAGTTACTTTTACTTGTGAACAAAATGAAAATTAGCCTTGAAAATAACATGAAAATATAAGAATTCTCTTGAAGTTAAGACAATGAATTTAATATGTAATTAGAACAAGTACCTTTATTTCTTATTGAGAAAAAAGATTTTAAAATGAGAATAAAATTCAGAAAGATGTTTTTGTTTGCATAGAATAGAAAGGGTAAAGTACCATATTTACCTCACATAAACCCAGGTAATGTTTCCTTTCATAGGATAAATATGAGTGTGTATTATTACCATAGATGATTATAGTAAGATGAACTCTACAAAGATATCATATTTATCTTTTCTTTCCATAATACTTCATTTGTCAATATTATAAAAACTTTCTTATGTAGATTTCTATTTTTTAAAATAGATAAAAATAGATAAAAATTATTCCTGTATACTATTCTACTTTGTCATTATTAGCACTTATTTACAGAGAAGTTATCATCATTAGAAATTGAAATATTATTTAAATTGCATTTGAACATATATTTCTTATTTTAAAATTGAACATTAGTGCAGTAATATTACTAGGTAAAATTATTCATGAAAAATGCGAATGTAGATTTGTTTACAAAAGAATTTTATAATTGGTCTTTTGAACCTGGGGCTATTCTTCAAGTTTGCATTATTAATTTAGGCAATGACATCTCATTCTATTTAGATGTAAACACAGGCCCCTTTCCTTTGCTTTTACTGTCTAAACTATCCAGAAGTCTAATCAATTATAAGTCAGTATATTCCATCATAACCTCAGAGCCTTTTCACCATTAATTACCAGGCATTGTAATTTCACAGCATAAATTTAGATTCATAGCACACTGTCCTAGTACATTACTTATGCAACAAATTTTTAGATGTTTCTACATAAAAATGATACAATCTTAACGTTTTTCTAAATTTTGATTTTTTTGTTATATATTATCATCTTTGCATGAATAAGAGAAGACCCAGCACAGTGTTTCCTTTGCATCTGCCTAAATGCTGGTAAACTGGTATGTGGGCATCAAATTGGCTACTATGAAATTGTTTTTCACTTATGATTTTGGCTGATATATGAAAATAGATGAACTCTTTCCCTTCCTGATGGTTGGCCTAGCCTTTATCCCTCATCCGGTGTCTTTCACAGATGCCATTCAGCCATTCCTGTTTTTTGTCTCAAGAATATTTTCTTTCTTTTTCTGTGTGTGAGGTGGTAGCTGAACACATTTGAAGTAAAATCTGAAGCAAGCTGGTTCAATCTCCATTTTGCAATATACTCTGTCTCTGTCACGATTCATCTGACTTTGTTAGTAATTCTGACAATCAGATTTGCCATGTTCTTACACATGTACTAGAGTGGAGGGAGTTTGCTGTGTGTTGACACTATGAAATCTGTATATATACTAGAAAATTTGTGTCTGGGGGGAGATAATTTTCACTTAGCAGAATTGTCTTAGCTTTGCATGTAACTTGAATTGTGTTAGGGAAGGTTTAAGATACCTGACCAAGAATTTGTATTTGAGATCGTCCACCTGAAAGTTTGTTTCAGTTTCTTAAATAGATATTTCTATAAACTTGTCAGGCTATAATGATATTTTGAACTAATTTTGAATCAAATGTCCCACATGAGGCAAAGAGAATCAGAATGGAGCAGGACTCACTGTTGGTGTCTTGCCCTCCTGTTAGCAGCAGCATAACTAGGAAGACAAACTCCACTGAGGGATTTCTTCTTTTGGAAGGTCTCTTCAAATAGTTCCTATTTTCCTTGCCTTGCCTTCCTGCACAGGTATATGGGTTGTACCAGGTGAAGCAGTAAACAGAACAAACTTGCATTTGCCCCTTAGTACTGACAGAAATATAGATCTTTATCTTCACAACAACATATGTATCTACCAAGAAGCAGAAGTGAAATCAAACATACCAAAACAACCAGCACACTATTTTCTTTCCTGGTGAGTCAGAGGTATCATTACTTTTGCTTAGGCGTTTTTGAATTCCCAAAGAGTAAAAGGCAGGCAGACAAACATACACACACACACACACACACACACACACAAAAGACCAGTAAAATATCCTGTATTAATACTCTATGTGGTTTACACATGAAGCTGTTAGGTTAGTGCCATAACCATATTTATATTATAACAAGTCTTTTAAACTAACATGCAGTACTATCATATTATTCATCTCAAGTCTCTCTTGCTTTATAGTTTATTGTAACTGTTATGCTACTTAATGGATTAAAGAAGTCACATGATCCAGGGCTACAGATTATTTTTCTTTAAATATGGAATGCTTCACATATTTGCATGACATCCTTACACAGGGCCATGCTAATCTTCTCTGTATCATTCCATGTTCAGTGTATGTGGTACCAAAGCCAGCACCCTAGACATTATTTTAAAAGCTTAAAAATTCAATGGCTCTTTAAACTTTTAATAGGATAACAGTGATTCCAAGGTTTCCTTCAGATTGTGATGAATTTCTCCAGGAAAACAGATGTGTCCCTTGGAAGATGTACATTGTGCTTCTTGGTGGTAAATTGTCCCTCCAGCTTGCCACTTGCACACACTTCAGAAGCCAGTCACAGGAAGATGCCAGCACTGTGGCTGGTTTACAGAATCAGTATTTCTAAAAAAGGTTCTATTGTGCCTCATTGACATCCTCCATGTGGATAGATATTTCTAGTAAGTTGAGGTAGAATCTTCTGAGGCATTCCTTCATGAAATGAAACCAGTGTCCTCATTATTGTATCCAGCCAGAGGTCATCTGTATAGTGGAAGAACATGTAAATTTGTACGTCCTTTTCTTCCTATATCTCTCTTTGACAGCAGAAATGAAGTTCCTCCCTAAGAAAAATGCTTCCCACTTTTCTCTGTCTACCCACTAGTGAATTGATCTAGGTAGCTTCGTGTGTGTGTGTGTGTTTAATGTTACTGTACATAGTTGGAGTCCAGAGTGCTGACCATTACCCAATGGGACTTGCTTGGTTTGCATTTTCTGTCATCTTTTATACAGTAGTACTTCCACATCCAGCTTGTTTTGTTCATGCCTTTCCTTCTTGTGCTGTAACACAGAGCACACTGACTTGAAGTAATTTGTTTCAGCCTAGTATGCTATGTGCTTACACATAGTAAGTATTTATTCCGGCCTTCAGTTAACATTGACAACATTTTTAGAAATGTACTAAATATTTTTTAAAAATCATGTACTAAAATGTACTAAGTATTTTTTTAAAAACTCGTACTGGTCTCATAATAGTTTCTACAGCATTAAGAATTACAAATTGGTTTAATCTCTTTAAAAAGAATCTGAGATTTCACTTTTTGTTTACCAGTATAAGTTGTTTTGTTTGTTAAGCTGAAGTGCACTGAGATCACAGATTAATTAGAAGAGCCATTTTAAACACAAAAAAGTGACCACACATTCCCTCTGCTATCTCTTAAAGTAGAATCTAGATAAACATGTTTATTTAACCTGCTATTGTTGAATCCCAAATCCAGTCATTAATAAAGGACCAAAGCTATCTTTGGGGATGGTCTTTCTACAAGGAATTACTATGGACAGTCCCTGGGGTGGTAGTTAGATATATCTGTATATATTGTGATAGAAAGAAAGGCCTTAGAGATGAAAAAAATAGAAAATATTTTTGGGGCAATAATCTGTTGCATAATAACTTATTCCTCAGACACTAGAGCTATTATTACACAACAGAACACTTTCCCATTAGCTATCTATATCCTCCAGCACTTAGAGGATCATGCCGTGAGCCTTGTTAGGCTGGCACTTGTAGTCAGCAGGAGCTGACATGGGAGATAGGTGGGGTGTGTGTGTGTGTGTGTATGTGTGTTACTGTGACACTCAGAGTCAGTCACATGGAGTTCTGAGAGAAAAGGACGTAAAAGCAGAGTAGCTTTGAGGTGTCTAATGAAAGTTTGACCAACTTTTTATTAATCCATCCAGAATGCTGGGTATGAGTTTTTCCTTTTTTTAAAAAAAAAAAAAAAACACTTTTGTTTGAAGTTATTCTGAAATATTGCCTCCCTGGGCCTGTACAAAAATCATGGAAAAATCAAAAGAAGAAAACTTCTGAACATTTAGAAAATGGTGATATAGTCCTTTTTGTGAGGCAGGGAGTCAAAGTGGCTTTGTGCCTCAGCATATCTTATGGTAAAGTACAATCCCTCTGTGGAATTAGACCTACCTTTTATTTACTAAGAGGGTGTATTATGAATGTAGGGATTTCATGTAAAGACAATGTGTCTTTTATAAATTTTACTTCTGTATCTTTTGGATTCAGAAAACAAAACTCTTTGTTATCTTTTTTAAAATTTTATTCCATTTCTAAATGTTCTGTACAGAGAAATACCCTGCAGTGTTTTTTTTTTAATTTCTCTCTCAGTAAAGCAGTGTTATGTTATTACTTACTGCACAGCTACAAGTGAGCTACGATTCAAATAAACTGAAATCTACTACCCAATAACATAAAATATAAGCTGATACTGTTGCCTATATGGAATTTGAGTTTAATATTCTTCTTTCCTGTAACACATTAAACTTAATTCCTCCTTCTTAGTGACACTGGCTTGGCTGTATGCTGAAGAGCCACAGTCCTGGGCATCTCGCTCCTCGCAGCTGTAACTCTGCTGCAACCTCTCCCTGGGTCTGCGGTGATTGCCTCTACTGCCTTCTTTCCTCTCTGCTCTGGTCCTTCATCTTAACTTATAACTGTTAACACAGATGTGCATTGTCATCAAACAGAAATGATTTTTCCCACTGAGAGAAAAGGTGGGAAATGTTGGATTTGTGCTTAACGGGAATTTATTATTGTTATTATTATTTGGTTTTTTGAGGTAGGGTTTCACTCTAGCCCAGGTTGACCTGGAATTCACTATGTAGTCTCAGGGTGGCCTCAAATTCATGGTGATCCTCCTACCTCTGCCTCCCAAGTGCTGGGAATTAAAGGTGTGCGCCACCACACCTGGCTCGAGAATTTATTTCTTGGACTAAATAATTTGGAGTGAAAATGAAAAGTGGCATTTATATTTGAAAAATTTGTTTTGGCACCCAAACTTCATATATCCTTACTTTTATTTAAAAGTAATGATCTCTTCTATTCTCCACTCCCAAAATATCCCTTTCTTTTGATTTACAGTTTTCTTCTCCTTCTAGGAAGCTTGGTCTATAGGGCATGTGAAATTCTGCAGTAAAGGGAGATAAGAGGAATCCATGAGTTTTCCCACTGCAACCCACGCTTGGGAGTTCAAGTTTGACTCAGAAGGCAATGGTGTCTGAGGAAAATGACATATTCACAAACTACATTACCAGATCTCTGCTGAACTGGCAGGATTAATAGAAGAACAAACCTAACAGGAGGTGGGGGGTGATTTAAAATACCGTTGCAGGCCTAGAGAGATGGCTTAGTGGTTAAGGTACTTGCCTGTGAAGTCTAAGGACCCAGGTTCAATTCTTCTGGTCCCATGTAAGCCAGATGCACATGATGGCCCATGCATCTGGAGTTTGTTTGCAGTGGCTAGAGGCCCTGGTGCACCCATTCTCTCTCTCTCTCTCTTTCTCTCTGTCTGTCCTTTTCTCTGTCTCAAATAAATAAGTAAATAAATCAGAAAAAGAATAAAAAATAAAATAACATTGCAAAGGCACAGGAAGAAAATAAGACCAGTTAGAAGGTGGAATGAAGGACATGTTTGTCAAATGAATGGATTGAAAAGGCGGGGGGTGGGGTTTGCCAGGGCAGAGGCATCATTCAGGCATCTTTCTGTATGGTATTTACTCCTGGAGAGGGAATGTCCTTTATAAAAATGATGAGTATGGTCGGGGACGTTACGACTTTGAGACCCTTGAGGAGATCCATTCAGACCCTGGTCAGTACTTATTGATGTGCAACTTGAAGATGTAAGGCCCTATATGTATAAGAAAAAAAGCTGAGAGACGGCCATGACCTGCGAGGGTGAGAAGTGAATGAGACCTCGAGGAGAGAGAGGATCCTTCAACAAGCAGGAAGTGGCAGCTTTGCAGGGATAAGGACGGAGAGCATGTTGCCACAGTCAGGTTCCCTGGTCCTGTGGGGATGACTAGGTTCAGTGACATGAAGAGAACAGAACCAGGTGGCCAGAGGCACAGTTGTGGACTGTACAGAACACAGACAGAAGCAAGGGCAGGAGAGCTGGTGATGCTAGAACAGCCACTGCTTGGCCCATGCTTTGATTCTTGATAATCTGGGGTTGCTTTTTGACCACTATAGCAAAGTTTCCACATTTTGAGTACTGCACAGCACCAAATTTGATTTAAAGTCACAAATCCAGGAAATGGAGGTAGTTTGATACTATCATTTTACACCCCTACCCCAATAAACCCATGCCCAGAATTGGGATGTCATTTGCCTTACATGAAGAATTTCTCCAAAAGCCTTTAACTAATGTTCATTAATTTCAAAAGGTGTTTACTGCTAGTTAACAATTCATATAATCATTTGATGAGTACTCATGTAAAGTACAGTTTTAAAATATGACATCTTTTTTCTGGCTTGTTCTAAACAGTTTTTGTTAATGTCCATGTTCCTAAAATCAGTAACTAAAAGCACTGTGATGACATCATAAGCCAGTTGAAGCATGCTCAGTAGTGTGTAGTGTTTCCTTGGCTCCTGCATATATTTACAGCCTGTTCTTCTTGCTGTAACCACCTTTTATGTGTTTTGCCTTTTTAAAGTAATTATTGGAGCATTGTGTTACATTTTTCCAATCATGAAATTATCTTTTTGCATTTGATTATGCTAAAATTTCTGTTGAAATTGTTTTAAATTGACATGTGGCATCTTCAAATTACCATATTTCTAGAACGATGTAATTGGACTGGAGTCTGTCTCACCAGGAGGAATGTAGTAAGGCGGGTTGGTTGGGTTGAAGGGAGTATGTGTAGCATATAAAGAGAGAGAGCAAATGTATCACTCCTTAGGGTGAGGCCGGGTGCATGATTTGTTTTCATGACTTAGGGTGTATCATAGCTGCTGAATGTTGGTGTCAGTTGTATTAAACCACTAAGAAGTGGGAATAAGTCATATATATTGCCCACAGGCTGTTGTTTGCTATTTGTGCACTCACTACCATTTTGCATGGGTTTTCTTTGATTCTGTTAGAATTATAGCTGCTTTGTCTTACGGTAAAGCATGGTTGCCTCAGACTAATATGGCTAAGCACCAGTTTTGGGGTTATCTTGTTTTGCAACTTTAAATATCTAGGCTTGTTTCCCTTTATGACTTGAGACAATGATGTTTTATACCCTGTACACGGGTTTTGGCACAATTTCTGTGAGTAACAGAGGAAGCTGACGGAAACAGCACTCTGCTCCCTGAGTGGTTCAGCTCTCATGGCCCTTGGCCGTGGTTTGTTAACATGGTGGGAGGCACAGGCCTCCCTGTCCTTGGTGAGCACAGCTCCTCGAGGAGTGGTCACAGAATCAGAGGAGGATGGTCGTGGTGAGATCGTGTCACTGCGAGCCGACCCTCCCAGGCTCAGGAAGCTGTGTGCCCATGCCCGCCCCTGAAATATATGGACAATATCAGCACATACATATATATTTCTTAATTACATTTTTCTTCCGATTAATGATTTCTGTTTGGTCTTTGAAAAATGAGGTTATGAATGTAATGATTACACAATCTAAATCCTACTTCCTGAGTTATGTGTGGGCACTTGTTTTTAATGCATATGCACACATGTTTGATTACTTCCCTTGCATCTCTTTGGAAGAAAACAATCTTTTAAAAACATTGAATCTCTGATGCAAAAGGAGACTCAAAACAAGGTTTCAGTTTTCTTTTTAAGGTTTTTTTTTGTAGTTTAAAAGTGGAATATATGTTTTCTTTAGCTGTAAAAGCACAATCAAGGCAACATGATAAGTGAGTCAGTGTTGTAAAAGTAAAACTAATTTTGCCTTCACTCACATGAGCTATAGAAGGAGGAAGCTTTATTGTCCCTGGGAAGGTGATAAGGCAGAGTAATTGTATATTATACTGTCCGGGAACATCTGCCTGAAGACTGCTGGAGCAATTCATCTATCATGGGCGCTGCTGCATGTTTTGTCTTTCTGCTTTAACCCGTCCCCACTGCTGGCCTGCACGGAGGTTTTGATAGGGACTGCGCCTGGGCCAGGGCTCACATTAATCAGTCCCCTTGTTCAACACTCCAGCTGACATAATTACAACCTGCGCACAGCAGTTATTCAAGTCGAGTCCTTGTCACTCGTGGTGTGAAACTACACAGCTCAGATCCCGGAGGAGATTGCCTTATCACACAGAACAAGGGCTCGCAGGAGTCGAAGAGAATAGAAATGGGAAAATGTCTTCCGGGAGTACTATATATTCCTTTAAAATAAGACATTTGAGAGACTTACAAGGGACAAAGGGGAACATTGTGCGCAGGGGCAGAACTGAACTAGTTATTATTTTTAAATGGATTACACAGGGCATTTTTGTAGAAATAGATGTAGATTATTAAATAATTCAGGAATCTTGATTGTCAGTGACTCTTGATCTACTTTTTCTTTTTTCTTCAAAGATGATCACATAGCTTTAGAATTATAAAAGCATCACATTATTTGTAGGACTCAATTTAATAAAATTGATGAAGTTTACATTATATGTTTAATACTTGGCAAGTATTACTGAGTGAGTTTTATGAGGCACAGAGTTAAAGCCAAGAGAAGACTGTGGCTATGTAGGAGAAATATTTGAGGACAGAGCCTGAGTATCAACTTTCTCTTATTTGTAATATCCTGGCTCTAACCTAGCATGGAGTAGGTTATCTGCCAATTCCTGGGTATCCTAGGTATGAAGGATGGGATCTCCTTTCAGCCACTTAGGTAGTGCTTAATTTTTTACAGCAGCCCTGCCCATACCCCAGTAGCTTGTGAGAGTCTGTGAGTGCATAATGATTTATGCAATCAGGCCTGCCAGGTACGCCACTGCACTGTATGAGGATGCCAAAAGTTATTGTCCCTGTAGTCCTTGTCACCATTTTCTTGCCTTAAACATCAGCAAACCAAGCTCTGGTCCCTATTCAGAGATTTTTTTATTTTTATTTATTTGAGAGCGACAGACAGAGAAAGAGGCAGATAGAGAGAGAGAGAGAGGGAATGGGCGCGCCAGGGCCTCCAGCCATTGCAAATGAACTCCAGACATGTGAGCCCCCTTGTGCATCTGGCTAACATGGGTCCTGGGGAATCTAGCCTTTAACCGGGGTCCTCAGGCTTCACAGGCAAGCACTTAACCGCTAAGCCATCTCTCTAGCCCTCAATGTTTTTTTTTTTATTCAAGTAAGATAGTAAGTCACATAGTAGTACATAGAGCCAGCTTTGCACAACTTCGGAGAAATTCAGAGACCAGGGAAGTAGCCATCCTCCCTCCAGCCCACCTCCACAACCTAATCTATTATGGAGGAGTATGTAGTCTACTATGGACAAGCCCCCTTCCATAACCTGCTATACTGTGGGCCAGAACATAGTTTCACCATAATAAACTGCTCTACTATGGGCCAGTACAAAGCTCCACCTCCATAACCTGCTCTTCTGTGGAACAGTGCATAGTCTGCTATGGATTAGGACATAGGCCCACCTCCATGGCCTGCTATGCTATATACCAGGACCTCACCGCCATAGCCTGCCATATTATGGACCAGGACATAGTCCCACCATCATACACTGCTCTACTATGGGCCAGTTCATAGTTCTGCCTCCATAACCTGCTGTACTCTGGACCAGTGCATAGTCTGCTATGGACCAGGTCATAGTCCCCCTTCCATAACCTTCTCTACTATGGGCTAGGACTTGGTCTGCAACCCCAGGCATCAGGAACTTTTTCAAGTGTCATTACTAGGCAAGAGTCAGCCCTCCACGGGTGTGGTCAGAGCTGAGAGCAGGAATAGCCCTCTGATCTGATCTACAGGATCTCTTCCTGTGTCCTGCCACAGTTAAGCTTTATTGTTTGAGATATACCTCTCTCTTTCTTGCACTGTTGGTGGATTTATAATTATTCTTCCAGAAGTATAGAGCTTCTCTTGAATTTTTTTGTATTTGTCCATGAATTTAGTCTTCACTCTTTTAATTATAAGTGGTGTATCAGTATTCTCTCTCATAACAGATTTAAACTGTGCTGACGTTTCTAATAGCACTTGGATCCCTCTCCTCAGCTCCAGTCCACTTGGCAGAGAGCGTCGTTGTTACTTTGATCCTCCTGGACCTTTTTCTGTCTGCACACCAATGTGACTTTATAATGTGTGTGTATATAAATATTTGTACCACATCTATATAAGATAATTGAAGTCCCATGGTTATGTAAGTATGAGTGTCCACATACAAGCACACATCTAATTGCTTTTAGTACATATTGTTTTGCTTCTTGCTTTTCTCAGTCTATGTAGTGTCTTCTGCTTGTATATAATGTGATATATGTGCCTATGCATAGCAAATGATAAGTTGAATGCATAAAACCATTTTTACTGCTGTAAAGTGTTTCATAATTTAAGCCTATCCCTAGGGTTGGGTGTCAAGGTTTTCACCACCTAACAGTGATAACAGTGTGGAAGCATTAGCCACCTCAAAATCAACCAATTTAGCCATCCCTCTTTCAAAATTTTCTAATAGCCTCATAAGGATTTTAGTTGTCGTTTTGTTAACTTTTTAGATTATTGTAGGAGCAATTGAAGTCTATTCCACCAAGCCTCACCATACAGGTATGTGTCATATCTGTCTGTTGAGCAAACTCTCCTGTGTCCATCATTAAAGTTTTCATAAGTTTCATATAAGTCATGTGATTTTTATGTATTTCTGCATATAACGGAGATTGAATGTCTACCTACAGAATAAGCTATTTCACTCAGCTCTGTTTTCAGTTACAGACACCTTCAGTTAAACTCACATTATTTTTATTAATCTTTGAAAATTTTCCTTGATCATTTGGAGTAGGCAGCTTACACAGGCATAGGCACTCTGAGTTTTAGAGGGATTACTAGTTGCTGCTAAGTGGTCCTTCCAAAAATTCAGCCAGCAAATTGAAATGCTTTTTTTTAGGGGACCATTGAGAAAGTAGATTAATGAAATGGGAAGCTGCATGGAATGGAAAATGGTGGATATACCTGATAAGGGAAAGTTTTCAAAGTAAGAGTGTAGAAACTCTGTAACCTAGAGCCTGATTCCATAGATAATCCTGACATGCTGAATTTGTATACATATATCAAGACAACTGTTAATTTTATACACACAGAGAGGGGGGTAGGGAGAGAAGCAGAGAGATATCTTGGGGAAGTAGAAATTAATATCTACTATATGAGGACACTTTCAGTAACTCATCATAGGACACCTGAGCTGCTCTAACTCTTTTTTTTTTTATTTGAGAGAGAGAGAGAGAGAGAGAGAGAGAGAATGGCATGCTAAGGCCTCCAGCCACTGCAAACAAACTCCAGATGCATGTGCCACCTTGGGCATCTGGCTTATGTGGTTCCTGGGGAATTGAACCTGGGTCCTTTGGTTTTGTGGGCAAGCACCTTAACAGCTAACCCATCCCTCCAGCCCTCTAACTGTTTTGTTTCCTTATTAGTAAGCTGATAATATTAATGCATAATAGTAAGTACTTAGACATTGCCTGACTGTAACATAGTGATATTAGGTTTTTGTGGTACTATGCTAGCATAGGTTTTCTGTAAGGCTCCCCCATGAAGAACTCTACCAGATATAACTGACTACACTCTGGTTGCTTGGTTCATGCTGGCAGATGAATAGACAGATGAGCAGAATAGACTGCTAGATGGTTCAGAATCTACTTCCAATAATTAAAATGTAAAAAAATTTTATTCTATATCATCAGGGGAATCTAGATCACTAAACAGTGTTGAGACAACTTCTTAGCTGTCTGGACCTACACTTAGAACACTGTAGGTTAAATTAGAAATAAAGTTAGTAATTAACACAACAATTTAACTATAGTAAGCCCTGGAACCAAATTTGGAACAATTGTTCTGTCACTTCCAGGAAGGAAATTATAAAACAGATGGTGAACCTTCTTTTCACAAGAACCATTACCAAGTCAGAAGAAACAAAAATCTATAAGAATATTTGAAGCTTCTCAGCCTATAAAATGGTGGCTACTATCTATCTAGAAGAGTAAAACAAACATATGAATGGATGGTACATAGAAAAGAAAATTCATATAATGTTTCATCATGTGAAAAGATACTTTCTCTTTTAAAGATAAATTCATATTAAAACTTGGAAATTATTAGTGAGATATTTTTATTAGCTACCACATGGACAAAACTACAAACTTGATAACACCTTTCATTATCAAAATTATAAAAGTGTATACCCGTTGTAGTAGATAGGTCCACATTGCTGGGCTGAACACCCTCCCGGGACATGGTTTAGGGAGGAAGGTTATTTCAAGCTCACAGATCCAGAGGGGTGGTGGAACAAGCTGCTTCCACACATGCAAGCAGAGAGACCAGCAAACAGCCCGCAAACACCAAAAGCAGCAGCACCACCTGCAGCAGGCGGGACCCCTGCAGAGCTCCAGCTGCTCTCCACACCTTTGGCATGAAATTCAGAGGCACTCCAAACATCCTTTTGAGCTACACTCCAGCATCTGGCCAAGGTGACAACTTCTCCAGCCAGGTGGTTGGAAATCCAAGTTATAAGCTTTAATAAGTCTATGGGGGACATACTTTCAAACTACCACACCTATCAATATTTGCAACAATTTCATTTCGCATTCTGAGAGATGGAAAACACTCTGCAAGGCCATCCCTTGGAACCTAGCTCTTGTTGGCTAGTATTTGAAAGCAGCCACGGGCCCACTACTGGAACTGTGCAACCTAAGAGGAGGTGCTGGGTCTCGAATAGAAGGAAGGGGCTGGGCAAGAGGATCAAACCTGATTTTCATAGATGGGGAAGGGAAAGTTCTAATACTGCGGGCAGATAGCAAGCCAGTGTTGAACCCACATACACAAGAGGGTAGAGGAAAAAGAATACATATTTGTGATTTGAAAAAAAAAAGGACTATTTCTAATTCTTCCAGAAGGTTGATAAGGGGCTGGAGAGATGGCTTAGCGGTTAAGCGCTTGCCCAGGAAGCCTAAGGACCCCAGTTCAAGGCTCCATTCCCCAGGACCCACGTAAGCCAGATGCACAAGGTGACACATGCATCTGGAGTTCATTTGCAGTGGCTGGAAGCCCTAGTGCATCCATTCTCTCTCTCTCTCTCTCTGCCTCCTTCTCTCTCTGTCTGCCACTCTCAAATAAATAAACAAAAAAATTTAAAAATAAAAATAATATTCAATTGTTTGCTTGTTCCACCTCCGTGCATTTCAGTGTAGTTAATAATAAATTTAGGGCTGGAAAGGTGGCTCAGCGGTTAAAGGCGCTTGTTTGCAAAGTCTACCACCCGGATTTGATTGCCCAGTACCCATGTAAAGCCAGATTCACAAAGTGGTGCAGGTGTCTGGAGTTCATTTGCAGTCAAGATATCGTGTTGGGCCTATTCTCATTCATATTCATATTCTCATTCTCTCTCTCTTTCCTAGCAAATAAATAAATAAATAAATATATTAAAATAAATAAATTTTGGGCTGGAGAGATGGCTTAGCAGTTAAGTGCTTGCCCGTGAAGCCTAAGGACGCCGGTTCAAGGCTTGGTTCTCCAGTACCACATAAGCCAGATGCACAAGGTGACGCATGCATCTAGAGTTCTTGTGCAGTGGCTGGAGGCCATAGTGCTCCCATTCTCTCTCTCTCTCTGTTTCTTTGTCTTTCTCTCAAATAAATAAATATAAATTAAAAATAAATAAAGAAAGAAATTTAAAAATAACCAAAGAGGAAAAAGTATTCAGTAGAATTCCTTTCATGTGTCCTCCTTTTAGGTTCAGCAAACTTAGAGCTTGGTATTAGTCAGTAATACAATTCCATGGAGTTCTACAAGCACTGTGGTATGCTTTTTTTTTTTTTAAATTATTTTAACCTGCATTGCCCTAGAACAGATAAAAGCTATTTCCTTATTGTTGTAGTTACCTTGCTGGGACAAAGCATCAATCGAAATGTGGCTGATAGGAGAGAAGTTTTATTTTTATTTTGGCTTACAGTCTTGAGGGAAGCCCCATGAAGGCAGGGGAAAGCAGGGCATGAGCAATGGCTGGACATCACCTCTGCCGCAGCAGCTGGAAGCAGCAGCAGGCGGGTGCGCAGGCTAGGATTAAGACACTTCAAGGTCAACCCCAGCAACACACCTCCCAACTTGCCACCAGCTGGGGATCAAGCATTCAGAACACATGAGTTTACTGGGGACATCTTCAACACGTAAACATACATATAAAGCTCCAAAATCAATAGCTCTTATCTTGGATCATTCTGATAATGTACACATACAAGTTGTTTCAAATATAAGAGTTCCAGCTTGTTATATTCCTAAGTATAATTTGAAATTTGCTCTTAGAATGTTGTTCCCATAAAAGCAGGACACACAGGTTTTGGTCCTAGAAAGTCTTAAATAAATACCTCACCCCAGGAATGAGCCTAAAGGAATCTACTTCCCTACCAGTCCTGCTGCCCACTCCAGAGGTTAAGAGTATCTGCTGCCTGGTGGATATCTGGAGTGCCTTTCCTCTGCGGAGCCACTTGGAGAGTTCCTGCAACTGAGAAGAGTTCCAAAGGATCTGGGAAGCATGCTGTGTTTTGATGAGATCTTTGAATTAAATAGCTCATCTTTGTGGTGGCGCCAGCCCTCATTTGCCCATGCCCTGGTGGTATGTGCTGCCTACCCTGCCCTTCATTGCTTCACATATGCACTTTGAAGACCTAGAGTCGAAATATGTGTGCAGCCCAAGAGCAGCTTTCAACCACAAAAATCCTGGTGGAGAGTATTTGCCTTTCTCTAAGGAAGAAAATAGTGGTAAACTAAATTGAGTATTTCGGTGCTTTGAAACTGTAAACTTTTTTTCACAATGAGGGAGAAGGAATCTCAGAGAATTAAGGCAATTGTCATAGATCACATAGCTGTTACGTGCAGGGAGGAAGTTCACATGCTTGAAACCGACCCCACGCTGCCTGAGCTCACACTGAACAGCGGCTGCATCATCACAGTCAGCAGGCAGGACTAGTGGAAAGGGAGGAGTGGAGGTAGGCACACCCTCCTGCAGGCAGGCGTCTGGGCCCAGCCACCCAAGAGAACTGCTGAGGCCTCTCCTTCTTTGCACTCTCCTTCATGCAAAGAGGTGTGCATAGTTTTTCTTTGTGAGTCATTTCAAACAGACTGCATATCATGAGTTCATCTTGCATGCCTGCTGAAAGGTTACGTAGAACCAACCCTTTGCATATATCTAAGATTTTTTTGTTCCTCATTAATTAGCTTTGCAGAAAAAGACACACCCTCGTCCATACACTGTGGTGTTGCTGGGGGCAGGAATGAGCCCATTCGCGTGAAGTAGGGACATCTTGGTGGGAGAGGAGACAATTCAGAGATAAAAGATGGTTGGTTTGTGGATATTTCTAAAGGGCAACAATTGGGCCCAGGTGTGATTCAGCTCGGGAACAGAGTGGGCACCATATCTTGCTTCTGTTCTCCAATGGACTTGCATTGTGATGTTTCGCAGGCAAGGAATCAGGGTGTTGCATGCATGTATGTGTGCCCAGCAGTGGGGTTACATACAAAGTGAGTCTGAAGACATATTTTGAGCATGTATTTTGATAATTAGCCCTGTTTGCACATCAAAGTGGCGTTTGGGTGACGGACACAACTCAAAAAAAAAATCATTACTCACTTAGGTAATGATCAGTAGGAGGCCGAAGCATCTTCTGCATGTTGGAACCTTTGCCCTCTCAGCAGGTGGCTCAGGCTCCAGTGGGACAAAGGAAGGTGACAAGCGTGTGAAGTCTGTGTTCTCCATAGGTGTGTTTTTCAGCTAACCCTTTAAATGATAACAGTGTGTGGGGTGGGGTGTATTCACTCAGCTATCCACTGTCACCCAAACAATTGTAGACTTATTAGCCATACAAAACAATGCACACCTTAACAGGTGCTTTTCATTTCCCCCACATGCTTTCCTTTTCTTCTTGTTCTTGTGCATTTATTTTTTGAAAATCTTACTTCATTTATATTTTTGCAAGCAGAGAGAATGAATGAATGAATGAGAGCCTCAGGGCCTCCTGCCACTGCAAATGAACTCCAGATGCATGTGCCACTTTTTGCATCTGGCTTTACATGGACTCTGGGGAATCGAACCCAGAATTAGGCAAGTGCCTTAATTGCTGAGCCATGTCTTCAGCCTGCATTTATCTTTCTTAAATGTATATGGATAAGACATAATTTCAGCACTAATTTAATAGAAGCTTTGGATTTATTCCTTAGTAGCAGTAAACAACTGACTTTTGTCAGGGTCTTCTGTAATTGTTAAAAACAAGTTGGAGATCCTATAGAAGGAATGGAGCACTTCAGAATACTAGGCCCACTGTCACCGAATTCAGTGAGTTGTCCTCTTCCTGTGTGCAGTCCCACAAACAGACGTAGGTTCCATCAGTCTCTGCATACTTTTCTGTATTAGTACTGCCAGGATGGTCCAGAGCTGCTAGTCCAGAGAGAGTGCCAAGAGGCTCTGAGGTGCTGCCCTCTCTACAGTATAGTGTGCTAGCATCTTTGTCCCGTGAGCACTGTCTAGACAGTGGCTGTGGTGTACTGAAAACCTAGATTCAGACTCTGCCCTAACCACCTACTAGAGGTGTCTTTGTGATATTTACTTGTCCATAAAAATCAGTCAGTTTTAAAGAATTTTTAACTTATTGTTAATAATTTTAAACATATACATATATATACATATATATATACTTTTAAATATTTTAATATATTTATTATATTTACTTATTTATTTGAGAGAGGGAGACACAGCGAGAGAATGGGCACACCAGGGCCTCCAGCCACTGCAAACGAACTCCAGACACATGCACCACCTTGTGCATCTAGCTTACCTGGGTACTGGGGAATCGAACTGAGGTCCTTTGGCTTTGCAGGCAAGTGCCTTAACCACTAAGCCATCTCTCCAGCCCCATTTATGTATATATTTTGATCATACCCACATTACCCTCTCTCACCCCTTCCATACTTACTGAATCACTTCTCCGTGTCTACTTTTATGTCATCGTCTGTGTGTGTCCTACTTAGTTTAGTTAGGGTGGCTTGCATTAGCATGAACAGAGCCTTATTTATTGGAGCATGGGTAACTTACCAGTAGCTCTGCCACTAAAGAAAATATCCCCTTTTGCCAACAACCATTAATTGCCAATAGCTCCTCAGGGAGGGGAGGGGTCCTCATGAGTCCCTCTCCTATCTGTGATGAAATATAAAACTGGCCCTGTTGTGTACAAGTAACTACAGCTGCTATGAGTGTATGGGTACAACAGAAGAAAGCACTCCTCTCTATCCTTCAACTCTTACCTTCTTTCTGTCCCTCTTCCATGATGTTCAGGAACATCACAGTTTTTGTCACTGTGTGAGATAACTGGAAGAAACTTTTACAGAGAATAAAGAGGGCTAGAGAGATAGATGGCTTAGCAGTTAAGATGCCTGCCTGCACAACCTAAGGACTCATGTTTGAACCTCTAGGTTCCACATAGCCAGACACACAGTGACACAAGCACACAATGTCTCACATACACCACAAGGGGCACACACATGTGGAGTTTATTTGCAGCAGGCTGAAGGTCCTGGCATGCCCATTCTCTCTCTCTCAAAAATAAAGGTAATAATTAAAAAATAAGGAAGATATAATTTAGCTCATGATTTAAGAGGTTTAAATGTGCAAGGTGGGCTGGATCCATTGCCTTGCACCAGAGCTAGTGCAGAGCATCAGGCCAGCAGGAGTGTGCAGCATGGGGGTCACCTCATGGTGCCCATAAAGCAGAGGAGAGACAGGAAAGGCCATATCAAGATAAACTTCCCAGGGATACGCCACCAGTGACCTAGTAAGCCTCCGTCTAGACCCCTTCTAATGATGGCAGCACACCAGCGGGGACTGAACCTTCAACACATTTTGAGTTTCTTTGGTCTCGGCCTCGGCCTCAGCCTCAGTGTCAGGTGCTGCTTTCACACTCGCCATGCTTGTGGCAGCGAGTGGCACACATTGGGGTTCCTTTTCTTTTTGCATGTGCGTGTAGTATACATGCATGTTTATGTGCATATTCACATGGGTATGGTCACATGTGTTTCTGGGTATACCTGCACATGGGTGTGGGGGCCAGAGGTCAACATCAAGTAGGGTGATGTTGGCTGCCTTCCATAACCATGCTTTTTCCTTTTTTTGAGACAGATTGTCTCACCGAACCTAGAATTCACCTCTTCTTTTTTAAATTAATTAACTTTTTATAACGAGGTTGTACTTTTTTAATAACATTTTTAAATATTTATTTATTTGAGGGGGGAGGAGAGAGAGGAAGAGGCAGATAAAGAGAGAGAGAATGCAAAAGCCAGGTATGGTGACACATGCCTTTATTCCCTGCACTTGGAGGCAGATATAGGTGGATCACTATGAATTCTAGGCCGCCCAGAGACTACCTAGTGAATTCCAGGTCAGCCTGGGCTAAAGACCCTGCCTCAAAAAAAAAAAAAAAAAAGAAAAGCCAAAGCCAAAGAGAGAAAATGGGTGCATCACGCCTCCAGCCACTGCACATAAACTCCAGATGCGTGTGCCACCTTGTGCATCTGGCTTATGTGGGTACTGGGGAATTGAACCTGGGTCCTTAGGTAGGCTTCACAGGCAAGAACCTCAACCACTAAGCCATCTCTCCAGCTCAAGGTTGTACTCTTCTATCCTTTCTCTCCCAGCCTCATTCTACTGAGGGCCCTCCTTAGTGGGGTTATTGGTATTTATTGTGGGGTCCCCTGAAGGCCCCAGTCGGTCTCTGTAGGGAGGGGAGATGGTTCCTCAGGCTAATCCCACCCACTTCATCTAGACTAGAAGTCAGGAACTCCAGGGATCCTTCTGTCTCCCCTGTTCAGTGATAGGAGTTTAGGTGTGCCCTGCTGTGCCAGGCTTTTATATGGGCGCTGGGGGTCTGAACTCAGGTCCTCATGCTTGGGTGGGAAGTTCTTTACCAACTCAGTCATCTCCTCAGCTTCAGTGTTTTTCTTCTTAAATTGACTGTTTGCCAACAGTAGAGAATTCACACACAAAGAAGATTTGGTAATCTGAAGTTATATTAAATTAATAAACTGTATGCTCTCATATAAAAATGTCTTACACTCAGTCAGTCTAAGCTCTAAAAAAAAATTAGGACCCTGCTTGACAGAGCCCTTGCCCAGAGCAAGCTGAAAGAATTAGCTTTGAAAATCGCTGTTATTCCAGTTGTTTTCTACAGTTATGTTATTGTAAATTTTATTTTTAGATACATAAGTTATTCAAGTCTATGTGGAAATAAAGAGAAGCAAGCATTGTAGTATTAGCTGCATTATCATCTTGATGTGTTTTTTTTTTTTAAATTTGTTTTTGGTTTTCCTCTTTGGGCATAGAAGGATTTCATTTGTCTGCTTTAGTCAGTCATGGTAACTGCACTTAGAGGGTGTGTGTGTTTGATGCTGTACCCTGCCTGGGCATGGGCGAGAGGGGACAGAAGCTTTCCCGATTGAATAGCTTGGATTCTGTACAGGGATGCTCCATCCCTGACCCAGTCTTGGTCTTTCGGCTTTGACAGGTCAGTAGGAAAGGACATCCCTGCTCCCCACATCCATGGGATCATATTCCTCCTGCAATTTCACTCATTCAACTTCCTCGGCATCTTTTGTGAGTGAATAGATACGGATTTACTCAGTCTGTCATTGTGACATGGCTTTCCGCCTTTACCTATGATTGCTAGCATAGTATAGAACAGTTGGCTGTATCTACTTTCACCTTCTCAACCATTATTTCCTACAGTTTATTTGCAGTAAAATCAGTGTTATGACGTCATTCAATATTAGACACTTAAAGGGGGTTGCAGTGAAATAACTACGTCAAGCTTCCTCAAGCGTTTTGCATTTTGTGGTTCACTGTGACGTATTTTCTCAGCCTTATGAGATCACAGAAACCTCTTTGCAGAGAATGACTTACACATTTTGTTTTTCAGCAGGTCCTTCATCAAGAGTTGATAAACATGTTACTGTTTTCTTCTGGCATTTTGTTTTAGTCCATAGACAATCTCAGTCCAGCCTAATCTTTCAGTTTTCACCACCTTTCTGAATTTGATATTACTGTTCTAAAAATGTGCAGAGGCAGACAGAAATAGCCCTCATATTCTCAGAGAGTGTAGCCTACCGTGTCAGATGGTACTGGTAAGAGCACAGACACAAGAGCAAGCAAAATAGCGTGGCTCAAGGAGCGGCTTCCCAGGCCTGGCTTTGAGAGTATTTCAGACCTCGAATGTCTTCCTCTGTAGGAAGACAGCGTGAACAGAGCACGCTTGTACTCAGTGCCCAGTGCACAGGGAGCATGTGGGCCCTCACTTGTGTTGTTCAGTCCTTTAAAAGCGTGCGCCACCACAGAGCACTCACGGAGCACCAACACATTGCCCTTGTATGGTTCAAGGATTTCTTCTGGCTCTGACTGTCCTGGCACCATAAGTGGAAGCAGTGTGCACTGACAGAACTTAAAAGTGAAGGTCTTTGTTTCTTAAGTGTTCGAAAGTCAGTGGCTTCTCTTTCATACCACTCTGCAGAGGTGCTCAGTATGTTCCCTATGGATAAGCAAACACCTTCACTGCCCTCAAGTGGTGCCAGAATAACTTGGTAAAGATATTAAAGCCTGGGATTTTGTGCTTTTACTTTTATATAGACTTGAATTCATAAGGCAGAGCAATGACTCAGGTATCAGTACCTGGTTTTGAAAAACTAACATTCTCACAGGGCTGGTGTCTCTCTTCAGTTCATGATGAGAATCTAGCACTTAGATTACTACCAGGCACATAGGAAGGACCTGTGTCACGATTAACTCTGAATCAGTTTGTGGAATAATCTTACTGATTTGACCTAATTCATTTCACTTTACTTTTTTACATGGTAGGTCAAACTGTGCTGAGAATATCCGCAAACACATTTTACACACTGGCAAACATGAAGGAGTCAAGATGTACAACTGCCCAAAATGCGAGTATGGGACGAATGTCCCTGTGGAATTCCGAAACCACTTGAAAGAGCAACATCCTGACATCGAGAACCCCGACCTCGCCTACTTGCATGCTGGTAAGGAGCTGAAACTATTAGAATACTTGGCATTTTTAACAGGGTCTGATTCACCTGACCACAGTAGTCATAATGTGATTTTTCTTTTGTTGCTGTCACTTATTCCGTAGAGTCTGCCTCAGGACTTAGCCAGAAATGTGTCCTGCTCTTATCTCATGCCATTGGGAAAATGGGTTCTTTCATCTATATTTCACCAAAAAAAAAAAGCAAATCTTATGAAATAACCCTCCTAGGATATCAAAGTTAATAATTACAAATATGTAAAATATGGTGAGACTGAAAAAGAGTTGTTTGAGCATCATGCTTTTGTTAATTGGTAAAACTTAATTCTTTTCAATGTATACTTGTGATTTAAAATTCCACACCCTCTCCTGTGTACCACTCTTTTCCTGTGAATACCTGGAGATGAGAAGAACATGACTGAGGGGGGGAGACTCAAGCATCTTGAGGGTAACAAAGCCCTCTTCCAGGAAATGTGAAGGAACATGGTGGCTCTGGCTGCCACATGGGTCTGCGTTTTGCAGTGTAAATCATATGATGTGAAGGTTCAATAGCAACCCCAGGTAAAGCGAGTCTGCTCCTGTGGCCTAGCTTTCGGTTTGCTTGACCAGTTCCAGGCATGGTGGCCTGTGCAGCACCAGGAATGCTGGGTTAGGGGTGTGGGGTCCTAAGGAAGTACCTAACCATACAGTCAGTTTAGAAAAGCATCCTAAGATGTGTCCCAAAGTCACTGTGAGCGGATACTGCTGGGGAATCCTGCTGTGGTGTCACCAGTGATAGCCTTATCCTTGCCTCTTCCTGTGGCCGTGTGGCCTCAGACAGGCTGATGTCTGTGAGCCCGGAATTACTCAGATGTTCCTCTGTGAGGTTGCCAGCGACAGGGCCAGTGTGAACGTGGGGAAAGATTGTATGCTGGGGCTGTTAGCTCGGGATGCTCCATGCCGGTCGTGTGCACGGCCGAGAAGGTCATGGGCAGGAGTGGTGGAGGTGGTGTCCTGATGTAATGTGGGAAAGGCGAGGGAAGTTCAACCACAAACACAGGACTGTTTTCAAAGTACTAAGAACATATGCTGAAATGATACGTATATTAAATAAAGGAGATCGTGGTGAATATTTTTTAAAAGTTAGCATAATATTTTTCACACATCCAGCAATGTGTGGCTATGGCTAGTTTACTGCTGTGTCTCCTTTCACATTTCTGCATTTATGTCCATGTGAGCTACATATTGAAATAATGTGTCTGCACACGCTTTCCGGGTGCCTCCATTTTACCTGCTGCCTAGGAGTAGGCTGACATCTCTCTCTCCCTGCCCATGCCCCAAATGACCACTTAGGAAAGATCCTATATATCCTGAAGTATCTCTTAATTTAGATAAGAAACAGATATCTAAGAGGGAAGGAAGCTCATTGCAGACTGACTGTGTCTGCTGGAAGCTCTGGCCCAGAAGGCGACTGCATGGTCCTTGCACAGTGATGCTGAGTGCTGCTGGGTGATGGGCCTTGAGGTCTCCTGGGCTGCTGAACTAATTTTAAGGAAATTCATTGCGTGATCATCGTGATTTTCTCTTTAAACGTTTGTATTTGTGTCAGGAGCTTTTTTCTTCACAAGTGACTATTTCCACAGAAGGCGTCCGCGTTGCATGTGGGGCTGTTGACTGCTCCCTGCAGGCATTGTGCGGCTCTCTTCAGTCATGTTTGCTTTGGTTAACTCAGCTCATTAAGGGAAAACTTTGAAAAGGTGAAGCTTTTAGACTTACTTTTAAACATTGGAATTCTAAATCATCCATGGTGCATATTGTGCTTGAGTCAAAGTGTCACTGCTCTCACCTGTGCTGTTGAATGGTGGTGTCAGGTGTGTGTTAGGGGTGTGCAACACCCTGAAGGGGCAGAAAGTCCAGGGTGGATGGTGGGGTGTCCTGATGGATGTTCTTAGGTCTACCCTCTGGAATTTGCAGCTTCAATGGACTGTGGATTACGTAAGCCAAAATTCACTGAAGTGCCACGCAGTTACTGGAATACAAGCTTGAGTTCACACTGCCCAGAACACCCGTCCCGCAGAAACCATTGATTCAGCCCTTCCCAAGCTACTCCATGCTATTGGGCATCTTAAAATGCATTTGATGGAAAACATTTTACATCCATAGAAAGACCACAGAAGTGTGATGTGGGGTATTTGAAATTTAGTTGAGATACTGTTTGGAAATTTATCTATTAAGATAGGCATTATATTTTTGTTTACAAATAGTTCTACAGAAAGCTTTCCAGTGGCATGTTATTCCCTTGGCAACCTTGGTGTGTGGCTGCATTATGCAGGTAATAGAATCTGCGCAGATCCTCACATGCCTACAGTTCCCTGACATTCTCACTGAGTAGCCCTCTGCCCATCCTGTGCCACTTTGTCAGGTTAGGCAAACCCAGACATAGCCAAGCTTCAGGTTACTCTCTGTGACTGCTCCTCACCCTCTTGGCTCTTGAAGTCTGTCTTTCTGTAGGCATTGTATGAAGGAAAGGTTCAAAGTTGGTTGGTACTCAGTTTCCTCCTTCCCCTGAAAGATGGGGATAGTGACTCTGTAACACTATGCTCCTGAGTGGAGTGACTGTACGTAACACGTAAGTAGTTGCTCAGTTTTGTACTTTTCAGTGTGTCCAAAGTTGGTTATTTGTCGTGTTTTTCTCAATCCTTTGTAGGGAAGCAGTAGTATGAATTTTGATGCTGTCCTTTCCATATTAATCTTTAGAGTAAAAGTCTCTAAATGAGTTGTAATTTTAATTGTAGACCTATTTGAAATGCGACAAAAATGGTTTCTTTTTTAAATTGTGAATTATTTAAAAGTTTATCATTTATTTCCCAGAAAGCTTAGGATTGTTTTATTTGTATTCTTTAAGCTATTCAAATACTAATAGAAATTAATTTCCATCTCAAATTTATTGTGTTTATAGAAAATAATGAGAACTATTCAGTCCTTTTTTTACATTTAATTTTATTTATTTATTGGTAATGAGGGAGAGAGAGAGAATGAGAGTAAGTGAATTTGGGCATGCCAGGGTCTCTTGCTGCTGCAAACAAACTTGAGATGCATATACCACCTTGTGCATCTGACTCTATGTGAGTACTGAGGAATCAAACCCAGGCTATCAGGCTTTGCAAGCAAGCTCCTTAACTACTGAACCATCTCTCCAGCCCTATTCACTCCTTTGAAATCAGTGCTCTTGTTGTTTCTGCTTAACTCATGGTAAGAGTGGGTGATTGGACAGGGCACCCTGAACGAGCTGAACCTGGTCCCCATCTTGCTTTTTGTTTTTCCCAGTTTTCTCATGGTGGTGTTTGCTTTGTCTCCATTCATGTTGGTTTTTAATCCTGTTTCTATCAACAGTTGGGAGAGCCATAGTAAAGTTTCTCACCAGAATTATAGGTCAGTGTATGTTCACAGTTATTTGATTGGTAATGCTGTTAATATTGTAATTATATATTTTAAAGATATATAACTAAGTATACAGAATGTTAAGATATTTGTATACATATGCAGATAATCCCATATGATAAGGAATATCTCTTATCATTATGAAATGTTCCTTTCTATCAATAGCAATGTCTTATACAAAATCTTCTATTTGTGTAGCAAATAATTATATGTTGTTAATAGGAATCTTTTTCATAAAATAGTATCTTCTACTTGGTATTTATACTTAAATGATTATTGTAATCAAAGCCCAAAACTATCCAACCAGACACCAGGTAGATTGTATAAAGACTCACATTTCCATAAGGGAATATGAGACATTATAGTGAGATTCAGTGAACAAGCTACAATTATAAGAAGTAATGGGATATAGATCTCCTAGTCTTGTGGTGAACTAGGTACAAGAGTCTATTGTGAATAATTCCAATTTTATGAAATATAAACACAGACTGGTTTCCCTGGCTTTAGAAATCAGTGTATTTTCCCCTCACGGGTCTCACTTTCTAGCACGAGTCACGGTGGATCTGTCACATTGTGTCTTACCCCAGTATCAGATCAGACTTGTAGTGCTCTTCCATGAGTTGGGCACTCTCTGTACTTAAAAATATGCCTCCTTCCGTAGGTCTAAAGATGTTCCTGCAGGTTCATTCCAGCGCTAGCAGATGAGGTCTTACAATCACATTAGTCCTCCCAAGACTGACATTAAATTAAAAGTGGTGAGAATCAAGCTGATCATTTTCTATTACCTTTTTTCCCCCTGTTTAGTGAAATCTGTTTCATTGCAAAAATTATCTTCATTTTACTTCTATAGTTTTAGCAACTCTACTTCTGTCATCTCTCTTATTCCTAAATAAGCTTGGTATCCATTCATTAAACCTTGAGCAGAACTAGATATGTGTCAGTGTTTGCAATACAGGTGACCTTCAGTCTCATTTTATGCATAATTCTCTTCAGTGGTTACATCTCACGGTGCTGTAAATGCAACCCAAACAAAGGGGAATGATGACAGAGAAGGTCAATAGAAGGGACCAGAAGTTTGCTTTGTCTCCGCAGATTGGCACTGAAAAGAAAGATGTGGTTTTTTTTTTTTTTTTCCCCTCACCAATTTCAAGTGGCGGAATTTTAGCTTTGCCTTTGCAGCTCAGACCCTTCATGTGTTATTGAGATAGCTCACATTGCTTTGGACAGATTTCCTCTGGACATCCCAGGTGATGGGGCTTTTTCCCAGAGTAGGAGGGTTGTATCCAGACCACATGTACCTGATTTAGTTATTTCAAACTTCTCTCTGAAAAGCTGAGACTTCAAGTGCACTGTGTGTCATTGTGTTTTCTAAGGGTAAAAGATCGAGCAGTGTGCTTTTTGTAGAGAAATTAAGCATTAAATGATGATAGGGATTTTTAAAAATTTCTTTTGTTTTTCTATTGTCATGCTGTTGTATCATTTAAAATATGTTTTCATCAACTCTTACATTAAGATTTAATCATTTAAACATATACACTAGATTACTATCTGCACAGAGGGGTATCTCATTGAAATTATCATGCTATCTTTACAGGTTTGGATTTTCATAGTCTCCAGAGTTAATTTTTATGTTCTTTGTAGCATATTCAATTAAATTTCAAAGCACTTGGCTGCTACCCAGTTATAGTATAGGAATGGGAAAGTTTGACTTCCCTGCTGATAATGAATTCCATACTATTTAAGCTGCCCTTACTTGATTTCTTAATTCTATCCAAGTTTATATTAAATTTAGATTAAATTTGATCTTCTACTTCAGCCCACTTGCTTGCTATATAGCACTTAGGTAAAATAGCTTCAGCCTTCTGTTCGTTATCTCTATATTCAGGACTTCTTACAGAAGGGACACTTCCGCAGCTGTCAAAGGGTTCATGTTCTCTGCAGAGGCTTGGAGGAGGTAGGCTCTCCTCACCTCTTTTCCCCTGTTTCCAACTCTGTTCTTGCATCCCCTTCATTACCTAGGAGTTCTGACCCATGTCATGCCATCTGGTACAATAATTTGTTGTATGAAAAAGTCCAAAACTCTCTGAAAACCTGATTGCTTCTCTTGGTTCTCCATTTAAAAAGCCAATTATTACTTCAACATAAAAGGAAGGAAATTTTTTTCTGACATGATTGCCTTTGGTAAATCCATGCTGACTCACTCCTATTAAGTTGTACTTCTCCAACTGTATCATTAAGCTCATCCAAGAGTATCATCTCAGATTTATTTCCTAATATAGATGTTAGACTTACAGGTCTGTAATTTTCAGCCTCTCCCCTCTTTTTTTTTTAACCTTCAGACTAGATTTCTTGTTTTCCAGTCTCCTCGTTCTTCACCACTAACAAAAGACTTCCTAAAATAATTAACGGTTCAGGATTTGAGCCTTTCACCCCAGCCATCCACCTGGGTTAATTGACTGTTTTCAGAGCTGCTGCAAAGAGTCTTTGTTCTCTCAGGCTCCCGTCTTCATATTCTGCTCCTGTCTTCATCTTTGGCACTGTCTGCTATGGCCGCGTCTTCGTCCTGGTCCATTCTGGAGTGGGGAATTTGGAATTTTGTAGCCAGCTTATCTGCTCTCTCACTCATTCCTATAGAGTTTCTAAGTTTAGAGAAAACTGTCCTTTGTGGTCTGTGGGTGAGTCTTGTCCAAGCAGCCTCTTTCATCAGCCCACTTTTCACTAATGTAATTGACACCCAGGAAACTCATTCATGAAGGTTTGTCACTAAGTATGTTGTTTACTGATTGATGAGCTAAGCAGGTCGTGTGAACTCATCATCACTTCTTTTATTCAGTAATATCCTGAAATATTTTTTTCCAGAACCTTCTAATGATGGATTCTAAAATATTTTTATTCTTTATGTGTTTGAACATAAATACATTCTTCCCGCCTTCCTGTACTGTGTATGAAAAGCTCCTTTATCTGCTTAGCACTGTGGAGCAGTGTTGGGGAAACATGTGCCGCTGTCTGTCTGGCACGCTCACCCCCCCACTCTCTCCTCACAGCCCCACAGGAGGAGAGCCTGACTGCCGTGGAGCCAGAGCCCAAGCTGTCCTCTGTGTGGCTCCAGTTTCCAGTGGCTGTAGCAGTACTGAACTATCCTGTTCTTCACACTATCTCTTTCTGCCCTTTTAATGGCAAAGAGAGAAATAGGAACAGTAGTAACCATGACAGGCTTCTTACTAGATAGATCATTAACTATTCAAAAACAAATTTCTATTGAGTACTGGCTTCGATTTAATGATTAAAAAATGGATCAGGAACTTAAGTTACCCAAGGATACATAACTAGAGTATGGCTGATTCAAATCTGTGATTGGCTTTGGGTTCATTTTCATGTGTAATCCTGCACGTATCAGAGATTTGAAAAAGTCAGTTCTTGAACTTATTATAGGAACCATACACATTTGTTTTCAGATTATCTGAGAGCATGTACTAGGAAGTAAGATGCATACTAAAAATGCCATGTTTAATATTTTCAAGGTGTTCATCTACTGCCCAACCCCGAGCCTGTTATGGGGCAGTGGAAGAAGGTGTCATATAAGCTAGCTATTGGTCTGGACGTTGTCACTATTGAGATGTACGGCTCTGAGCAAGTCCTGCCACACTTTGGCTTTTCTTTGGCATATATGGTTCAAATAAAGTTGAGATATGTAATTAAAATATACCATCTATTAGTAACTTCTAGTAGGGATTGGCTGGTAATATCTGAAATTTATGGACACACCTTCAGTTAAAAATGAATGGATCTGAGTTCCTCAGTCATTTGGATTCAACCACAACCTACATATCCTTATAGAAAAGTTCTAAAGTGGGCTGGAGAGATGGCTTAGCGGTTAAGCGCTTGCCTGTGAAGCCTAAGGACCCCGGTTCGAGGCTCGATTCCCCAGGACCCACGTTAGCCAGATGCATGAAGGGGCGCACGCGTCTGGAGTTCGTTTGCAGTGGCTGGAAGCCCTGGTGTGCCCATTCTCTATCTGCCTCTTTCTCTCCCTCTCTCTCTGTCACTCTCAAATAAATAAATAAAAATGAGCAAAAAAAAATTTTTTAAAAAAAAGAAAAGTTCTAAAGTGCTGTTCATTTTGTTTTGTTTTCCAGAAGAAAAACTATATCTTCTGCCTTTTTTTTAACATTCTTTTTTTTGGGGGGGGGGCGTTCTGAGATAGGGTCTCACGCTAGTCCAGGCTGACCTGGAATTCACTATGTAGTTTCAGGGTAGCCTCGAACTCATGGCGGTCCTCCGACCTCTGCATCCTGAGTGCTGGGATTAAAGGTGTGTGCCACCACACCGGCAGCATCATCTTTCTTTGAGGCCTGTGTGAAATTTTCCTCAGGACTCCTTGTCTTCTTACTGCTACCCAGTAATACAGGCACACCATACACGATCACCTCCTCACAAATGAAATTGTGATCATATCAGAACCGTTATTTTTAGAATTCATGACTCGATACTAAAAGCTAAAATTGTTTTTAAAAAGGAAACAAATTGTTTATAATCCCCCATGACAACTTCATTTATCAAAATTGTAAGTAAAAAAATTATGGAAAGTTATGTTGGAGGCTTTATGACTTTATCAGGTAATTGATGTGGTTTTTACTTTTATAAGCCTTTTATCAACTGTGCAATTGAATATTTAAAGATTTACATACCCTCACATATTTTGATCCCAGCTCAGAGTTTTGTATGAGAACCACTATGGGTATTCTCTTGCTAATTCTGCATAACAGGTCATTGATTCAGTGAAAGCTATTTAAAGAAACAGCAGTACAAGTTCTTCAAATTTTAAGAGAAATTTAGATATGTGTAGAGATGGATATCTCAAAAATTTATTTCAAATATGTAAATAATGCATATTTTTATTTTATTATTTTGATTGCATTGAGTAAAATTATCACTGTGCAACATTTCTTTTATATCTTAAAGTAATTTTACACTTAAAGAACAGCTGCAGAATGAGAGGATTCCCCTATATTCTTCACTGATTTTCCCCAAATGTTAGTATACATAACCATAGGAAAATGACCAAAAACTAGACAGCAAAATTAGAATTGTGTTATAGTCCTAATTCGGAGTTCACCTTTTTTTATTATTATTATTTCATCCATATCCCTGTGCCTTTCTAGAATTCAGCCCAGAGTTACCATTCCCTGTGACTGCCATGTCTTAGTCCTCTCTGGTCCATGCTACTTCCAGTCTTTCACAGCCTTGACACTTTCAAAAGTATGGCCCATTCATTATTGAGAATGTCCTTTAGTTTATGTTATCTTAATGGTTATTCATGATTTGGTTGCAGCTGCTCAAGAAGACCCCAGAAAGGGTGCATACTGTGTGAAGGGTGCCTGTGCTACTACTGCACTGTGCCTGCCCCCGTGGGCTCATCTCCTTCTTCATCAGCCCATAGCTTAGGGAAGTATTATCTGGCATCTTGACTTGCTCTGTGATCATCTTAGGTTTTCCCTGCTTTTAAGGGGCCTTGGCATTTATAACCAAGATACATACACAGTATGAACTCATTGTTTCTGTGTGCTGCTAGGTGTCTTCACCATAGAGACCAGTGTCTAAAGTATATAGACGAACCATTGCTTTTCCACAAATGTGTATGTGATTTTAATTTTTGTGACTTGATTAAACAATGGCTTCTTTGGATATAACACAAAAAGCAAAGCTATAAAATAAAGATAAGTAAATTGAACTTCATCAAAATTAAAAACTTTTGCACATCAAAGAACACTATCTAGAAGGTTAAAGGAAAATCTATAAGGTAATAGAAAATATATACAACTCTATCTGATAAGGAGCCTGTATCCAGAATATATAAAAATATTCTTTATCATTCAACAATAGCAGAGCAAATGTCCCAATTAAAATTGGACAATGGATTTTAAGAGTTATTTTTCCTAAAGAAGATTTGCAATGTGTAGTAAATGTACAGAAGAAAAAGTTCCCTTCATTACTGATTTGCTACTGCATATCAAAACAAAAGTGAAATGCCACACCATGGTTGACTGCTAGGAATAGAGTTGCTATGAGCATTCAATGTATGTTCCTATCTAACTCTCAGCTATCTACTAGTGAAAGGCCTGGACTATGTGTTATGTGTGCTGTTAGCTGTCTGAAAAATGGTCAAGCTTTTCTCCAGTGTCTGCACACTTTACATTCCCACCAGCCTCTTCGGTGTCTTCTTCAGCATTGCTGCTGTGGCCAGTTTTTTAAAATTATCTATCTGTCTATCTATCTTTTATTTTATTTTCATTTTGTGAGAGAGAGAGAGAGAGGAAAAAAGGGAGAAAGGGAGAGAGAGAGAATGGGCACACCAGGTCCTCCAGCAAGCAAACTCTAGATGCATGCACCACCTTGTGCATCTGGCTTACATGGGTACTGGGGAATCAAACTTCCATCCTTAGGCTTCGCAGACAAATGCCTTAAGTATTAAGCCATCTCTCCAGCCCATGGTCATTATTTTTTTGTATGTGATTAGCAGTGTCACATGCTTTTAATTTATGTTTTTGACTGAATACTGTTAATATATGCATGCGTCTCCCAAAAGGCTTATTTTTGATGGCCTAGTCCTCACCTGATGGGTCTAATCATTGAGATGTGCTGGGATCATGAGAGCTGTGCCTTCATCAGTGCATTATCCACTGATGGATTCCTAGTGCATGGGCTCTTAGACGATAGGCCCAGTTGAAGGAATCTGAAGGGATCCTGTGGAAAAATATACTTTGCCGACTAGGTGTGATACCTCTTTAATCTCTGCACTCTAGGTGCTCAGGTAGGAGGAGCCCCAAGATTTGGAGCCTGGGCTAGACCCTACCTCAACAGTGCACACACACACATACACTCACACTCCACTTATCCCTGGCCCTTTCCTGCTTTTTCTCTTCCCTTCCCAGCTGTCATGAAGTAAAGATCTCTTCTCTCTTCTGCCCTCTCACCACGATGCTCCACACGCAGAGGCACATAGCACTGGGGCCAAAGTGATCATTGAAATGGCGCTGTGAGCCAGATAGATCTTTTGTCGCCTTAAAATTATTTTCTTTTGCATGTAGTCTGTGATCCAAGTGTATCATATGTAGGTGTAAGCTAGTGTTTTTTTCTGCATTTAGGTGCAGAAAAACACTAAGGTGCAGAGAAAACACTAAGGTTTCTCATTGACTTATATTTATACTTCTGTTCAAAGTAAGATTGCACTATATCTCTGAGTCACTTTCTTTATTCTGTATTAGCATAGGAATTTCTAAAGTTAAGCATTCATGGGTTTTTAATTTTATTCTCAAAATGCCATAGACATGTATTTCCTGTCAACTTTCTATATCCCACCTCTTCATTGTTCTCTGATCTAATTTAAACTCATCAAGAGTTTGTCTAATTTGTCACTGTCTTTTCCTTCTTTTGAATGAGTTTTTCACTGTTGGGAACTTACTGTGCAAATAAAAAAATTATGGACAAATAAAATAAAGTCTGTGCACTTGCATTCAGAAATAGGACCCGGTGTAATTAGTATTTTTTAATTCCTTAAATTATAGAATAAGTTGTTTTCATTTTTTGCTTATGGTATTATTCTTCTCTCATTATTAAAAATACTCACAGGCTGGAGAGATGACTTAGTTGTTAAGTCACTTGTCTGTAAAGCCAAAGGACCCAGGTCCTATTCCACAGGACCCACCTAAGCCAGATACACAAGGTGGCGCATGTGTCTGGAGTTCATTTGCAGTGGCTAGAGGCCCTGGCTGTGCCTATTCTCTCTCTGTCTCCCTCCCTCCTTTGTCAAACAAAATATTTTAAAAATAGTGAATTCATAGTGTGTATTCATGATATAGTTGTATGTCACTTAACAGCAGAAATACTGTCTGAGGAGGCGTTGTCGGGCAGTTTCACCATTGTGTGAATATCATGGGTACACACACTGAGATACCATAATCTAGGCCACATGAGTGATTATATATGTATATTGTCTGTTATATACTTATTGCTTATATGGCCATCACAAAGGAAGTATGATATCAAATTGATGCAGTTAGACACTTTTTCACTTTACATATAATTGTAATGCAGCTATTGTCTTTTGTGATGGCTTATTTTATTTAGCACAATGTCCTCAGAGTACATCCATGTCATGTCATATACTTGAATTTCTTTTTCCATGACCAAGAACAGTTGCTGTGATCCTTCCTTTATGCTGCATATACATTTACATTCAAAGATATTAAATAGACTTCCTGGGTGAAAAGAAATCACTTGGGAAAAAGATTTGATTAGAATGTGAAATACAAAAATTTTGCCAATCACCATGAGCCTCTAAGAGTAAATAGACCCAAACCATGTTATATGACTAATGACAATAAGCACAGAATATGTAAATCACTTGAGCCAATTTTCAAATTTAATGTTTTGAGGAAAAATAAGAATATTTGAACTTGCGGACAGGCTTTCTTACTTTCTTATTGTTTTCCGTTTTTATGAGAATGATTACAAGCACTTAGCTCCATCCTTTTAATAGAAGAAAATCCATCACTGCAGTCACTTGAATCATCTAACAGCTTTTTTCCTGCAGCAGAACATAGCGTAGGCCCAACTCGATAGATAAAGCTGGTCTAGAGCCTTCTTAAAAAGACCTGCTCAGACATGTTCACTCCTGTCACAGCTATTAGTGCCATTTGTTGAGTAGCATGTCATAGTGATTGGCAGGGAGTCATTCTTTCTTCTAGAGAATCATAATTTTAGTGCATGCTTAAAATAAAAACCGAGCATAAGTGACTTCCTGTTTGTGGAGGCAAAGGCAAGGCTCCTCTGCAAGTAGCATAGATTAACTTAATCACACTGCACGCACTGTAAAATTGGCTTTTTTGTATAATAGAGAATTCTTTTTGGGATGACCACTTGGGATCTGTGCACCACTTCCTTGTGTCATATGCGGATGGAATGCAGAGCAAAGTTGCCTTTCAGATGGTGGCCTGGGTCACATTTGCTTTTGTTGTCTTAAATAGAATCCATGTTCCAAATGCTGGAATAGACCCTTTGGCAACTTACATTAAAGCCGCTGTCAATCTCTTAGTATAATATGTCTTGGAATGATTAAGTTAGTAGCTGTAAAGAACTTTAAATAGTACTTGGCAAGTATTAAGTGCTCTTAAAGTATTTAATTATTAAACTATATAATTATGAAAGATTCTGAAGCTGGGTGTGGTGACACACACCTTTCATCCCAGCACACCGGAGGCAGAGACAGAAGAACCACTGTGAGTGTAAGGCCACCCTGAGACTACATAGTCAATTCCCGATCAGCTTGGGCTACAGTGAGACCCTAACTCGGGGGTGGGGGTGGGGGATTGTCTTCTGCGTTTTTCTCAAGGGCAGCAGTAGGTGCTGCTCTTGGGTTACTCGGCTCCTATCCGAAGCTGTACTAATCCAGATGGCCTGACTGCTGCCACAATTTGCATATTCCTCTTCATGGACATCATTTTTTGATAAGTTCCTCTTCTCTTGATTAGAAGCATGACTTTATGATAAATAGATTATTCGCTTTAAAGATTGCGCTAATTTCAAAGCCAGGCATAGTGGTGCATGCCTTTAGTCCCAGCACTTGAGTGGCAGAAGTAGTAGGATTGCCTTGAGTTTGAGGCCATCCTGAGACTACATAGTGAATTCTAGGTCAGCCTGGGCTAGAGCAAGACTCTAACTCAAAAAATAAAATTTTAGAAAAAGAATGTGCTAATTTCAAATGATGGAGACATGAGAATGCCCTGTACTTCCTTGACATGTTTGTAGTGTGTATAATGGTGTCTGTCACCTTTGGTTTCATCTGAGTTTTGTTATTTAGTAAGACGTCAGACTTTTGTAACCTTTTGTGATATCCTTTACATAAGAGAAATATTTGGGGCTGGAAAGATGGCTTAGTGGTTAAGGTGCTTGCTTGCGAAGCCTAAGGACCCAGGTTCAACCTCCCAGTACCCGCATAAGCCAGATGCACAAGGTGGTGCATGCATCTAGAGTTCAACTGGAATGGCCAAAGGCCCTGGTACAGCTGTTCTCTTTCTCTCTCTCTCTGCCTCTCTCAGATAAATAAAATAAAAATTTCTTAAGAAAAATTTATTTAGTATGTTGATATTTTATGAAGTGTCCACTTAACACAGAGCCATGGTATTTTTGGTATTTATGGACAAACCATTGTTTACACTGTTGATTGTTAGATTGGCCTTTACTCTTCTAGATGTAATGATGGGTGGGTGTGTGTGTGTGTGTGTTTTGAATGCTTTTAGGTTATGGATTTCGTATCATAAGCCCGATTTTTGTTTTAGATGTATTTCTTTTATAGTACTTAAAATATATATTTTACCCCAACTTCTCTGTCTAATAAAATATGCTAGATATTTTCAAGATGTTTTCTGTTTACAGATTTTATCTTTTACATTGACAGAAGCATTTCAAGTCTAGGGCCATGTGTTATTGTTTATGGCAGGACTGAGTTGGATGTGTTCATTGTCTAGGCATGAAGATGTCAAGATACTCAACAATGTGCACAGTCATTTTCACTCATTGTAGGAAATAATATTTTATCATCACAGTGCAGATAAAATTGAATGCTTGCTTCAAAGGTAGAACTAAAATATAGCATAATAATTAATGCAAGCATTTATTATATAATCATATTTAGTTATACTCTACTTGTACATGTTTAGGATCATTATCAACATGTCTCTACATGTTCAATGACTAAGAATTAAATAGACCATTGTCCCCACCCACTACTCTGTCTCCTGAAAAAAAATACAAGTTGGGCTATTCCTGTAGTGTTTCTTTATGGGCATGGGTCGTCTGCATTATAGGCAAGCCACAGGTAGGTTCCTTGTGTCTCAGGTCTTATTTAAAATCCCATGCTATAGAATTTGAGAAAATGGGAATCAAATAATCTTAGTGCTCACAATAAGAAGGGAGCCTTCACATTGACACGCGTCAAAGACACTGTCATCTGAGCTATCATGACCATTTTCAAATTGAACATTACACTATTTCTGAATCTGCTGATGATGAAGAATTAAGGTAGTAATTTCTAAGCATGCTTATTAAGGAAGATTTTGTAAACTTCCCTGAGTGCATGAGATCAATCTACTTTTTCTTGTTACAGGACATGTTAAAATGTTCTCAGAAAACTATAAATTAATATTTTCTTATAATTTATAACTAGTTGTGGTGAGACTTTCTGGGCTAGGTTCCCATGACGTCTTTAGAGATGGATGAAACTCGATTTGTGCGTTCAACAAATATCTATATAGCACCTACTTGGAATGACACCTTCTACCTCACACCAGGCATCAAATACATAAGAGTAGCAAGAAAGTATGATTCTTGCCTTGCTAGAGAATAGATTTTAACTGAGAAGTCACACAAAAGATGTCTGATACGATGTTAGATAACAAGAGATGTGGAAAAAAGATTCTGAAGTTTTTTGCAGAGGCATGCTGGGAAAGTAATCTGTGTGGATCATCAGGAAAGGCTTCCCATAACCTTGTTTCTAGCAATAGCAAAATTAAGAAGTAGCATTTATCTAAGTTCATTTTATTCTAAATAGCTGATTGCATCATATGTGATTCCTGTTTGGCATAAGCACTTAACTTCTCGAATCTCATTTCATCTGATTTTCAGAACTACTCCACATTACTACTATTTCTCATGTACTAGTGAGGAACTGACACAAAATCCTTGGCCAAACTTTGAAGACTAGTAATATAGTCTGAAGCAAGCCTTTGCTTTTGGTGTATGTAACCACTGTTAGGCTACTACTCATGACAGATAATTGTCAGCATTCTGTGTGATGCATGGATTTAATGTCACCATCCCAAAGTGTTTTTATCAGTCACAGTTTGCTCACTGAAGAACTACTTTGGGTGATAAAGACTAAAGGATTTACCATAGGAATTAAACTTTTTCCATAATTGTAAGAGTTAAAACCTTAAAGACATCCTAATGGAATGAATTAAATTTTATGTGTGAAGCTCACTTTAAGCTTAGAAGCTTTAAGTATATCTGTCATATTTTATAGATATCACACAGTCTATGTTCTTCGCAAAATACTAAGTTGTTTTACACCTAATACATAGTCAGTTAGATTGAAGACCAAATTAACAATATTAAGTTTTAAAATTTTCCTTATATAACTTGGTTTGAATCAATCACTGATATTCACCAGCTCTTGAATATATACCGTGGGAAACAGTGCTGTACTTGAATAAAGATTATTCCTGGTTGACCTGGCGTACTATACTGTATAATACCCATATATCATATATTCATCATCATTATCTGCATAATCCTTGCATTGAAGGCTTTGGCAGTTTTGTTACATGAATATGCTGCCATTTGAATCAGTTTAGTTCATTTCCTTTCTGCTGTGTACTTATCAAAGTGGACCTCATGAAATCGGGAGTTCATTCACTTCTCCTTTGATGTCTTTTGGAGCCATACACTGATCCGTCCTGTCTGTGCAGTAGTCATGCTTTTCCTGACAGGCGTTTGCACAGACACAGTAGTCGAATTTTACAAGTATTGTGATCTTAGCACATGTAGGGTACTTTTTGAAGTGCATATATTTTGGTTTACCTCATATATTTTTTTATGTGTATGTGTGTTTTTTATCATATACTGGCTAAAAATGTAAACCCTAGGCTTTTCCTATTTATTACCTTTAGGTGGATGGAGTTCTAAATACTATTTATTAGAATGATCTTTGCACCTATTTCTTGACTATGAAGTTAACCTTTTGTAATTAAGACACTCTGTCTCTTTGACAAATAGTATGTATGCCCTTTTACTTCTACCTGATTTCTTAACCTCCAACCATTTTTTTATTTTGCCCATTTACTCATGTACTATTTCGTTGGCCCTCTCAAATGCTAAGTGCTGTCCCATTTATCCTTAGTAACCATGCTGAATTTTTCTGTCCTTTTTAATATGTAGGTTTTATTGGATGGATGTAGATTGCACCTTCTCTAACTGTGTCTTAAATAATTGCCACTTATAGGAATTAAGGACTACAAGGGAAGGAAAATGCTGACCCATAGACTAAGTAGAGGGGGGAAATGTTCCCACTGGGTCCAATTTTCTAAGAAGGACCATCAGGGTGGAGGCGAGGGTCTGAAATTATGGTCTGAATAAGCTGGATAAAATGATCGCTTTGCAAAGGAACTCACTGTCTGTGCCAAGCAACTAGGGGTAGGAAATAGCCAGCCTACCCAAGACAGACAGCTCTCCCTAGTTCTTGGCTTGGGAAGAAACAAGAATCATTAGAGTTCAGAGATAAGTGGACATTGCCAGGTAAAGGTGCTCAAGAGCTCAGTGTACACACATTAGTGGAAGGACACTATTCTTATCCGATAGGAGACCTTAAGCTCTAAAGATACATCTTGGATTATGGATAATCCCTTCATTACCTTAGGGGCAATCTCAGTAGTTCGGAGGATTGATTCATTCACATAAACCAGTAAACCAAAACCTTCATTGTTTTGTAGTCTGAAATCTGGGCTTGTAGGAGTGAATATATGGAACTATTCTAATTGAAATATGAAAAAGCATTGCTTTCTCATTTTAGTTCAATATGTTGATGGAAAATCACTTTGTTTTATGTTTAGGAAAAATATATATTAAGTAAAGTTTTGTATATAGTGATGCTTAATAGCTCAATAATACTCTAACCAATGTAGAGCTAAGCAATTGGCTGCTTTCAGATCTTCCATTTTTTAAGCACATACACTGAGTTATTAAGTGTAAAGGAATAAAGCAAAGTCAACTACTAAAGTATAAGTAATTTTTAAAGAAATCATTGTTGTAAATGTATTTTATTTTTATTTATTTATTAGAGAGAGGGGGTCAGATAGAGAATGGGTGTGCCAGAGCCTTCAGCCACTGCAAATGAGCTCCAGCTGCATACTCCACCTTATGCATCTGGCTTACATGGGTCTTGGGGAATCAAACCTGAGTCCTTTGGCTTTGCAGGCAAGCGCTCTCCACAGCCCTTTCATAACTGTGATGCTAGAGCCAACTTCATAATATTCAGAACACCCTGGAGTTGCATAAGACATGAACAACCTCCAGAAAAGAGAAGCAGACAGATCTCACTATCTCTGGAGAAAGTATTTCAGCACAGATAACGCATTCTCATGATCTGTATTCCCACAGGTCAGTACTCCTGATCTGTAGAAACCTCCTCAAATTGATCTTTTTAAGCCAGGTGTGGTGGCGCACACCTTTAATCCCAGCACTCGGGAGGCAGAGGTAGGAGGATTGCCGTGAGTTCGAGGCCACCCTGAGACTCCATAGTGAATTCCAGGTCAGCCTGGGCTAGAGTGAGACCCTACCTTGAAAAAAAAAAAAAAACTGGTCTTTTTAAGAAGTCACATCTGAATTCTAAAATGTTGTTTGCCAGAAATACATGCAGAAGTGTTGAAACTTGCTAGTGGCCACTTTGTTAAGGCAGTGAGGTGACGGTGTGTACTGATGAGCAGAAACCTGAATAGTCCAGACCAGCTGCTGGTGGCTGTGGGAAATCTGGGTGTCAATGTGGGTGAGAGTCTGTGCCATGTAGGCATCATTGGAAAGTCAACCAGGCTTACCTTCCTTTTTTTTTCCCCCTCATTTAAATGAAAGCTTGTTAATTTAATTTTAATTTTATTTGTTTATTAGAGAGAAAGTGAATGGATGTGCCAGGGCCTCTAGCCACAGCAAATAGACTCCAAATGCATACACCATCTTGTGCATCTCTCTTATGTGGGTTCTGGGGAGTCAAACCTGGGTCCTTAGGTTTCACAGACAAGCACATTAACTGCTAAGCCATCTCTCCATCCCAAAAGTTTGTTTTTGAGTTTACACATATAATCTTTACATATTTAGGGTTAATGTTGTTTTTTAATAGCTTAATATATTTTAATAGCAAACTTCCAGAACAGCACAGAAGACAATATTAAAAACATGTATTTTATGTAGGACAGCTCAGTTAGAAAAATATAATGAGCAATGGAATCTACTGTATGACAAATATGTACAAATACCATTTAGTTACTATCAATAAGAAAGTTATTTATTCTTAAAAAATCCAAATGCTGGCATTGTCCAGAAAAATTTTACAGGTTTGTTTATATATTGTTATAAATTTGAGCCGTTGAAACTTGTTCCCTGAAACATTTGACTAGCATTAATGTTTTTCACCCCCTCCTTTATATTAAAAATTCACACACAAGTGAAAATGGAAAAACTGCCAACACCTGATGCCTGTTCCCTAGTTTTCCACTCAAAATCATATGCTTAGGTACCTTCTGATCCCATGGGAGAAACAGTCTAACATTCAGAACAACCAATAACAGGAAGAGAAAAATAATTTATAATGAAATGTTTCCCATCATAGTGGACACTTAAGCACATTCTGCACATATACAGTGTGGGGTAATCTTTATACATTTGGTATGCATAGCATACATGTTGTTAACTTCATAAAGGCCAGCCAGGTATGTTTTACTTGCCTCTTGCAAAGCACTAATAGCTGCACTTTGAAAGCACAGATCTATTTTGATTTCTAGAACAGTTTCTTGCATCAGAGTCTAGAAGGGCAGTTTGCCAATAAGAAGTTCAGAGGACTTCTGATAGTGTCTTAATTTCACAGAGTGTCATAATACCAGTCCTGTAAGGATGCAGTTTCCTCACCCCTCCAGTAGAGGGGGCACTTTTGTGAGCCACTTCTGAAGCCAGTTTTTTCCTGGGTGCTTCACCACTAGTGGATTTTCAGGCAGTCTGCTTGTACGTGCCATGGCATTGAGACCTCCTTACCTATCCCCTCTCCTTCTGCTGGAGCTCAGCGAGCTAGAGGCAGTGCTGGCGTTAAAGAGCAGTGACGGAGTGATGGCTGCTGTGAGCCCCTGAACACAATGTTTTGATAAATGTGTGCATTGTGCTGTGCTTACACTTAACTTTAGTATTTAGAATGTGTGTGCCATGGGATTCAGAAGCTCCACTTGTGAGCCTCAGTCTCACAGAATGAATGGCCTCTGTCTAAGGATACTGTGTGGTAAGTCATTTTTACAAGCGAGATCAAGAAACTATTTAAGTATCCATCAGGAGGGACCATCTCAAAGTATATATATATATATGCAATGCACAGGCACACAGTTGTTAAAAAGAATTGGATATAAATGTATTGATATGACCATAGCAGGAAGTTACATGCAAAAAAGCAGTTTGCAGAGTACTTTGACTACTTTGATCATATTTCACATAAAATATAAAATGCAAACCTAAGTATGAATGTGTTTGAGGATAAGGAAACGTGCACACGTTGTTAGTATTGATCTTTCAAGACACAGACTTAGATGGTGGATGCCAGATTTCTACTGCCTTTCAGTGGTTTGTTCATGACTAAGGTGTACTTTACTTAAAATCTTCTAAAAAGATATTTTGGGCTGGAGAGATGGCTTAGTGGTTAAGCGCTTGCCTGTGAAGCCTAAGGACTCTGGTTTGAGGCTCGATTCCCGAGAACCCACGTTAGCCAGATGCATAAGATGGCACATGCATCTGCAGTTCATTTGCAGTGGCTGGAAGCCCTGGCGTGCCCATTCTCTCTCTCTCTCTCTCTGTCACTCTCAAATAAATAAAAATAAACAAAAAATTAAAAATACTTCTAAAAAGATATTTTAAATGTTGTGTATGTCCCTGGTCGTCTTTGTTACTGTATGCACTTTTCAGAACAAGTAATAAACTTAAAATTTCAAGCTTTTCTGCATTTTCTACATTTAGTTGCTTTTATAACCAAAATAGAAAGCAACAAATGCTATTAAAACTTTCCAAAGACGCTAATAACAGAAATGAAGAGACAGTTTCTCCAGTTGCACCGATGCTGCACAGTGCAGTAAATGGGACACCACCATGTGTTGGACCATCTCTGCGGAGGCCTTGCCTGGGATCTTGGGAAACTCAACTGATCACCATCATGTTAGCTTTGTATTCATGAAATGGATTGGAAAACTGATGCAGTCATGGATACCATGAGAGGAGCTAGTTAAATCACCTGTGTCGTCTCTGTTGTAATGCCTTTCAATGGAGCTTTGCCCAAGATTCTGAATATTAGATAAACCCATCAGTTCACTTGTTTCATACACGATAGCCATGTAGCAGGACATGTTTGATGCGAGTTCTCATGGAGCCTGTTGTAAAAGAGGCAGAAACTACATGGGAGCCACAACAGGAGCTTTTAATAGCAGCAGTGATGCCTGCTTGAAGAACAGGGCTTCCCATGGTCCTGGAGAGTAGAAGAGCCTGCCAAGCTGAGACCTGACGCATGACTGGGCACAGGAATGAGCCCTCCTCAGCATGCTGCATAGAGGGAACAGGATCTGGTGCGCTAAAGAGAGCCCGAGACTCCCCGTGAGGCCAAGGAAGCTCATGGGAGCCCAGTTTTCAAAGCATGTTAAGAATTTCGTACTGTTAGTCAGGAAACCAGCAGAAGCTGCTCACAAAAAGGATAGTATGATAAGATTTGTCACTCACTAGTGTTGTGCCTTGCAAGAAAATTTCTTTACTCAGTGGTGGCTTCCTTAAAAACACTCACCTGATGCATCCCATTCTGAGACTTGTAAACCAGAATGCAGTAAGTGTTCATCCTGTTGTCTGCTCCAAAGTGTTCACTCAGTGAAGGGCTCTTCCACCACCTCCAACCCTCCCTCTCTGTGGCTGGCATTCCCAGTAGCACTCCATCTGGACATAGGGAAAAGAGGGCATTAAACATTTCTTGAGTGGGCTGCTCAGTTTTTTCCACTGTTTGTTTTTTTCTTTTCATTTAATTTAATATAATTTAATTTAATTTAATTTAATTTTTTGAGAGAGAGAGAGAGAAAGGGCACACCAGGGCCTTTCAGACACTGTGAACAAGCTCCGGATGTATGTGCCCCCTTGTGTGCATGTGCGGCGTTGCATGCTTGCGTCACTGTGTCTGGCTACGGGGACCTGGAGATTTGAACATGCGTTCTTAGGCTTTGCAGGTGAACACCTGAACTGCTAAGCCATCTCTTCAGCCCTTTATTTATTTTAATTTTTTATTTATTTTATTTTATTTAATTTTTTTGAGAGAGAGAGAGAGGCAGAGAAAGAGGAGAGAGAGAGAGACTGTTTAGTTTTTAATCAGGGCATATGAGCCATGCCCATAAAATGACTTTGTTTCAGTGACACAAACTTACCACTTGCCACCTTGGGGTGTCCTGAGCACAGTGGGGGAAGTGAAGGAAGTGCCCACCTGGCTCCATGCCCTGAGAGAGCAGCTAAGAAGTAGGGACCTGTCTGGCACTTCCTGATCATCTTTCCACACTGTGCAGGTCAAGGCTTTCCTGTTGAAGCAGTTTCTTCCTGTTGCTGTTCCTAAAACAAGTTGAAGTTTACTGTGATGTCTACAGAGGCCTTGTGTACTTCCTTCAGTGTGCTGATCTGAATGCTGGCACTCCTGCTTAGTTGTCCACACTGTCTGGTGTCCCTGTGGCATGTGCATGTCGTCACCCTCTCCTCTGCTCTGGACCCTTGCTCCCCTTCCCTTGGACATTGGGGCCTGCTGCAGAGGGGCATGTTGAGCACATTAGCTCGCAAGCACTTGTGTTCAAGAAGCACCAGAACACTCCCTTGCCCATGGTCCAGTGACCAAGGAATCAGATGGTATGACAACAGTGAAGAGAAAGACAAAAGAAGTACACTCGGGCAAACAAGGTACTATAGTGGGCTGCTCAGTAAGTGTTTGACTATCTCAAAGACTAGAGTTACCACTGGGAGTTGCTCAGACTGGCCCTGATGAGGTAGGCGTGTAAGTGGACAGAGGTCGTCTTGAGCATGGAGTAGCTACATCCTTCATGTTATCTGCATGTGCTGATTGCATCCTCGGTGACTTCTGCAAGATGGCAGAACAGTCTCAGAACAGATCTATTATCGTAAAAATGCCGTGACTCCATTTCTAGATGGATGGAAGAGCACTGAGACTTTCTATAACTCACTTGTGTGCTGACACCTGCCAGGTGGCTGGAGAGCAGGAAATTCACCTGGCTTTAGGACCTCTTTCTAATCTTTGGTGGACTAGTACAATTTTTTTTCCCTAAAATGTCTCAAAGTTTTGGTGCAGAAGCGTGTAAAATCAGCTAGGATTGCTGGGCATAGATTGCAGTCCAGCCCTGCCAGCATGCTGATCAATTGACTTTGAAATAGAAAAACAAGTTTCCTGTAGAAAATCTATGTAAATTGTCTAATCTGAGGCTTGAAGTTTGTTTTTTTTTGTTTTTGTTTTTTGTTTTTAGTGTAGCCAGTTTTTTCAGAAACATTGTATTATAAAAGGCAGTTGGTATTTGGGCCTGAAGCTCATTTGTGTAAGCTCTGGTCCGCAGGATGACTGTCACATGTTGGTCCTGTGGTGTATCTGGTGGCTTCTCATCCACATGGAAACCTTCCTCCTCCTCAGTAAGTCTGACATGGGAAAACAAATACATTCCTACTGCTAACACCCAAGACCATGATTCTTTGAGGAATGAATAAATACTAGGTCCTACTGCAAGGCCTGTTTATTAATTTGTTTTAGATATTTTCTCCAATTTACCCTGGAAGACATCAGTTTGAAAATCAAATCTAATCGCTGATATTTATTGAAAAGTGGATTTATTAGAGGTATTTTACCAAATCCACTTTTAAAGTTTATTACCCAAAAAGGCAAAAGCAATATACTATTATTTTCCTAAGAATACTGGATTTTCTTGGGCTAGTACTGTCATCATAGAGGTTGTAGCACATTGCCGTTCTCAGGAGCATTGATTTCCATCTGAAGAGTCTGTCTGAGTTGATGACTTAGTAAGATGGTACAGTGTTGTTAAAGAGAACTGTACCATGAGAGTAATTGGCATCCATAATGCATAGAAATGGATGTATCAAGACATAAGGAGATGACATTATACATTCCTTTTTAAATGATCAATTATAAGGTGTTCAGAGACTGTTTTGGTTTCCATTGACCTCACTGAACTGTTTAGTGTGATTAACTGCTGCTGTAAAGCTCAAAACTGGTCCTGAAAGAACTAGAATTTTCACCATGACATTGTTAGAACTTAACTCCTAATGTGGCATTGCCAGAGTTCCAACGTGACCACCATTCTCTTCTGCAAACATGTAAGGCATGGGCCAGTGCAGTGAAGAGACAGCATTTCCGAGCAGTCGTTCATGACCCATTGCTTCAGTACCACTTGCATAGGAATCTTTTCATCCTGGGGTGAGAGCTTCTTAGCAAAATCTGACATTCATACTTGGCAGTTTTTCCCTTTCTCTTAAAACCTTAGCAAAATGGTGCTGGAAAAGTATAGATTGGTAGCAGAGAAAGAAAGATAAGATGCTAAAGTGGGATAATCCCTCCCTTCTTCATTACCCAGAGTTCAGTGTATCATATATAGCCCATAAAATTGTGTAGGTGAAGCCTGTGGGCGTGTGTAATGCTTAGTTCTTGTGGTTAGAGTGCTGTGTATGAACCCTGCTGTGCCCCACCAAAGTCATCCACTCAGGTTGTAAGCTTTCTACCTTTCATGTTCTTTTCATGGTAAATGAGGTCTGTAGGTATTTTTTATTTAAAAAGCCTGTTAATCTACATTGACTTCTAAATTGTCCTAAATTCCTGAGTTAAGAAATGTAGTTTCTCACTGACCTATTACCTGACAGCAATTGATAAAACATCCATGGGCAAAGTACTAGGAAAAGTTAATATTTATTGATTTTGATGGTGCTATAACTGATGTGGTTTTACCATCAGAAGTGTATGGCTACCAGGAATGGAATCTGTAAAGTTGTAGATACACACCCAGTTTTATCATAACCTATGCCGGTATGCTAGATTTAAAAGACAGCAGATGTTTAACTTAACACAAAAGTTCTGACTGTGCACCTCCTCTAACCCTATAACGTTAAGTTAACATTTTGAAAGTAAAAATCTTTGCTTTGCAATAGCCACCCTTAGCCTCTTACACCTAACTAAATGCCATTGATTAAAAAGATTCTGATGCAAATATATTTTGTTTATTTATTTACTTGCAAGCAGAGAGAGATAGAGGAGAGAGAGAGAGAGAATGGGCATGACAGGGCCTCCAGCCACTGCAAATAAACTCCAGATGCATGCATCACTTTGTGCATCTGGCTTTACATGGGTCCTGGGGAATAGAACTTGAGCCATTAGATTTTGCATGCAAGTGCCTTAACCACTGAGACATCTCTCCAGCCCTAAAAGGAGATTTTAAGCAAATAGTTTTTGTGTCACACCAGTGTTCAAATGTATGCATGGGAGGAAAAATCTTACTGCCTGGAATCATGAGTTCACTCTGGAAAACTGGAAGTGAAAAATTTGAGTAAGACTTCTTTTCAACTATCTCTACTTGTATTTTGCTTGACATCAGTGTAATTCCTCATTTACCCTCAATGGAGTAACAAGGAGTCAATCCTGTGTATTTGCTTTTTGGATATACTTATAATTTGCAGCCCTTAGTGTAGTGACAGCATCCAGTCATTAACAGGAGAAACATGGCTTTATTTATTTAATTAATTTATTAGATTTTAATTAATTAATTAATTAATTAATTTGAGAGAGAGAGAAAGAAAGAGAGAGAGAGAGAGAGAGAATGAGAATGGGCACATCAAGACCTGGAGCCTGTAAAAATGAAGTACAGACAATGCGTCACCTTGTGCATCTGCCTAACGTGGGTACTGGAGAATCGAACCTGTGTCCTTAGGCTTTGCAGGCAAATGCCTTGATCACTGCACCATCTCTGCAGCCCAACTTTGTGTATATTTTAATTTTAAATGAAACAAACATTAAAAATTATAACTGAAAAACATTAATGCCTTTTTTTAACAATTCATATGATTCTAGTTTTCTTTTGTTCTCCTTGGATTGAAACTAAAAACTGAGACTGATTTTAATTTGCCTTAGAACTTAAATGCAGGAAACTAAGCAAAATATAAATCTCCTAATGACAGTCATAGAAAATATAGGAAATGATGACTGAATCTGTATGACAACAGTGTATCAGCTTCATCTCTGAAAAACAAATCCAGACGTGATTTTTTTTTGGGGGGGGGGATTCAAGGTGAGGTCTCACTCTAGTTCAGGCTGATCTGGAACTCACTCTGTAGTCTCAGTCTGGCCTCAAACTCACAGTGATCCTCCTACCTCTGCCTCCAGAGTGCTGGGATTAAAAGCTGTGCCATCATGACCAGCTCTCTTTAAAAATAAATATATTTATTTATTTGCAAGCAGAGAAAGAGGGGGATAGAGAATATGTGTGCACGAGGGCTTTTTACCACTGCATATGAACTCCAGCTGCATGCACCATCTTTGTGCATCTGGCTTTATGTGGGTTTTGGAGAACCGAACCCAGGGCATCAGGCTTTGCCAGCAAGTGCCTTCAACTGCTGAGCTATCTGCAATCTCAGGCTTTTGTCTTTGAGAATATGACTTTTTAAGTGCAATTCAGTGGATTCCTCTTGAGTTCAAAACTATGTGTTTAAAAACAAGTGAAACCGGGTGTGGTGGCGCATGCCTTTAATCCCAGCACTCGGGAGGCAGAGGTAGGAGGATTGCCCTGAGTTCGAAGCCAGCCTCAGGTTCCATAGTGAATTCCAGGTCAGCCTGGGCCAGAGCGAGACCCTACCTCGAAACCGCCCCCCCCCAAAAAAAACAAAAAACAAGTGAGACTTTTATAGTTAATATACCGTTCTAGTTTTGTTCTCCCTGAAGAGAAGGTCAGTCGTCTCTCCGATTTATCTTGTGTATTAACTTGAAGAAGCATATTGCTCTGGAGAACCTGGTGGGTGAGCTTCTCCTGGCCCTCACCCAGCTATGTTGAAGACTCTCAAGCAGCAGGTGTCTACCTCTCCTCCTGCAAGTGCCCCTCAACTTGCAGAGGGTCAGATGCAGTTTGGTGGCTCTTTTAGACAAGGGGATTTCTTCTGTTTAGTGTGCTTTTCCTGTAATCCCTCCCCCACTGGGGAAATGTTGCCTACTTTTAGCTGAAATCATTGCTAGTTTTATGTAGCCTAGGAGAATTTAAAATATTGCGCAGAAGAAAGGGCCAAGTTTCTGGCATTTTCCATGACAGCTTTAAGCAGGGTTCTCTCTGAATTGCAACCTGTTTGGGGATTTCAGAGTGTTTGTTGAGTAGTGCTCAATTTAGCAAGGTGTGCAAGGACTCTCCACTAGTGTGTTATGTGAAGTGGCATTTTTTAAGCTAAAAAATAAATTTAGAAATTTTAAAGATATTTGAATGGGAGCTCATAGCAGAGGCACATTTGAGCATACCCTGAGTCACTGAGAAGAGGGCAAGCAGCAGTCTTCTTCCCTCTGGGAGAATGCATCCCCTTGGCAGTGAGGCCAGAGTCAGGTCAGCCCAATGCCAACCTGCAAGTATGCCCTGTGGAGACAGACAGACAGACAACACAGTTTGGAGCCATCCATTTGCATTTGAGAAAAATGACTCCTAATCACACACACTGTCTCTTTCCCAGTGTGCTCCTACCCCTGTTGTTCAGTTTTCTGTCTTCCTTTTGCCCAAATCTTCTTATGACCTCTCAGCCCCTCTCCTTTTTATCTTCTTTTACACAAAAACAGAAAAGTATTGTAAATTCACACCCGCAAAACCCAGGGTCAAAGAGATAATGACTCAGGTAAAATAATTAAGCTACCAACCAAACCCAGCGCTCTCATCTTCCAGTGCTAGGGTGACACACCTGTCCAAAGTGTGGATTGTCGATCATGTCTTACAGAAGGAACTCTTTTCCGTCATAAACAAGGAAATTCTCTTCTTTCCTGCCTGCTTCTTCAGTCTGCTTACCTGGCTGCATCTAGAAGACACAAATCTGTCCATAAGCCTTTGTCCACTCGTTTTCTTTAGTAGGAGCTTTTGTTCCATGATCAGTTTTGTTTTTTACTCATCTTCCAGGCGAAGGATATCTTACTGTTACTTCCTATGGTACACTGCTCATTTGTATGTTCGCCTGTATGTGTCTTCATTATTCAGACCACAGTTTGTGATATGTTCCAGATTTCTGGGTTTCAACTCACTTTCCCCTGTTCTTGCTTACACAAAGCTTTGTGTAAGGAGACATCATTTTTGAAGATTCAATTCTGTCAAAATTATTAGTCTACTTTTAACTTGCATTACATTAAACTCTGAATTCCCAACAATATCACATTAATTTGTCACTTTAACATGTCATTCTGAAATATTTTATTTGTAATTCTGAAAATTATATTTCGTAAGAAAATAACTTACCCTCATCACATCCATATATTATCAAATCTAAGAGAAGTTCAAGTTTACATTTGTGAAAAAAGAAGACATATGTTTAAGAAAATGTGCCAGGGATTTTAAATAAACATATCACTACCTACAAATGTCTTACATGCTTTTAACATAAGACTGCCAAAGGGTGGAAAACATAAAGAATCAAAGAAAACAGCAGTCAGAATATTTGGCCTTCAAATAAGGAAGCCAAGTCAGAATCAAAACTAAAGTCAGAAATAGAGAAGAAATACCATAACTCCTAAGGCTTTATTTCAGTGTGCAAATTACAAAGCACAGAAAAGAAAAGGCAGTAGAAAAGTGGGCAAGCTGACTATGGAAAAGTGAGGTGAGTGTAACTAGCTACCATGCTGGCTGTCTAGAACAGTTGTGAAAGGCAGGGTTGTCAGGAGAATCATGTGGCTAGTAAACGGCAATAATATTGGGAACTGTACAGAAGAAGCCATTTGTGATATTTTCAGCAGGCAGCTTCTGCCATGAACACACACATTTGGAATCAAATACTTAAGAATGCCATTGGATCCTTGTAAACAGTTCAGGCATATTGGCCAGTGAAAAACAACTGGAAATACATTTTAGATAGAAAAGACATGGGAAGTCTACTGGGTCTACTCCTGTCATTAACACTCATGTTCAAGGGCACCTTGTTAATTTTTTTTTATTTTTATTTATTTATTTGAGAGAGAGAGAGAGAGAGGAATAGAATGGGTGTGTCAGGGCCCCCAGCCCCTGCAAACGAACTCCAGATGCATGCACCTTGTGCATCTGGCTTATGTGGGTCCTGGGGAATCAAGTCTCGAACTGGGGTCTTCAGTCTTCACAGGCAAGCGCTTAACCACTAAGCCATCTCTCCAGCCCTCAAGGACACCTTTTTATCCTGTCAGCAATTAAATTAACCTAAATATACAATAAAATGACAATAGTTTACAAATGGGCTAGAGAGATGGCTTAGCAGTTAAGACCCTTGTCTGCGAAGCCTAAGGACCCAGGTTTGATTCCCCAGTACTCACATAAGCCAGATGAAGAAGATGACATATGCATCTGTAGTTCATTTACAATTTCTGGAGGCCCTGGCATGCCCATTCTCTCTACCTCCCTTCTTCCCTTCCTCCCTCCCTCCCTTCCTCTCTCATAAATAAATACATAAGAACTTTCTGACTCCTCTCTGATATAATATACCATGGCCTATAAACTTACAAGTGACACTAGATGGTAATTAATTTCCTGCTGCTCCCCTTCATTATCTCTGCTTGCTTATTTTTTAAGTATTTTTATTTTTATTTATTTTTTTGAGAGATTAAGAGAAAGAGAGCACACCAGGGCCTCCAGCCACTGAAAACGAACTCCAGATGCCTGCACCACCTTGTGCATCTGACTTACATGGGTCCTGGAGACTCATAACTGGGTCCTTTGGTTTTGCAGGCAAGCACCTTAACCACAAAGACATCTATCCAGCCCTGCTTGCTTATTTTTTTCTGAACCTGAGAAAAGCACAATCCTGCTGCTAGTGGGCTTATCCTTCTCTAAAAGCCCATTAGTAGTGATCAAGAGGAGGGAGTACTGGAGAATTGAACCTGGGTCCTTTGGCTTTGCAGGCAAACGCCTTAACCACTAAGACATCTCTCCAGTCCACTACATATATTTCTGTTTGTTTGTTTTTTCTAGGTAGGGTCTCACACAAACTCAGGCTGATGTGGATTTCACTCTGTAGTCTCAGGTTGGTCTCAAACTCAAGGCTGTCTTCCTAACTCTTCCACTGCTGGGATTATATAAGTCACCATACCCAGCTACACACGTATTTTTAAATTCTAGTATATAAGAACTAAACCTGAGTCCTCAAATGCCATTGTTTATCAAAAAGGATTATAACTATGTCTGTGAACTGTCAGTGATATTCCCGGGCTGTGGGATCAGCACATGACTACTGTCATGCTATAGTGTTCAGGGTATCTTATCTTATAATCACATGACTGGTGCATTTCATAGCCTCCTGGACATCTGAAGCTGTTTCTCTGGAACAGCAGGATGGCCACAGGCACGTGGTCCAGGAGCACAGCTCTAACAGAGGCATACTAAATCTGTTTAGCATGGTCTGTGTCCTCAGAGAATTAGAATGTTACAACATGCCCCACCCTAAAAAAATGACCCAACCATTCACTGGTTATAGCTAAGCTGAAAACTCCAGATCACTTTTCTGGATAGTATTTTCAACCTAATAGCAATAGCAGAGAGATTGAGGCCAAATAAATATGGAAGGAGTTGCAATACAGATTGGTCGAGAAGCAGTAGTTAGTTACCTGGAGGCCCAACCACAGGGTGGTACCAGAGCAAGAGGTGCCCTGATGGGGGGTTGAATGTAAAGGTATGTGCCCCATAGACTCAGGTACTTTTTGATTATGCTTCCTACCACATTCTTCAGCATGCAGAGCCCTGGTGAAAGAGGTATTTCTGGGGGAGAGGGGTGAGGGTCAAATCTTGAGTCACTTTGAGCTCTGGCTGTTTGTGCTCGCTAGTGCTGGCAGGGGTCTCTCTACTGTGAATGTGTAGTGAAGTGTGCCAGGTTCTTCCACCATGGTGGAGCTTCCCCTTGAATCTGGAAGCCTTCAATAAACCCTGTCCTCCCATGATCTGTTTCTGGTCAGGTGTGCCAGCCACAAGAGGGTAACTGCCACTGGGGTCCTGAGTCCTCTTCATGATCGGTTTGTACCAAAGAACACTCATCTGCGAAGAACTTGCCTCTTAGTCTTCCTACTGCCTGCTGTTAACCTGTGAATGCCACTTCCCATGTCTGCTGGAGATGACGACTCTTGACTGTACCTCCCACCTGCCTGTAGTGTTCTCGTTATTTAAAATAGTAAGAAGGAGGAAAAGTAAATGTGGTTTCATAGACCTTCAGTGAATAGTAGCCATTATTTTGATTATTTCTGTTTACTTGAAGAATTATGTCACCCTCAAAAATAGTGAAAACTTCTTTTAGAAGTCTGTCTTAGGTTTAATGTGGTGGTGGTGTGTGTGTGTGTGCGTGTGTCCGTGCGTGTGTGCACTTGTGTATGTATGTGTGTGTGAGGTTGAATCTTAGGCCTCATGCATGCCAGGCACATGTTGTACAGTGACAAATATCCCTTGCCCTGATTTTTTACATCTTATTTTGAGATACAGTCTTGCTAATTTGCCCAGGCTGACCTTGAACTTGAGATTCTTCTGCCTCAGTATTACGATTATCTGGGATCACACACCTGTACCTCCAGACCCCGTTCAGAAGTGTCATTGAGGTGTGGACGCATGTGCCATAGCAGGTTAATACAGGAGACAGTACTCTTTGCGTGCTGCACTCTGCTGGCCAGGGAAGGAGCAGATTGAGTCCTTTGTGAGACTGTTTGACCCTTGCAGCTCCTTTAGCTGTCATCCTAATCATAGTGACAACATTTGCTCTTTTTTTTTTTCCTACAAGAGCTTCTTAGCGCATTTGCTGCCTCCTGGTGTGGTGTGTGTGGTACAAAGCTTTGGAATCAGCTCTTTCAGATCCCAGGGCGGTCTCCCATTTTCCTGCTAATGGGTGTCCTCAGAACACAAGCTTCTTGCTCTCTCACCTGACTCTCCAGGGTTTTCATACTTTTAAAAGGATATGGTTTTTAATGAGGCTTCTAGAAGCTTTAGAAACTTCTATAATGATTTTGTTTTGACCTTTTGCTACTGCCTTTGCTGGGGCTGAATTGATTGTCTATACTGAAAATTCGCTACCACGATACCAATTTTAATATATTCACATGCAACTTTCCCCATTGTCTTGATTCTGGAGTAGGGGCATCTTGAGAATACGGTGAGGAATAATCATCTTCACTCCTTCCTGTAACTGCAGAGCAGTACCCAAGAGTCTCCGTCACCTCTTTGTTATGAACATAGCAACTGTGATTCCCAGATGGCTATGAGCAGCACTCTTGCCTGTCTTGACCTTCTCTTCTGCTCTAGACATTACATGGAGTCATGTTCCCTGCAGCTGGAGGCAGTGAGCAAACCAGTGAAGGGATAGGTGGGTCAGGCCTCCCCATCTGTCCTCTCTGCAATTTGGTTATGAACAACCCAAGCCTGAGTCAACATGGCCATAGGGTTCATTGCTTGGGCTGCTCTGAGGATCTTGAGGAAAGGGGTCAGCTGTCAGGAAGTACTGCCGACAGCTCATCTCGTTGTCGGGCTGTCTTCTCACTGACTGAATGACTGTGTACCAGTGTTTTGATATTTCTTCCTTGATCATCATCACAGTGGCCCTTGATTTTGTGACAACTAGAAAAACCTTAATGTATGACATTTTTTCAACATATAATTTCCTTTTTTTACACTCCTATTATTAAGCTTTAGATTTGTAGATTTATTTCATCTTTAGCATTAACTATGTTTATATGATTTTTTTTAAAATTTTTTTTATTTATTTATTTTATTTATTTTTTATTTTTTTTGGTTTTTCAAGGTAGGGTTTCACTCTAGCCCAGGCTAACCTGGAATTCACTATGTAATCTCACGGTGGCCTTGAACTCTCAGTGATCCTCCTACCTTTGCCTCCCAAGTGCTGGGATTAAAGGCATGCGCCACCATGCCTGGCTTATATGAAAGTTTTAAATCATTAACTGTCATTCATTTTCTTTATATATTTTCTTTCCTTTTCAAATATTTTTATTTATTTACTTGCAAGCGGAGAGAGAGAGAGAACAGAGAGACAGACAGAGATAATGGGCATGCCAGGGTCTCCAGCTGCTGCAGACGAACTCTAGACACATCCACCACTTGTGCATCTGGCTTTACATGGGTACTGGGGATTCTAACCCAGGTTATTAGGGTTTGTGGGCAAGTGCCTTAGCCACTTAGCTATCTCTTCAGCCCCCTTTTCTTTCTTTTTTAAAAAAATATTTTTATTTATTTGTGAGGAGAGAGACAGAGAAAGAGTGTATATATAGGCACACCAGGGCCTCTTGTTATTGCAAACAAATTCCAGACACATGCACCACTTTGTACATCTGGCTTTTTATATAGGTACTGGACAATAGAACCCAGGTGTCAAACTTTGCAAGCAAGTGCCTTTATCTGCTAAGCCATCTTTCCCTTCCTATATATATTTTCTTTATAGTGACTAATTTTCATAAATAAGCTTACTTCCTAAAACAAACACTAAAATATCGTAGTTGCCGTGGAGCCTGATGATACAAGCCTGTAATCTAACCCTAGCTACTCTGGAGGTGGAAGCAGGAGGGTCACAAATTAAAGGCCTGCCTGGCTGCCCAACCGCAGGCCAGTCTAGCCAATTTAGTCAAATGCTCTCACACAAGTTGAACTTTTTTTAAGAGAAAATAAAGCAGTCTGGGGAATGGTAGAGTGGTAGAGTGCTTGTTTAACATGCCTGAGGGAGGCCCTAGGTTCATTTCCAGTACCACAAGAAACAAAGGAAATTGAAAGAGGAAAGAAGGAAGGAAGGAGTCGAGAAAGGGGTAAAAAAAGAGGGAGGGAAGGAATGGAAGTAAGACAAGGAAGCTATCATTTTGGAGTCACTAATAGAAACATCAAGGATAATTGGGGAATATGAAAATTGTACAGAACAGGGTCTAATAAAAGAAGACAATCAAAACACGATAATGCAGGGAAATTTCTTATCGTATGCAGCAGAGCGTGTGGAGAGACATTAGAACAGAAGTTCAGAAACACATTCCACATAATGATGCCAGGCACAGCTCAGTGAAGGGTGCAGAGTCAACATGACCACCCTATTGATTGGCCCAACAGCCCCTGTAATCTACAATCTTGCACTCTCCCCATTTCCCTTATACAAAAGTGATACCCATGCCATATTACAAATGGGAAACTAGCATTGAAGGTGTTCCAAGGTATCACAAGCCTTGGAAGGCTGAGAGAAGAAAATATGTACTCATTTCAGAGCAATGCCTAACTCATTAAAAAATAGAGACTAGCTAATTTTCCCAGACTTGAACTTTGGTAGGTAGCATGTCTGTCAGAGCCCAATGCTGGCTGTGTCTCTCATCCTGATCTCAGCCCTGGTGCTGTGCTGTTCCACCCTGGGAGCATAAGCTCAGGACTGACTCAGTGTCACACACTCACTGATCTGCTAGTGGAGTAGCTGCTGATCGGACTGTGGAGAGAGAGGGCAACCCCGGGGTGACACAGATACTTAGCAGTACACTAATCAGTGCACCTTGTGCTGCCAGGCTGGCATTCTATCCCAAAGGAGAAACGGAGCAGAACTGGACTATAGGGGAAAGAACATGGCCAGTACTGCTGTGCTTGCAAGGCTGAGAAAAAACACTAAGAAAATGACTTAAGGAAACAGTTTTATTAAAGCAAAATTGCTTACAGTAACCAGCATTTAAAGCATACAGCAATTTATTTTGATATAAGTGCAAACTGAAGACTATTATCAGGATTTAAATAATAAAATGTTATGTTTACCCAAAAACATGTAAGGGAAATGACTTTTAGTAGAAATCTACATTATGTAAAGGCCAAAACTGTACCAGAGCCTTTCATTCCTACAATGACCTATAGACTCTGTAACCTCAATAACCTATGGAACTCCCGAGGAAGAGTGGATGTGGCAAGCTGCAGGCTCGTAGTAGGCTGCTAGCTGGAGTGGTTTGATTGAGATGGAATGATGGAGAAGCCAGGCAAGCCTGGAGACAGGGAAGGTGAACACAGGGAACAGGAAGGGGTGGCTGTAAGGTCAGGATCTCCTTGAGTCTATAGGGAAGCCCATTGAATGGCTATCAGCCAGAGAGAGGCCTGTATTGATACACCTTCTGTGTGGAGAAAGGGCTGTGTGGGGATAAGGTAGTCTTGTTGCTCACCTGGATCAGGGGCTACTGGATGCGATTGTTAGCTGGACTGTTGCTGAGAGCTGGGACCAGCAAGCCTGTCTGCTTCCTGGGCCTGACCCTGCTTTGCATCCTGCTCACAATCATAGTGGACATCTGTGTGGCCCTGCACCAAACCTCATGCATTCATTACTCTGTGCATGCCAGGCACTCATGTGAGACGATCAGCGTTTAGGCCTTGCCTTTCCCTGTGTTACTATAGTCCTGTCTCAGAAAGCTCTTAATGAAGGCAGTTCACCTCTGGGTCGAGCCAAACTATGCTTCCTCATAGCTTTCCTTGTCCTTGTCCTTGTTTTCTGTGAAGCTCTTCATGACAAGTGTGGTCCCCTCCCTCTAGAAGATAACAGTTTGCATTCATCTCGAAATACTCTTTCCTAGAATGTGAACTTAAGAGTGAAATGTGAACCCCAACATTGAGTTAACACATTGTGGATGTTCACTGTTTATCACATTGAGTAACCAGAGTCATCTTGCCCATGCCATTGGCCCCACTTCCTCCTCACTTCTGGCTCCCTGTTCCTTTGTTATTGTGGTTAAGTATTGCTTCTGGTATCCTCCATGTTTGTCTTTGTTGATTTTAGACTGCAGACCAAGCCTAAACTCAGTGTACCCAATGTGTGCCATTAGCAGAGATCCTGCTCTTAAGACCCTCCATCTGCTCTGAGGCAGGAAGATTTGAGCCAGCTCTGTGTTTATTGGTTTGTATAGAGCATCTTAAGCTAAAATTTTCCAGCCTTCTCCAAACTGCATTCATTTTATTTTCAAAACTAACAGTTGTTCTGTGATTACATCAAATTCCACTTGTTATTTTTAGCATTTCCCACTATAACATACAAACTCGAGGTTCCCATTGTTGCTTCTGTTCAAGAGCTTTGATCAAAGTAAGCATAGCAAACAGTACTCTCCCTAGCTAATGTGGAGGTGAGGGCTGGGAGTAGAGGGGGAGCTTGTGACATGGGACAGAGGTACACTTGGTTTGGTGCAGTTTGGGGCAGTGATTGGAAGCAAGGACACAAAAGTGTCTGAGGAAGGAAGACCACAGAGGATGGAAGTGATGCTCTTACCTGGGGTTCCAGAAAGGACTGCCTGAGGGTTTGGCCTCAGCTGGGTTCTTAGAATTTGCCCCTAGGTTGCAGTTCTTGAAATGTGGCCCTGCTAATAACCAGGGATAATCCAAGAAAGTCACATTCACTCAACTGATTGTAAAAATCACAGTGCTTCTCTCTGAAATTGAGAAATGCTACTTTACAGCAAACTAGTGCACTCGTGTGCATAGTCAGCATGTTTCCCTGTAGGAAGGTTCTTTGTACAATGGAATCACAGGCACGACATTAACTTTGCTGAGCTGTATCCAGAACAGAGTAACGGAGCTGCATTTAAGTTCTGAGGTACTTAGGCATACCCCAACCTCTGCATGGCTCTCTGGTGCTAGAAATCAGCCTCAAAGTCATGTCTGCCCCAAGTGCCTCTGGAGGTGTGACTGCAAAGTACAGTCATCATTCCTGAATGTGTCTTCCTGGAGCTAGGAGAGTTCTAATACTGTGCACCAGCTCAGCACCGGCATGTGTCCAGCTCTCAGCAGTCCCCTGGCTAGCCATGACTCAGCCCAGTCCAGGTTTTCTTGGATGGTACTTTTCCTAGGGCCAGCATTAACTGCATGACTTCAGGATTTGCTCTCTTTCCCTGTATCTCCCTATTGGCACATGCAGGGTGAGGGATTGGGCTTTGAAACTTTGGAGAAATAAAGTCTTAATAGACTACCAACCCGAAATGTCACTGTGTAAACATAAAAGATATTTACGTAGTAAGAATCCAATTAGTAGATTTCCTAGGTGTGCATTGACAGTTCCCATTTTACCCACAGGGTAATTTGAAGATGGGCTCTGGAGTGTGAGGAGGAAGGCACAGTGCCACAGTGGAAGCAGCACTACCATGCAGAGGGCACTGCTCACTCTCAGAGCTCAGGACTTGCCGTAGAAGGGGTCAGATGGTGCAGCAGTCCCAGTGTAGTGAGATCACGTGTGCAACCTGCACTTCTGCTGAACCATCTGACCATAGAGCAATGAGGCAAGAGAGTAGTTATTCATTATTTTATAGAAGGCATTTAGAATGCCCCTTTCACCCCTGCCTGTCCTATGGAAGAAGAAAGGCATTTCTCAAGACACAAACATCATGGAGTCTTCCATGAACTTCGCAGATAATACTTGTCAGCTGCTCCCTCCTTTGCAGAATCACATCGCCTATATGACTTCCACTGTGGAGCTGTATATGCATGCTTCCCCCAGTCAGCGCACCGTAGCCCTCTCTGGGTACTCATCAGCCCATGCAAGGTCCTCACTGTGTGTGGGGCTGGGCTGACCACTTGCAGGACAGCTGTGATGAGCAACAAACCCCCGTCCTTGCCCTTTCTTGTGTGTGCGCCTGTGAGCTGCGATGTCGGGAAGGAACAGACATGCGAGTAAGCAGGCTAGCTAATAGTAATGCTAAGTGTCACAAAGGCAGGCTAGCAGGTTAGGTACTGAGTCTAGAGAGGAATCTTTGAAAAGTTGGTTCATCTCAGTGGAGGGAATGTTTGAGCCATATTAGTCCCCATGAGGTACCAGATGTGTGTGACCTGGGACAGAACATTCTAGGGCTAAGGGATAAGCAAAAGGTTTCCAGACATGAGCAGGGATGGCCCATCTGGGCTGTACATTGAAGGGTTAATAGCCTTCCCTGAACACTAAAGGGAACTAAAGAGTTAACAGCTATCCCTAAAGCTTGGGGCAATAGAGAAGTTTGGCGCGCTTTCCTGATTGATGTACTCCCCTTAGCCTAGCTGGCCTTGAAGGACCAGAGACCACCTGAGTATCCTCCCTTAGACATTCCTGGCTGAAGAAGCCGATTCTGAACAAGGACACAAACCACTACAATCTCCTTATCAACTGTGCCTGGTCCAATCTGTTTTTCTTAGGACCCTCCTCATAAGCTCACACCCAGCCTGGCCCAGGGCTTCAGCCTTCACCCCATGGAAAGCTGAGGCCCCTCGCATTTTCTCTAATGAACAGTCTATCTGTGGAGATCGGGTCTGGTGTTCTCTTTTGTTTTTCTCTTACACTTTCCCTGCATACCTGTCTCTCCCTGGTGCCTGGCTAGTAGAGTGACAGACACATTGGCAGACATGGAAAGGAAGCGTGGCGGGACAGCCCAGCTTCTGCTCCGTGCAGGCCCCTGCCTCAGTCCTGCGCTGCCCCGTGCGCCTGCAGTGCCCTTCTGTCCGAACTTGGGCAGTTGGCCTGAAATTCAAGAAAGATCCTAGTTACTGGGAGTGGTTCCTCACCGTCTTGAGTAAAACATAGTACCCCAGGGAGTAGGGCGACCCATTTTCATGGAAACCTCTAAATCATGGCCTGGTGGCAGGAGGCACATCTACGACGTTACTAAGTGGCAGGAGCACACACATTGGGGTTACTTCATATCGTGGGAAGAAGCAACACGGGTGCTTCCTGTTGCGAACTACCAGTGCTGGAAGAGCCGCCCTGCTGTCATCTTCAGTGACTCAACTGCTTTCTCAGCTGCCGCAATGGGAACATCTCTCACAGTCCAAACCCGTGCAGAGTGGAATGTCCATCATACCTTTTCTAATTCAGTCTACCAGATACATTTGTAAGTGCCATGGGGCTATGTTGGCCACTGTTTCCAGCACTGACCACCCACTTGCTAGGGTGGTTGGGAGTGCACGTTCGGCATTCCACAGATGTCCATGGAGAGGCCCTGGAAGAACTCAGTGGCCCTGCTCCTGCCCACCGTCACCCTCCTCTCATCTGCCATTGTGACTCACCGCCAGATTTGCCAAGCCACTCCTGAAAGCCTCGCTTTTCAGGCCAGGGCCTTTGAACTAGGAAGCAAGCCCACGTGGCGCCCACAGCCAGCGGCCAGGGCTGGAGGTCTTTCTTGCCCGACCCCCATGGCATACCACTCTACTGAGATGGTCTATGCAGCAAATCTGCTTTCTCCGCTGTAAAAACTTCGGGAAAGCCCACTTTTTGAGCACTGGTGAGCAAATAAATAAGTTAGTGAATAAAGACAACTGGTGGTTGGCTGCTTGGCTGGAATTCTCACTGGTTCCAGATTAACCTTTATTCACCTGAGTGACAAGTGTTTGTCCGCCTGAGGCATGGCATTGTCCCATAGTCCCTCCTTGTCACATGCATACTCTTCCTGCAGCCACAGCCTTGTTCCTCTCCCTTTGTAAATCCAATGCCTTAAAAAAAAAAACCTGAATTGTTCTTTCATCTCAATATATTAGCCTTAATCCCTTGTTAAAATAAGTTCACTGAGACATTAAGGAGTAGACGATGAAAGTGTAGGCTATTTTGTTTACTGAGGAGCTCCAGTAGCACAGCTGACTAGTGCGTGACATTTATTTTTTACTTACTTACTTGACAGGGTCTCTCTTTGTTGCTCAGGTTGGCCTCAAACTCCCAATCCTCATTTCTCAGCCTCTTGAATATCTGTGACTCCAGGTCTACACCACTCTGCCCACCTTTCTCTCCTGCCCCCAGTAGAGCATTTCTAGGCACTGCAACAAAAAATCACTGTGGCATGCCTTATGTTGGGATATCCAGTTCCTTCAAAGAATGACTATATATATATATATATATATATATATATATATATGTGTGTGTGTGTGTGTGTGTGTGTGTGTGTGTGTGTGTGATTGGCTTTCAACATTTTAGAATGTTCTTTTGCAAAAATTTAAGTCATTCACACTACTTCACATCTGATGCTTCACATTCCTTGTCATCTGGGAGAAAGTGAAGGCCAGTGCAGTATTTTCCTGAGCAGTAGTCCATTGACAGCTTCGAAAACAGTCACTATTTCATCTGTGAGCCCCCTTGCAACTGTAGACAATTGAGAGGAGTCTTTGGATATGCTTAGTAACATTTTCAGACCATCTGGTTATGTTTTGATCAAACCCTGATATGGTTGTTAGGAACTGCTCAGGTTATTTTTAAATAGATTTTTCACATACTGCCAAAACATAAAAGTATGTTAAGATTTGTGCATAGCAGTGGACCCAAATTTAATAACAAAATCTCCTCTTTTATGTAGCAGTCGTATAATTTGTTGGCAAGAAGAAATGATAGAATTATCTAAATTTTAAATTGTTTTTTATCTTATTTGTTGTTATATTTAGCTTTTAAATAATTTGCAATATTGCTAAGCAATATTTATGTTAGTTTTTGTTATTTCAGGTAGACTATATTTTACTGTCTTTAGATTACTTAATGTTTTTGTCATACTTTGCATGCTTTTACTAGGTTATCCAAAACACATTTTTAAAAAACTCTTCCAAAAATTGCCCCATCATGGGAGACTCTTACATCAGAAAGAGAAACTAAGACCACCAATACCTACAGAGAAAGCTGTACCTGACCTTGAGTGAACAGAAATATCTTTGGGGGACCAGAATGTCCTTCTAGCCATGGTCAGACCTGCTTCCTGTAACCTTTCTTGAGGGCACTCAGCTTGTGAACTTCATCTGAAGCATGCCGTGTTGCTATAGAAGGCAGAGTTCAGGCTTGAAGGTGGAGCTCCCATGACAGGACAGCTAACCCCAGTCCCAACATGACTCAGACTGCAGTCAGTCATGGTGTAGGCTAAGTCTGGGAAAGTATATAACAAAACACATTGCTCTCCACCTTATCTCTGCTTTTATATTACATACATCAGTTTTATTCCCTATCAACTTCCAAATGGGATTTTAGATGGTTTGCAATTAAAAAAAAAACACACTGAAATCTGGTAGTTTAAGAGCATATTTTAAAATGTGCAACTTTGGAATTTCATCTACATAAAATCAAAAGTAATCCATCTTGCTTTGTCAACTCAGAAAATTGCAAATTTCCTATCTAAAGTGTGTGTTTCAAGAATCTGTTTTCTGTTTTCTTAGTTCTTCTAAACCTGTTTATAACCAGTCTCATAAATTGTGCTTCTCTTGATTTTTCTAACTTTTTTGATTCTTGTTATTAACTATGTCCTTATTAGCATCCATTGTATACTTTTAATTTTTCATTCAACAAACAAATGCTAAAGATTAATTTTTCTTTCCTTTTCAGCTATAGGTTTCTTTTTTAAAAAAATACTTTTTATTGACAACTTCCATAAGTATAGGCTATAAACCATTATAATTCCCTCCCACTACCTCCATTTTCCCCTCCCAAATTCATCCTCTATGAATCCCTTCTTCTTTCCAAATAGTCTGCCTTCTACTTGATGCCGTCATTTTCCTCTTATTAGGCAGGTCTTGTGTAGACAGTGTCAGGCACTGCGAGGTCACAAGTACTATTTTGTGTCTGGAAGAGGGCATTGTAAACAGTCCTAGCCTTCTGTGGCTCTCACATTCTTTCCTCCACCTCCTCCACAGTGGACCCTGAGCCTTGCAGCATGTAATAGAGATGTTTCCCTTAGTGCCGAGCACTCCGCTGTCACTTCTCAGTGCCATGGCAAGTTTTGAGTTACCCTGGTGGTCACCACCATCTGAAAAGAGAAACTGCCCTAACCAAAAGTGAGAGTAGCATTAACATACGGGCATAACTGTAAGTATTTATAGGGCAGTTTGGTGGACATAATATATCCATCTATCCATACAACAGTAGTCTTTATTCCCCTAGGCCTTATCCTCCCCAGCCATAGGCTTTTGACTAGATTTTCAGTACCAGGCATGTATTCCCTTCTGTGTCAGCCATGGGTTTCTTACTCATACCCAAAGTTTGTTTCCCAAAGTATGGTGCACAGACATGCTAATGATAGAGAAAGATATGGGTGCGCTAAACTTTAGAGCCCATCTGAAGGATGGAAGTGGTTTAGCCTTTGGCTCGAGGTTTGACTTTCCTACTAACTGTAATTCTAATAGGGAGAGCCTCTTCATTTTGGGTTTAGATGTATTGGGTATGTGTCTAAAGAAAGGAAGGGTAGTTTTTCATCATTAATGAACTACAAATATTCCCTTAAATACCTTCCATTTTCAACATTAGAGTAACAAGCACAAAATATGCTAAATGCAATAATTAAAGTTTTTGCTAGTGGCTTTATTAGCATCAAAATTAACACCTCCCTTTTTCCAATGATTTATTCTAGTTGTAGTTTCGGCACCTAGCACACTGTCTTTGGTTTCTAACAGTGGATTAGAGGACAGGCACCAGGTCTTTTTCCTTTCTTTCTTGCCTCTTCAGTCACAACTGTTGGTTCCTCACTTGTTAATTTTCAAGGAGTAAGCATCCCAGGCCCACCAGGCGCTGTCCTCCCGCAGCCTCCAGGAGGCGCACTGAGAACGGCCTGTGTGTGCTCACATCACCCTCACTCCCGAGCTCAGCTGAACCAGCAGGTCGGCAAACATAGAGGCATAACCGTGAGAAAGACATCTTCTGATGCCACTGCTTTGATAAGGGAACTGGGGTAAAATTAGGAGGTGATCTGTTTCTTAGACTGGACGATACCGGGCTAGAACTCCGATTTCTTATATCCACATGCCTAACATGGCCCTATACCACGGAACCTTCTAGCCTGGGAAATGTTGTCCTTTGTCCAGGTGTTCCGCTGCTGCAGTTTTCCCATCAGATGGGATGCTGCTCGCTACTTTGGGTAAGAGACCATGTTCTCCTAGATGTCCTTCTTCCCTCCCACACTTTGGTCACTTGCACACATATCTTCCTTAGCAGAAGGGTGAGTACCCTGGACCTTTGTATGCCACCTTCTCTCTGTGGTACCATGCACGTCACTGATTAGTTCCTCGGCTAAGTCTGCTCTTGGAGCCAACATAAACAGCCACCATGCCCAGCCTACGTCAGACAATGCATGCTAGGGCCCTTAGTTCAGCTCCAGGGACGGTACAGATGGTTCCTCTCTCCCTGCGTTTCTTCTCCTCCTTCCTCCTGGATATTCTGGCCCTTTTAGCCATTCCCCAGCTGTTAAGACTTGACTGCATCTTTAATTTCTTCGTCCTGCCACCACCTTTTCCTAGGGTAGTGTAGTCTGCTCAGAGCAGCTCGCTACTGCCTCCTGCTGCTGCCTGATTCGGACATATTCTTATTCTTCCTGCATTTCCAATGCCATCGCCTGGCATCACATTTACCATTGATGTGTCATCTTGTCTTTATCTTTATGTAATGTCATTTATCCCCAATGATATTTTTTGTTGTTTTTTGAGATAGAATCTCATGTAGCCCAGACTGACCTCATACTTACTGTGTAGCCAAGGGTGATCTTCAATTCCTCATTCTCCTGCCTTCACCTCCTGAGTGCTAGGATTACAGATGTGAGCCGCCATACCCAGTTCATGTGGTGGTAGTGATTGAAACCAGTACTTCATCACGCTAGGCAAGCACTCTAGCGACCGAACTAAAGCCCCAGTCCAGCTAGTGATCTTATTTGTATGGAAATTCACTTACAGCATTGCTAGTCCTTTCCTTAATTATGTAAGTTGTTTAAATGTTCTTACTGTTAACTTTGAACATGTGACTCTTACTATATTTGAAATGGGATTCTCGTATGTCATGTATGTTTGTACAGGTCTTATGTTCTTTGCCATTCAGTGCCTTTTTAAAAATTTTGTTTGTTTGTTTATTTATTTATTTATTTTGAGAGCAACAGACAGAGAGAGAAAGAGGCAGAGAGAGAGAGAGGGAGAGAGAATGGGTACGCCAGGGCCTCCAGCCACTGCAAACGAACTCCAGATGCGTGCACCCCCTTGTGCATCTGGCTAACGTGGGTCCTGGGAAGTGGAACCTCGAACCGGGGTCCTTAGGCTTCACAGGCAAGCGCTTAACCGCTAAGCCATCTCTGCAGCCCCAGTGCCTTTTACTTGTATGTTTGGTCAATGTAATTACTGAAGTAATTAGTGAGGCCGAAGCCTGCCATTTCATTTTTGCTTCTATTCATTCCATTTCTGTAAGTTTTTCCAGTCTTTCTGGGTTTAGTTTTTGTTTGTCATCCAGTGTGATAACTTGGAGGATTGAAAAGAGAACATGCAATGTTTACACACTTAATGCCAGTCATTTCAGCAATCAGCATTGGGTTGTCTGGTTTTTCTTTTCATTGATATCTGTCAGTATTGTCTGTGATGTGAGGCCTACATACAGTTCTGTAAAAGTACTTCTGTTGGAAGCACCTGGAAGAGACACCAGTGCCTGAATATGCTTGTACACCTCTCTAGTTCCATGATAATAACTAGATAGGGTTAAATCACAAAAAGTAAGGGAAGTAAACCAATCAGATATGGGGTACTAGTTTATGAGGGTTGCTATAATACACACACCCTGAAGGGCTTTATAACAGAAGTTACTGTCTCACAGCTCTCAAAGCCAGAAGTCTGAGTTCAGGGTGGAGGTAGACCCTGCACCCTTATGCTTCTTGATGCAGCCAGAGTTGAATCAATGCTGGGATCGGCTTAGGTCTCCCAGCCATCCTTTGCTGGTGGTTTGGCTTGTGTCAACATAACTTCAGTCTTCACAGGAAGCTCTTCCCATTTTCCCTGTCATAAGGATACCATCATGCCGAACTTGAGGACCACCCTAGACTTCATCTTAATTACACCCATAGAGGTCCTGCTCCTAAATAATGTCACAATCTGAGATGCTGGTGATGAGGACTTTAGCATGTGAATGGTTCAATCCAGAATATATGGCTGTTAACTTATTGTATGTATGAGTATTTAGTTCTATATTCTGATAGCTTTTATGAAAGAACTTTGTAGACATTATTAAGTCATTACCCAAATGTAAGCTTGGCAAGGATCAGCATGCCTCCATGCTGTATACCCTTTGAAGTAAACGATTGGTCTCAGGCCTGTTGTATCCACTAGCCAACTTCGGGGCTCTCCTGCCCTGTGATTTGCTGCTGCTTAAAATCTTACCTTACAGTTCCAATCTTACAGTAAGCAGTAGTTTCAACCTTTAGTCTTGAAAAATCTTAACCTCTTTATAAATCTTAATAATAAGAGTTAAAAGAAATGAAAGTGAAAGAGATCTCCAAGATAATAGCATTGTCATAGATTAATTTGCTACTTGTTTGAAGATGGTTCTAATGACATCTCACTTTTCCCCTAAGTATCAGATTACCCTAGGCAACTTTACCTGATTTTGTTGATCATGCTAAATAGGAAGCTGACTTAGCTGGAGGTGTTTGAGTTTACAGAAGCTATACTTAGGCCTTCCAGTAGCATTTGCTCTAACTTACGGTGAATATGACCAATACTGAAGTAGTTTGTTTTCAGTTATAAGATTATTGTAATGCCCTACCTAGAAGTTGCTGGGTGGAACATGAAGGGACCCCAAGTTAGGAATGGCATGGTTCTGTATGTAGCAAAAATTGTGTGTTTCTCATTTTATCACTTCAAGTATATGGTGACTCATTATACCTTAATGACTACCAGGTGAGCTCCTATGTGTCTTTTTTGTACTCAACTTTTACTTTGTTTTATCTTAGGGAAGACAAAAATGAGAAAGAATGTCAAGTAAAAGTATTAGTAAGATCCTTTGATAACAGCTTGCTGATTTTTATGCACACTGTATAGAACTGCCAACAGATTCTGGGACTGTGTCCATTAATATATACTTAGGTTATGTAGGATTTTGTCTTAATATGCTGCCTTTATTTATGTAAAGCATAATTCTGAATCCATGTGAATAATGGACATTTAGCATAAGCAGAATTGTAAGCTGGCATTATTAAAATGCACAGACTGACATCCTAGGCTTCTGCTGAAATATGCTTTTAATTGAAGCAGAATTATGACAATATATTACCCACATGAGTCTGATTATAGCACAGCATTGGCTTGTACAGTAGCTCTTTGCTCTATGAGAACTGTACAGTGGCCCATATGTTGTGGTTAGGTATTTAAATATTCTGTGGTATGCATATCTGAATTGTTTGATATAGTGTTATCTAAGCATATGTTATCTTGTGGTAGATGCATCTTGAGCCAAGTGGCTTTGAAAAACAATTGTTTGTGATAATTGTATTTACCAATGATTGAAGGTCATTCATAAAACCTGCATTGTGTAATAGGAACTCTGTTTCTATTTCAGCATTTGGAATAATGAATAGCAAGAATAAAGTAAACATTCTCTGATACTGCTTTGTGTTTACTTTTATAATCCTATAAAATTATAATTCACACTATTCATAATAAGCCTAAGGAAAAAATAGCCTATAGACACCACCACTTACTTATCTGTACATTAAATCTCGGTGTTCAAAAATGGGAACCTAAAATGATCAACATCAATGACTAGACTAATGAAACCTTTGTTTTCTAATTTCAACCTGCAAAGGGAGGTCTTTGGGGCATGATAGAGTGTTACCATGGCCATGTGGTAGCTTTCTCAGTAAGTACTGCTCAGATAAGAGCTGGTGCCTGATACAATACTGCAATGCATTTTGAAGTCCTGGGTAAGGTTTTCTTTTCGACTCCATGTGACTGTGTTCACTGCCCACAAGGATGACTTGGATGGGGAATATGGAAATATTTCTCATGATGCCAGTTTATTGGCTCCCATTACGCTAACTTAGGGGTTGTCTTTTTGTGTTATTTGTTCGTTTGTTTGATTTTTTCAAAGTATGGTCTTACTCTAACATAGGCTGACCTGGAATTCACTATGTAGTCTCACGCTGGCTTCAAACTCACAGCGATCCTCCTACCTCTGCCTCCCAAGTGCTGGGATTAAAGTTGTATGCCACTACACCCCAGCAAGGGGCTGTCTTTTCAATCATATATTTTGATTAACAATTACTTAAAAATATTTTCCACCTAAGTGTCTGTTATGATCCTAGTCATTTCAGTTTATACTATTTTTATGAAGGTGTTTGCTACTAAACTGTGTGTGTTTGAGGCTGATTTTTATACAAATAATATCACTCATGTTCTCAACCCAGTTTGACAAACCCTATGCATCAGGAATTTCTGTTATAATCAGGTAAGAGAACCTATCTTCAGTACCCTAATCATCATTGGTAAGGGTAGGGTTAGTCACATTAAGATCTTTCCCCTGAGGGATGAGTTTATCCCTATGCCCGTCTTCCAGGGTCATCTGTTCTATGATATTATTCATAGCACTGGTATTTGCTTCTATTAGCCTCCTTTGTTCTTCTAGGCAAGGATTCCTTTATACAGGTCCAGCCCCATAGGCTGATGATAGACCTGCAACCTGTAATTCAATAGAGCACTGCCCTGTTTACAAAGTCCAGATTTCCTGTGCTGTCAGTTAGGGTAATCAGCACAAAGACCAAGAGCTTTTGGAACTAAATAAACAATGAGAAAAACATTCAGGGCTGCCAGTAACCCTTCACAGGTAGTTTAACAGCTTTGACTACAAGGCGTCAGTTGCTATAGATGTCTGCGGAGTATGAAATCTGACATTCTGTCTTGCCATGTTGTGCCAGTAGCTCCCCGTGCAGTCTCCCTTCAAAGTCCATGGAGTCCTTCAGAGCTCTGTGCTCTCCCATGAAACCTGAGCAGTACTATTAGGAGAGTCGGGCATGTGGGTTTCTGATATAGAGCATCAAACCATTTAAAATAGGTGGATTAAGTAATTGGGAATAGTCCCCTGGCCTGTGAAGAGAACCCGTCCACTGACAGGTACAAGGCCTGCAGCTGTTCCTCTGGGGCTTGCATGCTAGCACCTAGGCTGCTGTGTCCTTGAGGAGCAGTGCAGGCTGGACAGAGGGTACATCCTGTGGCATGGGATTTTAGCTTTTACTGCAACTAGCACTTTTATTTAAAGCCTTGAGTGTGTTTTCATTTTAACTTGCTTGTCTTCTGATGTGCTTGGTGGCTTTGCTGCTATTCTGCAAAATGCTTGTGGTAACGGTCTACATGACTATATGTTTGAAAACCAAAAAGAAATGTGTGCGGGTTGAAGTCAGCAGCATGAGCTGGTCCAGATCAGGTGCAGTCAGCTCCTTCATCTCCTTCAGCGATCCAGTGTAGTGCAGCACTGAAAACCAGCAGCCGGCGGGGGTGTGCGGAGAGACCCGGGGGCCACGCACGCTTTGGCCAGGGGAAGACATCTTCATGGGGGAGCATTGGGCAGGCAGCCTGTAGGCCACCTGCTATGGGCATTGCTTTCTTGAGTGTTTCAGAGGAGAGTATCTCAAACATTTTCTCCTAAGAGAGGTCATTTTCAGCCTACACTGAATTTCCATGTAAAGAGACACTACTGTAGTGTGGGGGGATGAATCTTACAAGTGGAGAGTGTGGAGCTTAAGTAAAAGGCCAGTCACCCCAGGGTCCTGGCATATTTGGAGGTTTTTGAACAGTGGCGCTGTTTATTTGCCATCTTAAGGGCTTTCCCTCTTGCGAGTCCAGTCATTCCCCTCATCTTGGGAGTGGAGCTGCAGTCCACAATGGCTTTCAAGTACTGTGAATGCTCCAGAATCCTATGATTTAATGTCTTTTAAATCTTAACTATGTCCTTATCATACTCTGTGACTGTTTCTTTCACAGGTTGAAGTGTGACACTGAACACACAAATTTCTTTTCCCTTCAGAATTTTACAGATAGAAAATGTGTTCTTGCTATAGATCTTAGCAATCTCATGATATGATATTTTTCTCCTTTCCTTGTGCTGAGAACTTTCACCTTTTCACTTAAATCCAAATTCCAGCATCATAACTTGTTTTTGGAGGCTACTATAAAATAAACCAAGGATTATTTGACTATAATACTTCCACCATCAGTCTTATGACAAAGCCAGTTGACATGTGATTCACGGACAGGTAGTGTGTGTAGCATGGATACACTAGACTAAAACAGGCTTGTAGGAGGGTGCGAGATGCTATTCAGAGGAATCAGAACTAACTATGAGCTTTCCCAGAAATTCTCCGTTCAAATTTTTGGGCTCTAACCAACTGAGAGTGACTTTTGAAACTGTGGAAAGAAAAACAGGAGATGAGGGGAATTACTGTAATCTTTTTGTTAGGTCCCCACAATTGCGCCTTCTGACAAGGAGTTAACTGTCATCTGACTAGGAGTGATCATGCCACATATGTCACAGAAAAGCTGATGGATGAGGGTTTTATGGGAGTCTTAGGTTGGAGTGGGATAGGTGAGGTATGGTTTTGGTTTAAAACACTGGAGTTTCTGATACAAGTGGAACATCCTAACATTCACCTGAAAGCCAAACATTGAAGGTGAAAACTGGGCAGAGAGACAGGGATTGTGGAAGCTTTAAGGGAAAAATTTACCAAGGAGCTGTGAATACAGTTCAAGAAGGACTACAAGACCAGAGTCATGGCATAATGAAAACATGTAGAGGACAAGAAAACCAGAAAGAGGGATCAAGGGGAGATTGAAGTATGTGGCTGACCAGTGAAGCCATAGAAGGCTTCTCTGTAGACAGGCTGAGGGAAGGGAGGGTCCTGCTGACATTGCTTTCCAGCCTGCTGTGACAGCTGACTGCACGAAGCGAGCTAGGGTGAAGGTGTGGCTGAGCCACAAATAAGACAGGAGGACACAGAGGGAGTCTACTAGGTAGCAGTAGATTTGTAGCCCTTACAGAATTTTTTGCTCACCATAATACAGACACTACAAATGTGGTTATCAAATTTTAAACTTAAGCTATGAATAAGATACAATCTGGTTTAAAAAATCACATATATATGTTGTTTTTACAAAGTTTTCTCAAAACTTTGGATTTTATCTGAGGTATGGGGAATCTTATAAAAAGGACTAGTGGTATTTAAAGATTATATATCCAGTGGCTTTTACTGTATTTCTTTCAGTTAATCATTCTAATTTTAGAATGATTAACTCTAGATATTAATTTAGGTAATTCTACACTATATATATAGAGGTAAGTATTCCACTTATCACATGAATCACAAAGAAAAGCATGTATATTTTTCATTAAAATGACAAATTCGAATGAAGGGCTATATCTTGTATAAAACTTACTATCACACATGGACAACAACATGTCTTTCCCTCTAATTTGAAGAAAAGAAGGGAAGTATTTTAACACTCAGATTATTTGAAAATTCCAATATCCTTTATAAGTGATTACATGATAACTAATTTAAAACTGGAAGTGGGTTATTTCTATCTGAGTGACCCTTTCCCATCCTTTTAAAAATTTTTTTAAATTTAAATTTTTAATTTTTAATTTTGGATTTGGTTATATACTTTCAAGAGTCACTGGATATAATGTTGAGAGTTGAATTTCTATTTTTCATATCTCCTCCCTTCTTTATGAAGTGATATTTTCCAACTAAGAATTTTTATTGGTAAGTGCTACTGAAATTACAATATATTTTTAAAGGTTTATTTATTTATGAGAGAAAGAGACAAATAGAATGGGCATGCCAGAGCCTCTAGCCACTGCAAACAAACTCTAGACACATGTGCCACCTTGTGCATCTGGCTTTATGTGGGTACTGGAGAATCAAACCTGGGTCCTTAGGCTTTGCATGCAAGTGCCTTAACTGTTGCGCCATCTCTCCAACCCCCTACAGTATTTTTAGATAAGAATATATTACTCACAACCTGGGGATGTAGATTGGTGGTAGAGCATTTAATCTACCATGTATAAGATCCCTGAATTCAATCCCTTGTACCACTAAATGGGTGTATTAATTAATTTTAGAAGCATGTATTGTAGACAAGTACTTTGAGGATGCATTTGATAAATGGTCCAGCATGGAAGGCCCTGAACACCTAGATACCAGGGCACAGCCGCAACGGCCCCGGACCAGGCAGGCAGCTTGCTGTGGGGCACGTTCGTGTGCTCAGGCCCTCTCAGCATCTGTGCTGTCATGTTGCAGGTGGCATCTGACTCTTCCTCTGGGACTGTCAAGATTATAGAGTTAGGGGAGAGAAGAAGTAGGGAGCCCTTTTGGGAACAAGGGACCATAGTAATACTTGAAGACTGGAAACAGTGGTCTAAGATGGGAAACTGATGTAACTGACCATGGGGCCCTTCTCCATCAGCAACAGCAGAAAGCAGTGTCTGAACACACGTCTGTGTTGGGCATGCCAAGGCGCACATGGAGCTCTGGATAGCCTGACAATGCCGTATGTGTGTGAATAGGAGTACTCACTGTGTCACTCAGCAGCTGAGCAGTAGGTTTTCCTCAAGTGCCCATTGACTGCTGTCATCCTGTATGGGCATCGGGTGCATTGAGGTAAGGAAGAGGGAGCATTTGACATCCACAAAGCTTATTGTCATTCCTTCTGGATCTGACAGTGCTAAAATGAGGACTGTGTGGAAGGCTAACGGAGAACAGAAGGAATGCTAAGTCCTGTGAGGGAAATGGAAAGCGCTCACTTTCATGCAAGGACATTATCGTAGTGGGCACGGGGAGGGCCCAGGGCTTTCTGAGGAAGTGCTGGAGGGCAGGTAGCAGGTGCTTGAGAAGGATGTAAGTCAGAGCTAGTCAGGTGCCCACACCTGGCTCGGGGCCTCTGAGAAGACTGTGAGCAGGGTGGTTTCAGTTCACATGAGGATTGTTTCCCAGCTACAGCTCCACTTTGCCTTAAGCTGTAAAAACTATAAACACAGGCTATAAATGTACTCGGAGATATATGCCACATAAAATCAGAACTCAGCCAATGCTGGTATGAGACTTTTAGGATTTAGTGGCTTTGTAAGTAAACTCTAAAATAACACATTTTCCCATTTCCCACTGTTTCTGTTGACTAAGAATGGGAGTTCAGCATACCACAAAATGGTTTTGAAGCTTCATAATGGCTTTCCTTACTAGATACATCTTGGGAAGGGTAATATTGGCCTTCCACAGGTACCCATTTGGGTGGCTGTCTCCATTGTCAACCTGTGCTTTCAGTGAGAACTTCACTTGCATTCCGTCAGCATCCTCCTTTGGCAGCCTTCCAGGTGTCTTACATCTCCCATCCCAGTTACTAACCAGGCCCAGCTCTGCTTAGCTTCTGAGATCAGATGAGATTTGTTGCATTCGGGCTGACATGGCAGTAGACTGTATCTTCCATCTCTGAGGAGTGGTCATCGCTGCCTCTGTGGTCAGCATGAGCTTTTCTGTAGCAAAGCGTCCCACAAAAGGAAGCCAAACCTCGGAAGCCTGTATTCAAAAGCTTCCACTTGTGGACATCAGTCTCCACTAAGAGAAACCGGCCTCTACTGAGTCTGCTTTGTGGAAAACTCACTTGTTCTCCTGTAAAGTTATAGGGACAACGCAACAAGTAATTCAGGTGATTATAAAAATTCCTGATCACCTCATTAGCATTTTCTGGGGTCAGGTCTAGACAAGGTTGCATTGCCTTTGCCACAGTCACCAGAGTGTGAACCAGAGCTTACTTAAGTGCTCATTGGTGTTGTGGTTCCCATTTGTCCTCCGTGGTGTTGTGTACCAGGTTGCGTGGCATTGCTCTCACTGTCTGTGTCAATGCTGCCTCTGCTCCCTCTCCTCGCCACATAGCAAGTAGGCAGTTAAAAATACTGTAGCATCGAGCAGGCAGACATTGAAGCCCTCCAACAGGATCTTGCTAAAGAATCAACAGCTTGTTTTGGAATTTCCCAAATGAGAAGGAAGTGCTTGAATTGCACACACACACACACACACACAAAAAAAAAAAATGCAAGGAGCAAACATGACATCCTCTGAGCTCTTCCCATTTATTTCGTCAGCTCCTAAGGACCTAGCACATCACCCATCAGTGCTCAGTACTATGGAGTTTGTCGAAACTGTTTAGTGATGTAGTCATCAAGTCAGGGTCTGTGTAGTCATGATGAGAGTGCTGTTTATACAGAAGAAATGTTTGCCATACCCAAGGCAAAGTGAAATGAAATTATTTTGGTTTGTAAACATAGAAACCAGTAGGAAAGCTGCAGGGATTCTGGATGGGAATTCGGAAGAAAATCATAAAAATAGACTATGTGGTGAGCATCCATGGTGATCTTGCCATGTTTTCCTCCTCAGGCCCAGAGAGGGCACACTGGCATGGAGCTATAAGAGAGACAGGAGTTTCACAGCCCTAGTGTTTGTTTCTGGCATTGCTGTGCTGACTCTAAGCATACCTACCTCCACCTGCCTGGAAACTAGTAAAAGACCTCATCTCATCTGAAGGCTAGAGAGATGGTTTAGCAGTAAAGGTGCTTATCTGCAAAGGCCAAGGACTCAGGTTCAATTTCCCAGTATGCATGTGAGCCACATGCACAAGGTGGTTGGTGCATGCATCTGGAGTTTGTTTGCAGTGGCTGCAGACCCTACTGCACCCATTCATATTCTCTGTCTCTCTCAAAATAATAAACAAACATTTTATTTTAAAAGAACTCATTTGATTTTTCTCTTATCAGTGTTTCTAAAATCATAACAGCTTGTTTTAACATCTGTGTGGTGTTTCATAGCTCATAAATAACTTTTATTTTGTAATGACCCTGAAGTAAGTTGTGTATTCTTTTTTTTTTTTTTTTTTTTGGTTTTTCGAGGTGGGGTCTTGCTGTGGTCCAGGCTGGCCTGGAGTTAACTATGTAGTCTCAGGGTGGCCTTGAACTCTCAGTGATCCTTCTACCTCTGCCTCTCAAGTGTTGGGGTTAAAGGCATGCGCCACCATGCCCAACTGTGTATTCTTTTTATATAAAATGAATTTGTCTTCAGAAAGGCTCAGTGGTTAGTCTACACTTCTGTGACCTGTAGTAGCAGCTATATCGGTGATGTTTGCTCCTTCCTTTGTATACTTAGCATCCTCACCAGCAAGCCACACACTGCTCACCTTCAGTGTATCCTTAAGATGAGTACTAGAAGAGAGAGAGAGAGAAGGCATCATGTTGAAAACTATACCTGGATCATCTGAATCATCCTCATCAAAAAGTACTAAAATTTAACAAGACTAGTAAATTGAATATTTAATTTGTAGTTACCATAAGCAAACTATTGGTTTTATGTCCAGTATTTAATTAAATACTAAATCCGCGTGTCCTTCGTGTTTAGAGTTTACCTAGGTTTCTATGCAGCTGTATTTATATCCCTTTCATAGGTCTTATAAAAGCATGTTTTCAATTTATTGTTGTGAAAGCTTTATGTCACCCATTCAGCACGTACCAGATGAGTACTGAAACCCAACTGCAGGATGTATGAGCTCAGAGCTAAAAAAGAATTAATTGACAATCAAGAAAATCCCATGCAGTTTCTATGACTCTGTCAGTACTCCCTTTGGAAGTCATCATTAACAAAATACAGATTTGCAGGAGCAGATCTGATCTTGCTGGCAGGTAGTTTCTGGGATGGAGAGCAATGAAGTGTGGGCCTGGCATTTGTGTAGACAACATGTCATGTAACTGGACCTGACTGAGTGTTTAATTTGCTTACCTTTTAAAGGTCTGTTCATTTAGTTCAACTTTTTAGTACAATGTAGAAAAAAAACTTTCACATATTTTAGAATGTTATACTATGTTTTTAGCCTTTTCTGATATATGCAATGATATATGAGTAGCCCCAAAGATTGGATATATGGTCAGTATTTGAGCACAGTTTTAAGTAGATTCTATATTAATGAGTGTCTTTTGGCATACCATATTGCTATAATTTTAACCTCTTTATTAATCTGTTTAACTTTTCACCTTGTTTATTACTCTAGTCATTTTCAGCTTTTTAGAATATTATTTAAATTAAACAGAACTATACAGCAATATTTTTCTGTCTAGGAACCAAACTGTCAACAGAAATTGGAAAATTGTTGCTCATCTCAACATGGCTTGTATACTTAGGAAGAAAAGTACACTAATATACTAACCTAAAGTGAATTCCCAAATCCTGTTTTAATACTTTGCACTTTTATATTACAGTATTTTCTAAATCATACTGCGTTGCCCTTTTTCCTGATCCTGGTGTTACTGAAATGAGGGAACTTGGAAGGCGTCTATCTGCTGGGTACAGCAGCAGTGAGAATAAGCTTTGGCTCTTCAGATTCCAAGTTGTGACAGCCACTTAAACTTTGGGGAAACATATAGAAATAAGGAAAAAAAAGTCTTTGGTCTCCAGTAAACTATCTTAAAAATCTGAGACAGTCTTTCCCTTCCAAGGCACTTCAGGGAAAGTGGAGCAGAGAGTAGTCCCCACTGCCTTCAGCTGCCAGCCAGAACAGGAGCCCTCACACACTTCCCATAGTGCTGCTATGGCTGTGGGCTCTGGGCCGAAGGAGCCGAGCGGTAAATCACAAAAGAAGCAGTGTGGGCCCAAGGCCTTTAGAACCCTAGACCAGGCTAACGCTGGGCAGAGAAGAAAAGGATTTTCACACAAACACCAGAGTTCTAATCCAGCTCTCCCATAAGATTGTGAATTGGTGTTTACCTATTTGGACTTTATCTCTGTCCTTTGAAAGAACATGATTTCTTCTTGGTTGACTCGTAGAGCTGATTGGGCTGTGCATCCCGAATGGACAGGGTACTGGTACTGTCACAGATCATGTATGTCCTGCTCACGACCACCCAGATGTCCATTCAAAGGTGTGGTACCCAGATGGTTCACCATATGACAGTGTTTGGCTTACACACTGGTGAATGTGAGTGTAACTGGTGTAGATGCCATGTCTGTATTTTACAGTTTAATTAGTGCACAGTAGGAGCCAGCAGAGACTCTTAGTGGAAATGCATGACCTGTTTACACACTGGTGAACGTGAGTGCAGTCTGATATAGATGGCATGTGCGTATTCTCCGGTTTAATTAGTGCACAATAGGAGCCAACACGGGCTTTTAGTGGAAATGTGTTAATCTGCTTACACACTGGCAAATGCGAGTGCGGTCTGGTGTGTGTGTACAGCTTAACTAGTGCACAGTGGGTGCCCATGTGGGCTTTTAGTAGAAATTCGTAACCTGCTTTACAATAAAGCAATGGTTGAGAAAACTATCATTTTGTGCTACTCTGCTACAAAAGGAAGCATTTTTCCATGTCCCATTGAAATGACATTACTTTCAAATTAAGAATTTTCACCAAAGTAAAATTTAAATGATACAAAGAAGATACTCAGCATTATCACTGTTCCTTAGCAGCATTAGTTTGTAAACTACTAGTTTATAAGATATTAATATAATATATGAAAATGCAGACAGATGAGCCATCGAATGCCATCTGTTTTATAATCCTGTTCTCTACCACAGTTCCACTTTGCACTGCTGTTTAGCAGCTGCAGTGGTATTGGAAACATCCCCACTGTTTCATTCCCATGATGAGAAACATGCAGTCAGGTTTCATCACAGTAGAGGTATAAAGCTAAATAAGATCAGTTTTTAGATTAAGGTATATAGATTTAACATATTTTAGATGAAAATGTGAATGAATTATATATCTTATCATGTATATTATAGATAAAGGTCCTGTTCATTTATTCCTTTTCCCCTTGATTAATGTATTCCTAAGAAAAAGAAAAGAGGAATAAGTGATAGTTCTTAATGTAAAATGTATATCCTTCTTTAACTTGCTAATATACATGAATATGAAATTATATATGCTGTTGTGTCAAGCACTGGTCTTAATATTTAAGCTACCTTTTATATAAAGGTCTAGTTTTTTTAATATTATGCCATCTAATCTTTTTAAAAATGTTTTCTTTTAATTTATTTAAAAGAAAGAAGCAGATAGAGAGAAAGAGAAGGGCACACCAGGGCCTCTAGCTGCTTTAAATGAAATGAACTCCAGATACATATGCCACCTTGTGCACCTGGCTCATATGGGTCCTGGGGAATCGAACCTGGGTCCTTTGGCTTTGCAGGCAAGTGCTTTAATTGCTAACCCATCTCTCCAGCCCTAAAGATATAATTTTGAGCTTTAAAAAAAATGCTGCTATAGCTTGCAACCTAGATATCAAGTACTCTAGTTAAATAAATATTGATAAAATACCACAAATGTATTAGAAATTCATACCCCTGAAATGAATGTAGCATTGGAAAGTTAATACTGCTTAGAAAGTATGTGGTTATATCAGCACAGGTGAATTTTTAAGCTTTCAACATAAAATTTTAAGTTTTAGTTTTAATCTAAAATTTTTAATGTTAAGTGAACGTGTTGAATTTTTAGCTCCTTTGGTAGATGATGTCATCATTGTTGATCATATTTTTATAACAATATGAGGACCTTGGTCAATCTTGTATTACCAAGCCTAGTAAGAAACACCATGATATCAGGGTTAGGATCTTTGTCCATCCTCTTGACAGGAATTTGTGTTGTAAAGAAGACCACATTGTCAGGAACATCACACAGCCCTTCCATATTAATCATGCTTTGTTAAGCAACATGAGGGCGTCTTCTCTCAGGGACAGAAATAAAGTTCTTGAAGAGACGCGTGTAGGACGGGAACTCTGAGGGGATGGTAAGGCTGCCTGTCTTGAGTCCTTGTGGCTTAATTAAAAAGTAAAAGTAGGGCTGGAGAGATGGCTTAGTGGTTAAGCACTTGCCTGTGAAGCCTAAGGACCCCGGTTCAAGGCTCGACTCCCTAGGACCCACGTTAGCCAGATGCACAAGGGGGCTCATGTGTCTGGAGTTCATTTGCAGTGGCTGGAGGCCCTGGCGCACCCATTCTCTCTCTCTCTCTCTCTGCCTCTTTCTCTGTCTGTCACTCTCAAATAATTTTTTTAAAAAGTTAAAGTAATGCAAGCAGCAAAATTAAATTTTAAAGGAAAACTAGAAAGAAGCTAGATAAGAAAAACAGTATTAGGGAATAAATTTTTAAAACATATTCAATGTCTGTACAATTAAAACTAGGAAATGCCACTCCAAGGAATTGAATCATCCTAGGGAACAGTCTCCATTGATAACTGGAGGACCTGAGTGCCTAAACGTCAGTTCTCCCCACACTGATCTACTTTCAGCACAATCCCAATCAGGGTCACAGGAGGCAATTGGTAGAAATTGATAGGCTGCTTTTAAAATGTTTAAGAGAATGCACAGAACCTTTAATAACTAAACTGATTTTGAAAAAATAACTTGGAAGCCCTTCACACCTGTGAGACTCCTGTTTAACGACAGTGATTCAGACACATTGGCATGGCTTACAGGAATCCAGAAACAGACCACTACAGGCATGTAGTGCTCAGGTGACTGTCAACAAGGTGCCAGAGAAGAAGTATGAGCTTTTTGATAAACAGTTCCGGACTATTATTATGGCCACAAGAGAAAAAAATGAGCTTTAATCCTCACATGACTTGCAAAATTATCTCAAAATGGATCAAAATCTCAACTAAATTAAACAGGAGAAAATTGTTCTGGCCTTGGGATAGCAGAATATTTCCTAAGTGGGACATAAACAAGCGCAAATGGTAAAAAAAAAGTTTTGAGAGAGAAGAATCACTTTTCCATGAACAAACGCCTAAATAAAAATTGGCGGAAGATGGGTCTGGAAGAGGATGTGTTGCTCAGCTGGTGGAGTGCTTGTTTGGTATGTATTAGGCCTGGGTTCAAGCCCCAGACTCTCAAAACAAGAAGAAAAAAAAGGAGAGAAGTTGGCATACTGCTCAGTGCACCAGCAACCAGGGAAATGCAGTTGAGTTCTGGAGAGAGAACACGCCCACTGAAACCACCAGTTTTATGAAGACAAACCCTTCCCTGGGAATGAGGATGTTGTCATCTGGAATGTCAGATTTTGGTGGGGACATAAAATAATACAGCCATTTTGGAAAAGTTGGGCATATCCTAATTGAATTAAGCGTACACCTACGAACAAATCCAGCAATTCTAGTCCTTATGTGCTTACCAGAGGAAATGAAAACATACCTCCACACCACACCTTGTCCTGGCAATTTTGTTTAAAACAGTCCAAAATTAGAAGTAGTTCAGTGTCCATCAAAGGTGAGTAGAGCAAGTTTCAGTGACCCAACGCCTGTGGAGAGAAGGGCTCAAGTCTCCCTCATGGGGCCAGGCCTCATGGTGCAGTGAGCGCAAGCCAATGCTTCTGCATGATTGCCCATGAAGAGACCAGTCTTTAGTGGCAGGAAGCAGATCCTTGAGTGCCAGGATGTGGCAGGCTCTCCACTTCAAGGACAAGGAACCTGTTGGTGTGCTAGAGCTGTGCCAGGTCTCCATGGAGGAAGTGCTCTGTCAGCACCAAGGACCACCAAGTCTGGGTGCTTGAACCTCACAGCTCACCCAAAAGCAAGGAAAGGCAGAGAACCTGGCATTTTAGGCACTAGAATTTTTTGCCAGAAAAATACTTGGGGCTTTTCTGTATTTATTTTACTTATTTACACTTTTGTTTGTATGTTTTCCTATGTTGAACCTGTGAATTTAATGACTAAAGTTATATTCTATAATTATGAAAATCAAATATCTATTATTTAGTAGTTTATATGTGTTCTGAACCACTTAAGAGTTTTTTAAGTCATGTTTTGCCAAATCCAAAAGCATTACTTTTGGAAAAAGTCTCAGTGGGTGCTGTGACATCTTCCTGATGTGGTTTTCAAAGGTCTTGCAGAATTGAAGGAAACAGTAAATACATGAAGCTTGGATACTTGAGAATCACAGAAAAATGAAACACGCCCTAAGCAGCTTCCAGTGAATTCCTTCTGTGAACCATAAGTCCCATCACCAAGAGTTGTACATAGTGATTTAAATTGGGCAGTTGCCAAGGTGATCTAAAATATAAAATACTGCAGCAAAATTGTGGTCATTAAATGAAATTTCATCTTAATTTTATCTTTTTCCCTTAAATTCCTGGATATCTTACTTTGACACTCTTGTGATTATATTCCATTTCTACATGTTGTTAAACATTTGAAATTGTGTGCATGACAACAGAAATCTTTTCTAAAAGTCAAAGAATTGATAGGGCTTCTTGAAAATTTGAGCCAAAGTTTTCAACCCCACAGATAGTTGATTCATACACAACCTAAAGTGTTGAGTGCTGAACTCCTTCTGAACTTATTTTTGCAGAAGTGATTTGCAAGGAACTTTGCCATGAACGTTCATAAATGCCACATTAATCCTTCTTGTAGAAGCAAAACAAAAGCTCACACTTAACTATGACTTTGGCATAGTGTTTGGAGGACCTCATATATGTGTGGATAGGATTTGTGCACCACCACACGACACAGCTCACTGAGATGGAGGAGCATCCTATAGAGGAATTCCAAGCGAGTATATGTGAGTGTGTGTCTGGAGGTATGTGTATGATGGGTGAATGTGAGTGTGTGTGTAGGGGTGTGTGGGGGTGTTTTACTTTTTCTCCTTATTTCTCTGGAGGTAGGGGAAGTGAAACATCATTTCAGGTAGCCTAGGCTGGCCTGGAATTCCTCATGTAGCTCTGTGACCTTTACCCCTTGATTCTCCTGCTTCCACCTCCCAAGTGCTGGCATTGCAGGTGAGCATCACCAAGCTCTGCTATCTCTTGTCCAGCTTTCTAAAGAATGTCAGCCTAACTCCTGGAGAAGGGGAAGCACTGGTATCTCCTGCCATGTCTTCAAGATATAAATGGCCCAGATATGTTTATAGCTCAGTTAAGTTGAAGGGGCTGATGAGCTCTCCATTCAAGTAAGAAAGCTAAAATCTGAGAAGTCCAGGAGCAAAAAGCAGGTCCATAACCAAGAAGATCAGCAGATAAACCCATTGTCTAATGTTCTAGCTCAGCTTCCTGGCAAATCTGATTCCCAGGAACACTTCCCAGTTTGGTATCATCTGCTTCTAACAATTCAAGCAAATCATGAGAAATTTAGAATTTGTGAAGCTCAGAAGTTGAGGTCACATAGACAGGCATTTGGAGGCCAAAGTCTAAAGGCATGTTGAGGTCCTCTGTAAGCTTGCCATTGGTGTCTGTCCACATACCTTGTCTTGGATTATGTTAACAGAATGCAGCTCCTGTGAAGGTTACATGATTCCATTTGAAACTTGCTTAACCTCTACAAGATCTTTGGTTTCTAGAGCTATATAAAGTTAAATTTTGGGGAACAAAAGTTAGAGAATTGAGAATCTAAGCAATTAGATAGAAATATTTTTAGTATAAGCAGTTACTTTTCAGTAAAAAGGTGAGTTATGAGTGGTAATGTTTCTATTTAAAGTGGTGGCATTATAGCATATGAATATATTTTTCCCCTTAAAATCAATAAGTATTCAATATTGGTCACTAAATTTAAAATGGCTTTTTTAATGTTGCCTAAAATGGATCACTACCTTAATGGGCTTTACACAGAGATTATGAAATAAGTTGTTTTATGTCCACTGAACTCACAGAGTCTTCAATAGTGGCCATCACTATCTCATTTAATCCACTTCCTCTACTTAACTCTCAGTATGGTCTTAGTATTGAGACCATCCCAACACCTAAGTCTCCTCGTGCTCTGACTCTAGTGAGGCTTGTCACACAGGCGCCTGAGAAGCCCAGCCTGCTCCCTGACTGAAGGAGCCCAGAAGCTAAAGGTCTGTATTTGCAAAGAGGTGAGCAAAGGGAAGGCAGGGATGTTCCAGGGACCTGCTAGACTGTCCTCGTGGCTTTAGCAAGATTCCAGAAAGGTGATAAATGATGAATCCAAGAGGTCCAAGCCGCAGTGTTCACATAGCACTGGTGTCATCCATGCTCCAGCCAACCCACTCAAGAAAATTCCTTGACTCCCCCACACCTTCAGCTGAGAGCCCAAAGGACCATGCCTTTGTGGTAGGGCCACCCTCCATCTCTCCTAGCAGAGCATAAAGCAAGCTTGAGGGCTGGAGAAATGGTTAGCGGTTAAGTCACTTGCCTGTGAAGCTTAAGGATCCATGTTCAACTCTCTAGGACCCACATAGGCCAGATGCCCAAAGTGACACAAGCATGCATGTTTGCATATGTGCACAAGGTGGCACATGCGTCTGGAGTTCGAGTGCAGTAGCTGGAGGCTCTGGTGCAACAATTCTTTCTCTCACTCTCGCTCTCACATATGGGAAAAAAAAAAAGCCAGTCTGTTGGGCTTGCCTCAAAAAAAAAAAAAAAGGAATATTACTCAGTGATTAAAAATCAACTGCTGATACATACAACAGAGTGTATTATATGCTTCCATAGTTCATTTTATGATCTGGAGTAGGCCGTCTTAATCTATAGGATGCATTCAGAAGCGTGCTCCTGAAAAAGCAAGCCTGAGTCAAAATAAACCTCAACACCATACCTGGATGTCTGGCATCCAGTATAAAGTTACCAGATATGTAAACAAGCACACAGTGTGAACCACAACTGAGACTAATTGGTACACTGGAAAGGATACACATGATGGAACTAGTACATAAAACTTAATAGCATTATTTACATGCTCAAAGATTGAAAGAAAAGTGTGAATAAAATAGAATCTATGAACAAGAAACATGGGCATTTCTAAAACTGAAAAGTGACCTGAAGTGAAGAATTCTCTGAATTAGCATAGCACAATATTAAATGCTATAAAAGAAAACTACAGTATGAACTGGAGAGATGGCTTAGCGGTTAAGCACTTGCCTGTGAAGCCTAAGGACCCCGGTTTGAGGCTCAATTCCCCAGGACCCACATTAGCCAGATGCACAAGGGGGCGCACGCATCTGGAGTTCATCTGCAGTGGTTGGAGCCCTGGCTTGCCCATTCTCTTTCTCTTTCTCTCTCTCTCTCTCCCCCTGTCTTTCTCTCTCTCTGTCTGTTGCTCTCAAATAAACAAAACTAAAAACAAAAAAAATTGAAAAGAAAACTGCAATGAACTTGAAGATAGACTGAAAACTATGCAGACAAGCTCTGAGAGAAGAAAACTAGGAAATAAGAGGAGAGAAAGGGAGAGGGGAGTAGAAGGATGGAGGGAGATATGGAACATTCCATATTTCCTGATTTCACATCCTACTAAAAAACTGCAATAATAAAACCAGGTACAGAAAAATAGAAATAAACTCTCACCTATACAGTTAATTTTCTTTTTTCTTCTATGTAGCCACTAAAGGGTGGCAGGCTGGTTGGGTATCCATACAGACAGCATCACCAACACATTCAAACTCTGAGTCATGAATGTTGCCTCAGGCTGGGCACTGCACCTTAATTGACGTGGATTGCAGGAATACACACAAAAGCGGAGGGTACAGAGCAGCAGGAAAGCAAGCTCGGGAGGACCTCGGTGAACTTGCAATAAGTCACCAGCTTCTCGCAGGTCACAAAAAGACACACGAGTTGCACTTCATGAAAATGATACGTTCTGTTCCTCAAAAGACCCTGTGCTCAAGAAGAAAGAGACAGAAGGAAGGAAAAGAAAAATGGCTTATCATAAACTAGAAAAAAAAGAAAGAAAGTTTTATCAAGTATGATGAAAGATGTAAAGACCTTCAGTGGTACGAAAGTCAAAATGCCCAAAGTGGGAGAGTTAAAGCTGGGATGGGGGTAGGGAGATGGGGCCAAGGAGGGGGAAGGAAGGATTGACGAAAACGAAGTATTCATGCTAATAAAGGTCTAAAACAATTAAAAGCTTTTAAATCCATAATATACAAAGTACAACCCACAATTGATTTTAAAGCAAGGAACAAATAAAAATATGTAAAAACAAGATACTCAGGCAGCCCAGAAGCAGATAAAGGGTGCTACCCCTCGCCAGTCATCAAGGAAGTGCAAGTCAGACCTCAGACATGTTCCTGAACATCCTTTAGAGTAGCTCAGCCCCAAAGACAGTGAATGCGAACAGTAATGAGGATGAGGAGCGTCTGGAAGTGTCACGCTTTACTTAAGGGACTGTCACATGGCAGAGCATTTGGAAAATAACCATTTCTTTAAAACTTAAGCATATACTCCCCATGTAAACTGACAGTTCTCCTAGGAATTTACCTGAGAACGGTAAAAGGATGTGTCCACATAGAGCTTTACATATGAATGTTCATAAGATCCAGAGAGACAGAGGGCTTATGTGTAAAATGGAGTACTACATTACTCTGTGATAAAAATCAACTTCTGATACATACAACAGTGTGGATCATCTCAAAAACATGCCATATGCTCCCATAATTCATTTTATGATCTAGAATAGGCCATCTTAACCCATAGGATGCAATCAGAGGTGTGCTCCTGAAACCGGAATAGAATAGAAGGAAATTCCGCGTATTCATGGTAGTGGTTACAAACATGCTTATATTTTTCAAAACTCATTGAACTATTCAAGTCATGTCCAATTAATTGATTATGATTACCCATCAATAAAGTCAGTGTGAAAACAATCAGAGGAAGCCACAGTATCCACAATGAAACAAGAGGCCTCCAGCAAATAACGTGAGCAGTGTTCCAATAGGAGAGGCTTTGGAAAATGTATTTGGTTTCAACTAATTCAAAAGAGTAAATGGATGAAAACTTTGTATGAATAATATGTAGAAAAAACAATTAAAATCAGAAATGCACACATTGAGCACTATTTTTCTGAATGACTGGCCAGTACTTTGAGTAAATGCCAAGACCTTGGGACACAATTAGAGGCTAACCCCCACTTCACTCCATTTTCATTGTGTCCTGTCTTGTCCCAGGATCCTGAACCAGAGTCCCTCCCTCCCTCCCTCCCTCCCTCCCTCCCTCCCTCCCTCCCTCCCTCCCTCCCTTCCTTCCTTCCTTCCTTCCTTCCTTCCTTCCTTCCTTCCGCTTCATTTTCAATTCCGTGGCTTTGCAATGTCTGCTGTAGTTTGGCTAGAGGCCGTCTGTGCACCCAGGAAGCTCACCAAGAAGCTTCACAGGCAAAATCACATCAGCTCTGCAGCTTGCTTGCAAGCTGCACATAAAAAGAGAAGTGGTGTCAGCTGTGATGACATAGACACGTCATCCCAGCACCCCGGATGCTGAGGCAGGTGGACTGAGTTCAAGGCCCGTCCGAGCTACACAGTGGGAAGGAAGGCGGGAAGAAGGAAATGTATGTTTAAAAAAGAGTAGATGATGAAATATACCCAATACAGAATGGGATAAGGTGTAAGAGAGTTTTTGTCCAGATGCCATTTGCAGAAGAGTGTGCAGATTTACAGTGAAGAAACCATTGAGAAGGCCTGAAAGTGAGGGTGTACTCCAAGCCTGGTGTCAGGAGGAGCTGGCTGACAGCAAGGAGGCGCTGTTGGGCAGTGTTGGTGGTCAAGTGTCACTCCTGCCATGCAGACTGCAGGAACAGCCTTTGATATTCAGACAATAGGGAATGTAACCTCACTGTTTCTTTGGACAAGTGCCCTGCAATCAGGACACCATTTATAAAGATGAAGTGGCATTCAGGACCTAGGGCCAAGAAGAGGTGTTGAAAAGGGGCCTTTGAGGAGTTCTCTCAGAGGGCACATGCAGGCATGAGCAACCATGGTGTCATGGGGGGATTTGAAAAGAAGTGGAGCTGGAGGTCTGTATTTGTTTATCTTGTTTTAACAATTGATATAGGTGGAAACTGCTTATTTGTTATCAGTTCCTGACACATAAAAGCAATGGAATTTCATAGAGAATAAACTGGTATTCAAATATTCAAGGGGTAAGAGCTATGCACTGTGGCTCTGTAGTAAGAACGTGACAGAAATCTTACTTGCATGGTGTGTTTTTTTTTTTTTTTTTTTTGACTTCTTGTGGGAAGAGAGGAAGAACAGGAGGCTGCTCACTTCCTGAATTGTTTAATTAAATATTTTCAGAATTTAAAGAACAGTGTGTCTCCGTGTCAGGTAAAGGAATGGGGCTTGGTGGACTCTGAGTGAGCTGGACTTGAGCACAGCCTGGCCTGTGGAGGAAGAAAGCACTCAGGAAGATGGGAGCCTGGAGACATGGAGGGAAGACCCAGATTCCCCTTTCCTGGCTGGCAGGACCTGGTGTTGTGCCCTAGCGCCTGCCTCCCTTCATGGTTAAGGCTCTCTTCTTCTCCCTCCTTCTACCACTTCTCACTGTCCTTCCCTCTCCCTCTTTTTCTTCCTTTAGGAAAGTGTTCTATTAAAGAAATCCTATTCATTGTTTTGGCTCAGTGAATATGCTCATCATTTTCATTTAGAGTTGTGGATCCCAAAACAAAAATTTATTCTGATTGTTACAACTTTATGTATTAATCTGTGAAAATTCGCCTTTTAACTATTTTAAAATGAATAGTTATGGTTAATAGAGACTTCCAGTGAATTCCTTTGGATTTCTATCCTAAAATAAGCTCTATGCAGGGGATCTCATTTAGAAAAATATTCAAGTCCGTTTTTAGTACTGAACAAACAGTGTTGTGCAATACAGTGTTCACCAGTTCCACGGTGTGGTTTTCTATTCACAAGCCTACCTACCCGCACTGCCTGTTGTTCACCAATTCCACGGTGTGGTTTTCTGTTCACAAGCCTACCTACCCACACTGCCTGTTGTTCACCAGTTCCACGGTGTGGTTTTCTGTTCAAGCCTACCTACCCGCGCTGCCTGTTGTTCACCAATTCCATGGTGTGGTTTTCTGTTCACAAGCCTACCTACCCGCACTGCCTGTTGTAATTCCCTCCGGGAAAGGCAGGCCAACCAGCAGTACCCTAGTTTAAACAACGATCACTCTTGCAACCATGAAATAATGATTTCAGCCTCTGGGTAACAGTACACATTTGAACAGCTGAAGAGTTTTGAGTTTCGATTAGTTACCTTCTGTGATTTAAGAAAAGTTATCAGTTATTACCATAAAAATGATTGCTCGCTGATAGTCTCAGACAATATTTGATCTTTGCTCTCTGGGCATGGTGGGTGTGTTTATAGTAAAATTTATTCATAAAAAGGCAGTGAATTTAGGAGGTGCCTAGAAATTAGTTTTTAATGGTGTGGGATACACAGAAGACAAGGGTTCTGATTTCATTTTTCAACCTTTGTACACAGGGAGAGAATCTCCTGGAAAATGATTCTTTTAGGATGGGATTTAGAATTAGGTTACAGCCTCTGTTGATGAAGGAAATGTGAGCCTCCGAATGGACGTTCGACACTCTAGATTAGAAAGGGGAGGAAAGTAATGAGTCCTATTTCTAAATGAATTTAAAAAGCAATCTGATTTGAGCTCTTGCAAGGCAGAGAAAATAAAATAAAAACTATCGTACTTTATTTACTAACCAATGAATTGAATTGTCTGCCTTTTATTACAGATATAAAGTAAAGACTATGAAGAGACAATCATTTTTGCAGCTATCAGACTTTCAGTAACATATCTCTCGTGGTTTAAATAACAGATAGTTTAAGTGTTTTTTCCATTACCTTTGTGTAAATGAAAAATGCATAAAATATTTTAACAAGGCAGTGTAATCCAAGGAGATTGTTATTTTGCGTTACAAATTAGGTTATTTCTGTCATAAAATTAAAGAAAAAAAATCAACGTTAGGACATTTCAGCTTAATATCATTTACCAGAAGGAGTGTGTAACAGGTTTAATGAGCTAGCAGGTCACCTGGATCCAGCTGTTTCCGACCAGCTTTATGAAACAGAGAATGCAGCGAGCAGTGGGAGGTAAGCATTATTACAAGCTCTCAAGGAGTTACAGAATCGATTTCTGCTTGAATGAATTAATTTAGATTATCAATTTATAACCAGCTACACGAATCCCATCAGCTCGACAATTCAGTGAATGATCAGGTTCAATCCTTGTAAGGACTTAGCAATTAGGTGCCTGTAGCAGCCGCAGTCAGTGCTGCCCTGAGGTAGTGCTGGCCAAGTCCTTGGCCACTAAAGGGAAAGGGGATGTTTGCTTAAGCATCTTGCAGAAGTAAGACGGCGGGGTCTTAAAAAAAAATAAGACACAAAACAATAGAGTAGAAAAGTACTGTAAATGCATGGGCCCTTTTGATCCCATGAGTAGGTCATTTTGACCACTACAACTAATGTAACTATTATTTCCTTATAATAGAATTAAATACTATGTTTTAAAGTTATGAGTTTATTTATCTGTACTGTCATTGAGGTGTATTCTCCCCATAGTGTAACCTTTGGACATCTTACTATTGATACCATAGTCAAAATTTAGCCATATTCATTGCAAATCTTTGATATGTGGACACAAAAATGGGAAATCTTACTATTAGAAGATCGATTACTTTAGTTTTTTTCATAAATATGGCTAGTAATATGAAAGGAATTGCTTTCTCTAGCTAGATGCCCACATAAAGAATAAATCCGTATAAGCAGTGGTCACCTTATGGAATATATCTTGATGAAGTGATTCTCCAGGTCACTGGTCAAGATGACTGCTTTTCAACATGGCCACTATCATCTTTTTGCAACTTTTATGTTTCAATGGGATTATGACACCATGTGATTCAGGAGTAAAGTGACCTAGGTCTGACACGGAAACTGAGTGATGTGGACATCTAGCTCTACAAATGGCTCACACTTGATAGCTTCGGAACTCCCTAGGGTACCCCACAGTGTAACACTGTGTAGTCATAGGAAAAAATAAGAAAGCTCTTTGCATATTGATATGGCTTGGTATCAGATAATATTTAGAAAGAAAAAGCAAGATGATGAACTGTGGGTACACTGTGCTAAGTATTTGTATTAAGATGAAAGAAAGAAATATGAGTGCATCTACCGGCAGTTTCATTAAGTATCCACGGGAGAGTCCATGAGGTGGCTGAAGGTGGAGTCCTGATCTGGGAAAAGCACTTGGTGTTTGGGGACATGAGTTAGAAACAATAGTTTTTACTGTATTCCTTTATGTACCTTTCGAGCTTCAGCCAGGTAAGTATAGTATTTATTCAGAATTCTCTAATTTGTGAGCAGCTGGATCCACTCCTAGCTCCAGAGATTCCTTAGGAAAGGGTGGATGCTATTGAACTATCGCATTGGTTCAGTTGTTTCAGTGTGAAATGTTCTGTTGGTGCTCTCCAAGCACTGTCAGCCCAGTGAAATTTAGACCAATATCAATATGGTTTTCTATATTAAAAGCTATGCATGCATCGAAGTTGACATTAGGTAACATTTCCCTGGAGGAAGAGGAGTGAATGTACATAGTATAGAATAGAATCTTCAAGTTATGCATTGAGTCCCATGATCCTTGGAGAATGTAAACAATATCCCTCCCTCCCTTCCTCCCTCCCTCCCTCTCTCTCTCTCTCTCTCTCTCTCTCTCTGTCTCTTTCTATCATGTGTGTGTGTATCCATTGGAGGGTTTGAATAAGGGATGTCTGTCCAGGGCTCTGAACGGACATAGTAAGCTAGTGGCACTGTTGGTGTTATCTTTGTTGTGCATTCACATGTGCCTTTATTTTCAAGTGTGAAGAGAGCTGTCAACAAGAGCTTAGTAAAAGAGGAAGGTCAAGAAGATAGGTGACTGAGAAGAGGCATGATTGAGGCAGAACTTAGCAGTTTATGGGTATCTGGGGGTGATGAAGGTCGTCCTTCACATTCAAGGGAGGCAGGGACAGTAGGGAGTGAGGTCACGGTGATGACACTGCACAGGGCATCATGGTTCTGGAAGTCCTTGAAATTGGCACTGGGCCGAGAACCTTCAGGTGTTATAAATTGTGAACCAGAAAATGACATAGTTGATGACTATTGGTTGAGGACAGAAGACTTTTTTTTTTTTTAATTAACCACAGCCATCACTAGATAACTGCTTACAGCCCTCACTTGTTTGTTTGTTTTGTTTTGTTTTTCAAGGCAGGGACTCACTCTAGCCCAGGGTGACCTACACAGTTCACTATGCAGTCTTAGGCTTGCCTCAAACTCACAGTGATTCTCCTACCTCTGCCCCTTGAATGCTGGATTAAAGGCATGCGTCACCACATCCGGCAAGGGCACATTTTTAAGTTGGTATTGGGGTACTGAGAGGCACTGAAGTGATACAGGAGAAACAAATACTTAGTGTATAGCAAAGGGAAACAGTCCATTTAACACAACATGAATCACAAAATTGTGCCTCCAAACTTGAAATGAAAATTACCCCTAGTCTTGATTTTCTATCTGTCAGCTTATAAAAACCAAGGAAAGTTGTTTTTCTAAACCACTGATGTAGGCTTCTCAGATCGTGCAAATAAAAGTGCAGGCTGCTTCATTCAGTTTAAATTTCAGGTCAACAGCAAACTATTCTTAACAGTGGAAAGGGGGTAGGGAGAGAGGACAAAAGAGAATAACAGGACATAGGGCGAGAATATGATCAAATTACAGTATGTTCATATATTAAAGGTCTCAATAAAAATCAAAGAAATTTTACCTTCCTTATATGCCACCCTCAAAAAAATGTGTGTCCCAAAGATTGTCTTCTTCTTATTTTTTTGAAATGCAATTGAACAGGTGGTCCTAGGTTTTGTCTACTAACCCTGGCAACTGAAGAACCCATAAATGCCAGGGCAGTAGCATCCGAGAATTCAGTATGGTGCCAGTAACTTTTGTACAGATGACGCAGAGACTAGGAGCTGGATTCTGGTGGGTTGCTGGTTACTGAATCAGGGATTGGACCACCGGTTCGCATAACGTGGGGGATACTACTGACTCTTCATGGGCAGTGGCCAAGGATACCACTTAACATCCTATAGTGACCAGGGATTCCCACTACAAAGGAGGTCTGGCCCGTGTGCCAACAGCAAACCAGGCCTAGGCTGATGCAGTGAAAGAAGAACAGCACGGACAGGCTTGCAGGCTTGAGAGCCGGGCATTGAGCCGGCTTCACGGCTCGCTGTCTCAAGTCACCTGACTTCGCTGAGCCTGCGGCCTCAGATGCAAAGTGCAGCAGCTCCTTGGCAGGAAGTTTTAGGGACTCGGGAAATAAACCCTCTTCCTCCCCAGAGCCCTCGATCCCTTGTGGCACACGCTAGGTCTCCGTCAGGATGATGGAGCTCACTTGTAAAGCAGCCAGCTGGGACCCAGGGTGACTGCACAACACCAAGTCCCAGCTCGCGGGGACATGAGTGCGTTCTGTCTAGATCTGTTTTTACACAAAGCAGTGTTCAAGATCGGGTTTCCTCCTAGCTTTTTATCTTAATGAGCTTTCTACACTTTTTAAAAATGTAAACTCCTTTCTCATGGCTTGATTGCTGAGCCTTCCCCGACTGAAAGTGTGCGATGCCCTACCTAGAGGCTGCTAACGGCTCGCTCTGTAAGGGCAGCAGCTCTCGGTCTCGGTGACAGTGTCCCGTCCCCACTCCTCTTGCAGCAGCTCTCTGCGCTTTCTTCAGAGCAGCCGTAGCTTTGGAAGGAGTCCCCAGTTGCAGTTCTCAGTAAGTCACGCACAAGCCAGGCGACTGCATGAGTCACCCAACCTTAGGTGCCCATTGTTGCCTTTTCATAGGAAGAGGTCAGGTTTGCGTCCTCCTTGCCTCTCTGGTTTGATCACTGAGTTGAGGAACAACCCCGAGAGGTGCAAACACAAGGCCATGCCTCTGCTTTCCTGAACTCGGCTTCTTCCTAGGCATTTTGTGGACATTAGCTTTCACAGGTTGATAAGGTGGCTTCTGCCGCGTGTGCTTTGTTCTTGGGGTGTAAACCTCCACAGTGTGTGTATATGCATGTTCATATGCATGCAGGTGCATACATGTGCTTGTGAAGGTCAGAGGTTGACATGAAGGGTCTCTTCAGTTGCTCTCCACTTTGTTGTTTTTAGACAAGAGTTTCTCAACGAGCCAGGAGCTCACCAGGTGGGCTGGACAAGGTGTGCCACCATGCCCAGCACTGACTTGGGTGCTGGCATCCAAACTAAGATCCTTACACCTGCACAGCAAGCTCTTTACTGGCTGAGTCACACCTCTCTTGTCCCTCTGCAATCTCTTCTGTTTATATTGATAACAGTAGACATGGTAGGTTTATTAAGCAACATCAACTCAGTATTGCTTTTTTTTTTTTTTTAAGATTTTGGTTTATTTATTTGAGAGTGACAGGCAGAGAAAGAAGTAGAGAGAGAGAGAGAGAGAATATGAATGGACGCGCCAGGACCACCAGCCACTGCAAACGAACTCCAGACGTATGCGCCCCCTTGTGCATCTGGCTAACGTGGGTCCTAGAGAATCGAGCCTCGAACCGGGGTCCTTAGGCTTCATAGGCAAGCGCCTAACCGCTGAGCCATCTCTCCAGCCCAACTCAGTATTTCTTAATAGATATGGTTTCACTGGTTGAAACACATTCCAGTTATTTCAAATGATTATTTCTAATGCCTGAAGGTAGTTCTTCATTGTGATTTTCATGTTGAAAAAATGACTTTCTATAGATGTGTGAAGAGTGATTTTTTTTCAGATGTATTTCTGAGTTGGAGCTCTACCCCAGTGAGTTTGTTTGGACTCTATACAGAATTTTCTATTCAAAAGGGAAGACACTGTTGTCCTCTTTCCTTCCAGAAGTCTGTTTTTTATTATTAATGGATGTGGACAAGTTCTTAGGCCAGGCTAGGACTGTGTATGGTGTTTAGTGTGTTTCAGGAGTGCTGGAAAGATCAGAGGCATGTAAATTTTCTAAGTCCTCCTTCTCTTTCCATTTTCCTGCTATTTCTTATCCTATTTATATAGAGAAAAACAAAAGTAGATTTGTATCTCATTTAACTTATTTATTTCAACCTAAGCATTCCAAGAAAATAACTTTTAAGTTACTTGCCTCACCCTAAGTCAGACCATGGCTCACCACCCGCGGAGTGTGAAGTACCCACACATTCCACTGCCATCTGCAGATCTCCCCACGGCCCCCAAAGTTCTTTCTCCAGAAGTAGAACCTGAATGAGAGCTGTCCCAATGCAAAGCAGAACTCCCAAGCACCCCTTTTTATTTGTGTTGACAAACTGAAGGTTTCACTCTTTTCACACTTCATGTGTGCCCGGCACCACCAAGGAGCGCAGACCCGGTACGGCTGGTCTTGCTCATGGCTTGCGCGCATCTTGGTCTGTCTTGCCAGGAGGTGCATCAGAGCCCTGCGTGAAATGGAAAGGGAGTCTTCTCCAGAAGAAAGTTGAGTTGCCCACAGGGCTAAGAACTAGTAACGTGCTTTGCTATTGCTGTAAATTACCTTGAGTCCTTTGCCATTCTTCTTTGTTCCCAGTGAGCTCCCAGAGAAATCCAAACATGTCACTACGATGAACGTAGGGCCCCTGTGTCTATTGGCTGAGGCTTGTATGGGAGCTGCAGTGTCAGTAGTGTCAGGGTCACAGAGCCAGGCTGGTTGGCCCTCAACCCAACAGATTCCCCTTCTGAGAGACTTCCCATCTTATTCATACTTATCACAATCATTTTTCAGTGTTAAAAATTTGTAAGAAATGAGCAGTTTTCATGATTTTCTAGTGTTTGTTTTTAAACAATTTTTTTTTTTTTTTGCAAGCAGACAGAGACAACAACAAAAAAAGAGAGAGACAGAGAGAGAATAGGTGTGCCAGCGCCTCTAGCTGCTGCAAATGAACTCCAGATGCATACACCACTTTGTGCATCTGGCTTTACATGGGTACTGGGGATTCAAACGAGTTCATTAGGCATCACAGGCAAGTGCATCAAACACTGAGCCATCTCTCCAGCCCTAGTGTTTGTTTTATCACACTTAACTAATAGTTTATGTGCAAAATGAAAGATAAAATATCTTCTATTATTTTTGTTTTTCTTGGGCCACAGTCAACAATCATTTTTTAAGCATATGTTTTCACTCTATGTTGCAAAGACCTTGGGTACAGTGTCAGGCATTCACCGTAGCTGCCCCTTCAAGCGCTGGTGAAGACCCTTTCCACCCACACTGGGCAGCTTGGTGGACACATGACCTCACATTCCTGAGGCTGCTATCAGCAATGTCCCCATTATTGATAGTAGCAGAGATATTGACAGTCTGTGCTGGGAAGGAAAATGGGAGTTTGATATGACATATTGTGTGTCTCAGCAAGACTCATAAATAATTTTGACAAGTTTTTGTATGCATGGGAAAGTCCTTGATTCAGCCTCCCATAAAAATAAACTTCTATTATGGAACGTATTTGTCAAGTGGCTGCTTGATGGATGGAGCTGCGTTTACCCCGTGGCAGTTCGATGAGTTTTAGATGCACAGCCTACCAGAGAGGATTTACGGGCAAGGCAGAAATAATTATTCAGTACGAAATGCATAATTCCTGTACCTGAATTTTCATTTTTTATTATATTTTGTTTCTGTTGCATTTCTGGTCTCCAAAACAAAAGAACCTGCATTCTCTTTTCTCCAAAGCTATTGTTTCTGCAAGGTTTCATGTTGAAGCCAGTGAACCACCTGATTCATCACCAACCCCAGCTCAAACTTAGCTAGTGGAGTTTGGACTTGGTGATTTTGGTTTTTCCTAAAGACAGAAGATTGATACCACAAACACACACTCACACACACACAAGAAAATTCATTTATGTTAAGATTGAAAACCTTGGATATAGCTTGTCTGTTTTTTTCCCCCTAAACTTATCACAACTATTGCCTTACTTGGCTATAATTGAATAGCCACGTTTCTGTTACAGGACAAAGAATATTAAACTTATGTTCTTCTTTCCTTAAACTAAAGCCTTAAAACGTGTCTCCCTTCTCCCCTGACTTGCACTTGGAATTTCCTCATCAGTCACCCCCGTTGGCCATGTTAGTGCTCTTGAATATTTTGGAATCTTACAGAAAGCATCAAATTCCTGCACTCCTGTCCATTGGGCAGTATTCTAGTCGGTTTCACGTTACTGGGATGAACATCCAAACAGCACAGTTTAGGGGAGGGAGGGATTTATTTCAAGCTTACAGATCCAGGGGGAAGTTCCGTCAGTGGTGAAAGAAGCTGTGTCCATATATCCAAGCAGAAAGACAGAACCAAACAGCCAGCCAAAACCAAAAGCAGCAAGCACAAAGGGGCACCAAGCAGCAGCGACCCCGCCAGAGCGCAGACTTCTTTGTCTCTTACACCTTTGGGCTGAAATTCAGATCCACCCCCAGTGACACCTCTTCCAGCCAGGCAGCTGGAGATCCAAGTTACAAGCTTTAATAAAACTCCTGAGTCTGGGGTACACACATTTAAAGCCCCATGCCCAGTACCCTGCCCTAGATGATTGCTGGATGTCTGCCCCTCGCATGATGATCCCCTAACTTGGGAGGGCATGGCTGTGGCCACCTGCTGGGGTGTCTTCACTAGAACACACTGCTCACTTACTTGTTTAAGGACCTTGTTGTGTTGCTCATCTTTAAAAGCTGGGGTCCGGAGGGCTGCCGTAGTGACGTTGTTCATTAGAAGTCGGTACCATGGCTACAAAGGCGTGTCTAGACACTCCCCTCTGGCCTGCCCACTTCTGTGCCACTTGCACTTGCACTCGTGGTGGCGTTCCTTTGCACTGCTCTGTCACGAGTGTGCCCTGCTCACCTTGACTCTTCAAGCTAACAGCTCTCCCTGGTGCAGCTGAGCTTGTGTCTCTCATCTCTGCTCTAGTTCTGGTTTACTTTTATTTACACTTGTCCTTAGTTCCTGACAACTTAAGTTGAATACTTAGTTAATAAAAGTTCCTGTTTCATTTATAGGCACCAACACTAAAAATTTTATATTTCCCCTCAAGTAATGCATTAGATGTATCCTGTAAGTCTTAATATCCAAGAACTGTGGTATCTCTAAGTATTTTCTGATTTCTATTTTGATTTCCTCTTTAGCATCTTTACCATCTTAATTTAAATTATTCACGTACTTCCTGGTGTTTGGAGGTCTTAATTTTTTCTACCTGTAAATCATTCCTAGTGTATTGCATTGTGGTCAAATGGACTATTTCATTGACTTTGTTCACTTTGATATAGTGGGCAGACATTTTTATCACTTTTATAATGCTTGGTGTGAGTTTGCAAAGAAATTGTATGTATCTGTTTTGCTCTTTTTTTAATATTTTTAATTTATTTGAGATAGAGAAAAAGGCAGGCAGAGAGAAAGTGAGTATGGACATGCCAAGGCCTCCTGCCATGGTAAATGAGCTCTAAATGCATGCACCACTCTGTGTATCTGGCTTTATGTGGGTATTGAGGAATTGAACCCAGGCCATCAGACTTTGCAAGCAAGTGCATTTACCTGCTGAGCCATTGCTCCAGCCCTATTTACCTATTTTGGATACTACATGGTTTATGATATGATATGTTAGGCTTATTTTTTTTAATTTGAGACATGATATGGCTGTGTAGCCCAAGATGTCTTTAAACTCCTGATCCTCCTTACTCAGCCACTTACAAATGCTGGGACTACAGACATGTGCCACCATGTGATTTTACTTTTTTATTTAATAATTAAATGTCAATTTATAAGATTCAACCATATGTGTGTGTATATATATATATATATATATATATATATATATATATATAATTTACTTCTATATATCTTCATTTTTTCCATATGTATGTATGTGTCTCCCTGGTGAATTAAACTTTATGATAATATATAGGAAATTGTAGGAGTTTTACCTAAAAAATATGTTCTCTCTCATACTGTCTGATAGCCCATACAGTGTATCTTTCTTTTCCTTTTCAACTTGTTCTTAAGGCTAAAGCTGAGGTCTTGAAAACTGCACAGAGTTGAGTTGTTTTTAACTCAACCTGGAAGCTCCTATTCTAGCTGGGCGTTGCCTGTTACTGCTGATGTGTATCTATTCATTTCTGCCATTGTATATTTTTATTGAACAAGGTTTCAGTTTAGCCCAGGCTGATGTGAACCTCTCTCTGTAGTCCAGGCTGCTTGCGAACTCACAGTAATCCTCCTACCTCAGCTTCCTAAGTGCTGGGATTAAAGTCCTGAGCCATCACACCTAGTTCTGTCCTTGTATGTTATATTCTGTTTAATCTGTCTTCTTTGTTTCCTCTCTTCCTACCTCCTTTTATATGCTTAGGCATTGTTTTCTTCTTGTACTATTGAGTTGCACTGAACCCCTATCTAATACTTTTGACCAACTGTTACATATCTGCTGCTTTTATCAGACATGAGGCATCATAGAGTCTAAAAGATGCAATGGCTTCCTTCAAGGAGTTCCCAATCTAGTGGGGAAGGTGTGACTAGGTAATGTCACTCAGGAAGTGCTAATAGGAAACACCAGCCACGTGTCAGGATGCCCTTGCTGTTGAGTCATGGCCTAGATTTGGAAGGTGCTATTACTAGACAAGTGAGGGCAAATGACATCCCAGGCAGGGGAATAATGCACTGGAGTACAAACTCAAGGGTAAGAGGAATGCAGCAGGTCAGAGAATGCTGGGGAGTAAGTGGACATGAGGCTGGAGAGGCAAATGGTGAGGGTCATGAGAGGCCAGGCTGAAGAGTTTAGGAGATTTTATTTTCCTTTTTTTTTTTTTTGCAAGACTCCATGGTGCAACAAATGTAATGGAAACTCTCTACTGTTTTAGGCACTGTGCAGACAGCTCCAAGAAAAGAAAGAAATGCCCTTGACAGTGACAATCGAGCAAATCGTCCTCTGAAGGACTCTTAAATCATAGTTGTGAAATCTTGTACTCAATTGACACACATTTGGTGACATCGTCATGTTGTCCAGTGTGTCCACAGTGCATATGCTATCTGCCCAAGTCTGTTAGTAACAGTAAGCATCCTACTAGTCCAGGCCAATTAACCATGCCATTGCAGTGTTTCTACTCAAGAGGGCTCAGCACACATCCCTCCCTATGCTGTGAGGTGCTTTGTCACAGAAGTGAGAAAAGGAACGACTCTGGGGAGAGCAGCCCATTCATATAACTTCATGTATCATAGGTGTGTGTATGTAACACATTTGTACATTTCTCACAAATACGTAATCATTTAATTTGAGAAATTTTTCATGCTCAAAGTTGTAATATGCATGTGATAAAGTTTAGAGATAATACCTGAAGTGTGTCGTAAAGGAAACTGAGCTACAGAAAGTTTGAGTCACCTGTTCAAGGGCAAGTAGCAGAGGCGGGTCTAACCATTCAGGTTAATTCCAGAGCCCAACTCGTCATCACCACTACCCAGCTCAGAAAGTAAATATATCTTGTTTCCATGATCCTAGGAGTCTAATTTTATTTCTGAAATCAGAAATCTCAATCAATAGGACCCATTTCTGGTCTTATGGTGTTCATTGCTTAGAGGAACTGTGTGACCTGACTTCCCAGAATTCCCAGTCATTTGCTTGATGACTGTCTGCTAAGAGGAAGTCAAGGATTTGTATCTCCAGAGAGCTTTCTGCCAGGCTAGGGAAAGTGTGGAGAGTTTTGTTAAGTCTGAACAGGTGAAATGGGTTGAGCTACTACTGAACAAATGGGACAGACACTCACTCCAGAGCCATGTGCACAACTAAATTTCTAAGATATAGAACAGTCATTCATTTGCCACCAAAATACTAAGTGGGTGACGACTGGGAGTGATTTTTCTACCACTACCCGTGGCTGGTAAGCACCGGCCAGGCAGGCTGATTTTGTACGCATGTTTCTCGCTGCTTGTTCGGAGGCAGGCCTGCTGAAAGTCAGCCACTCAGGAAGGGACAGTTGTTCCCACAGCTGTAGTAAATGCCGCGTGGGCTCCCCAGATGCTTTTGACGTGCAGCTGTGGTTGGGCCAGAGGCAGCAGCACCTGCCATTCTCCTGTTTCTTCTGAGGGTTCCAGAGTGCTGTTTGCTTCATTCATGTCTTTTCCATGTTTGAGACCAATGCAGTTCTCACGTGCCTCCTATGTATAAATCTCGGGGCAAAAGCACACATTTGGATATGAAACGAGTCTTAAACATATAAAACATGACAAAACACTTGCCCCTTGTCAAGGACAGTCAAATCCCCACGAGAACACATAAGAATGTAGCATCTTCGAAGGGTCTCACTTCCATATCCACGGTGTTTACTCCAGCTGTGAATGGGAAATTTGGCAGAAAGACCCACTTAGGAAACCTGTACAGAATTAGTGGGTTGAAAATCTGAGGCTTGCTGATTAAATCTTTTGTCATTCTTAGTTTGGGATTAGTTTTTTTCCTTACTTTGGTAATTAAATTAATAATGGACTTGTCATAACAAGTAGAGCAACATAGACAGCTGACAAGTGTCCTCTGATCCCTGACCTGTGTCCTTGGACATGGAGCTGTGGTGCTTACAAATGTCTCTTGAAGGATGTGATGACAGTGCTGTACCTTCCTCCTATAATGTGCTGTATCACAGCATCAGGTCACTGGATAGAGATCTAGCTGTTCGTCTGTATGAGCACACAGTCTAGTGGACATCCCACTCGGTTCCTTCAGGTCGCCAGTGTCCCCACGGGTGTACGCTGGGCTGTTGATTCACTGCTATTAAGAGTAGTGCTTCATGGGGTATCACTGCCTGTGAGAACGCTTGCACACAACCTGGATCTCATCACAGAGAAGAGCAAGTTGTAGGAAAACACCTGCCATTTAAACTTGCCTTCCAAAATAATAAAGTAATTGTTTAAACTTAATGAACTTTAGTGTACGAAAGAATGAATGACTATTGGATGTCTTTTTGGTCTCGGTAGTCCTACCATGTCAAACAGCATCTGCTTGAATAGTATCATTTTTATAAATGCTCTCTTAACTTACATCATAATTCCACTTTGGAAGGATTGAGGTGATTGGGACAAATGTTGGAATTTATTTCAAACATTTCTGTATAAACTATATCCAAGGGCTAAACTGGCTTTTCCTGGAAAATGTTCAGCAATATTTCTAATAGCCCAGTAAAATTTATACAAATAGTATGACTAGTAGAATTTAAATCCATATTTGTATTTAAATGTGTATTGTGTGACCCATCAAACCTCTTTTTAATCTGCAAAAGCCAGCTTCCAGCTGATTGTTATATTTGAATATAAAGGAAAAATTTAACAGTAGCTCCCATACATTTACTTCACATAACACATGAGCTCTCATATTGTAGTAATTGCAGTTTATAGAGTCTTTGGATAGCTGTACTTATGAAGCCCATTTGGTTGGGGACATCACTGTGTCTTCCAGGCTATTAGAGCGGTAGGTGGGGATAAGTTGCAGACTGGGGGATCTGGACTTGTGACTGGGCAACATGATGTGTATCCTTTCCACCACCCCCACTTTTCCAGCTTTACTACACTTTGCCCAAGGCCTAAAGAGTACCCAACATAAAAGTACTTGTTCTGAAAGTGTGAGGGCTTGAATTGATTAGCGATGATGGAAAAGTTGCCATAGTTCCAACTTGCACTAAAGCATGGTGGGAGGAAAAGTCTCAACTTCCCAGCTTTGGTGCTTAGTGACATGGTGGTGACCTAATTTCATGTAGTTAAAATAGAAGGACATAGATACCATATCTCATGGGTGGCTCATCTGACACGTTAAAATAAACCTGTATTCACTTTTAATGCATTCATTTTTCTTTAAATCTTTTGGGGGTCTCTTGCAATTGCAAACAAGTGCCCACCCAGCTTCATGTATGTGGCCTGGGAATTAAACTTGGCTGGGTCAGCAGGCTTTGCAAGCAAGCATCTTTAACCCCTGAGCAATCTCCCTAGGCCCAAGTGCATGCATCTTTCTGAGTTCATCTATTGACTTATTAAAGAAGTTTTTTTGTTCTTCCAGATTTCAGTATCACTCATAACTGAAAAGGTCATGTCTCTCCCTCATGAGTATCCCAAGGTGTGGCACACAGCTTCCATTGTCTCTGATGATGATAGCAGACCACACCTACTCTAAAGGGGAAATTCCTGGTGCTAACAGACTTGGGGACTTTTCTCCTTATTGCTAGCTGTATTTTGTTTAGCCTATAGCTATATATTTATTATTAATATATATTTATATAATAGATATTTATATAACTTGTATATATATTATATATTTTTATATAATTTGTATAATATATATATACATATATGTGTATATATATATATATATATATATATATATATATATATATATATATATTGCCATAGTCATTTTACTGGGCTGCACATCATCAGTGTGGGATTAAGGATGCATATTTAATGCCTGATTCATAGAGAAATATAGATGCAGTAATGTGGACAATTTTAGGAAAGTGTATTCAGTGCCAGCTCAAATAGAGCTAGGGAAAAAACTCATTTTTTTTTTTCTCAGCAAAGATGTGATTTTCACAACAGGAATTGTTAGGTGTAGATGTTGAGATGAGTGGGTTTTTTTTTTTTTTTTCTCTTTGCTTTTAATGATCAATTCAAGTGGCAGCAAAGGAAAGAAACCAACCCTCCCTCCTTACCTGGAGCACACCTCCTTATCTGTCAATGATAAGAAGCCCTAAAAGGTTTTGTCTTAGAGAACAAACACACGTGGCTTAGTTCCCAGCCAGAAGAAGGCAGTACCCTGCATCTTCGCCCACACAGCAAGGTGAAGGCAGAAGTAGGAGATATGTGTAATGCATTGAAGAGGACTCTGTCACAGTCACAGGAGCACAAAGACAGAGTTAGTGTATCCCTGACCAGTCTTGCCGATGCTCTTGTAGGGACACTGTTAACCCTGGAGAGCTCTGATAGAAAATCTACAAAGTGCATAAGAATACTGGAAGGAGGGAGGAAGGGAGGAAACGTGCAAGTTGGTGTCATGTTTTTGTCTACTGGGCTTTTTTATTTGCTTTTTATAACTACAGATAAATGATAGACATTGTTGCTCATTTCTAGGCTCATGACATTACTGTATAGATTCCTGCTTCTGTTTAGCTTACATTCTTAAGGAATTTCGCTCACCACTTGACATTTCTGTCACTGAATGACTTAGATTGTGGGCCAAATCCTAAAGCAGCTTTATTTTTTTTTTTAAGATTGACTTTCTAAAAAATATAGATTAAGCATTTATTTTGACATGTGGGGTCTTAATAAATCATATTTTGTGTATCAGTTGAGTACCTATGCACCAGCTTAACTTTCTACAGTGTTTGGAGTTCCCTGCTTATAGCTTTTTAATATTACTTCTGGGTGACACTAAATTTCCCATTTTAATTTCTTCCAGCCTAAGTCATCTTTACCACGAACTTGAGGGTCAAGCCATCTTCTCTCCCTTTCTATCTTCCCCACGTCACTCTATAGCTTGCTTTAGTTAGCAAAGATGCATGCAACTGAGTCTTAATCACTCTGGGTTTTCCTTCCAGGTAACTAAGCCTTCACATCTTGCCACCCGTCCGCCTGAAGGGTGCAGATTCTTATTTCACTTGACCGTTTTTCAACAAAAATACAACGTGATCAGTGCGGTTTCAGGTAGTGCAGATAAGGGGCATGAGCTCCTTTGTCCTCCTCGTAATTTTTCAATGGAATTATAAATACTAGTTTTGTCCAAATTGAAAGCAAAATTTCAAGATAACTTCCTGATAGTACTTTTTCTCCTTTAAGGCAGCTAAGAATTGTATACTATTATATAGATGAGACTGGGTTTGTGGGCACCACATTCCAACAGAGCTATCCCATGTTGAGTTGGGAATTTCCCAGTACTTTAACAAGTGTGCATCCCGTTTTGAGAACTGAGGCATTCATTCTCCCCTGGGAGTTGATGAAACCTGAATGGATTATGTCCGTTTAAGCAGTAGATGATCCGTTTCTTTCTTCTGTCTGTGCAGTCTGTAAGCCAGCTGATTTGTGTGAGAATACTAATATTCATCTTTTGCTATTATTTAGCGTGGAAGTGATAGAACATCTGCATTATTTTGTGTGATCTAAACGACTGCTGAAGAATAGACTTTTAAAGTAGATATATAGGCAGTATTTTAGCTGAAAATCAATAAAAATCACTAGCACAGTTATCAGTAATTTCATTAAGTCTGTATCCTTAGCACTCAAGGCATAGGCGCTCACACTCACTGACAAGTAGCATTCGAACCATTCAGAGCAAGAAGACGCATAATGAGCTACAGGAAGTGAAATATTTCAAGATCTTCTCTTTGTTTCTAAATAAATGAGATGTGTTCCACTGCATACAAAGAAAACAATGGAAAGTCGTCTAAAGATGTCCATGATGATGGAGAGTTTATATGTTCGTTCTTTATTGATCATTTGGAGAACTTCGGGATTCCTGGCTAGATTGACATCTTTGTCACTTGCCCTTTCCTAGTGACTGATGGCAGGTAAGGGAAAGGCTTCTGCTGTGATAGAACAGCATGGAATATTTCTTAATCTGCCACTAAGCTTCTCATCAAAAGAACCTCCCCCCCCCCCCGCAAAAAAAAAAAAAAACTTGATCTATCACCTCAAGTACTGGAATTTTACATTTAGTTTAAGAAGACATGTTTCTGTAATGTGACAGGCTTCGCAGACTTCACAGCTATCAGGATAGCTAGCAAGATATAAATGAGAGAAGTTGCCATGGTTTTATAACTTTTAATGGTATCTACTGGCAAGAAATAAAACAGGCTATAAACTGATAGTGTTGGCTAGGTGTGTTTTAGAAAGTCTTTTTGTGAGCTTAAAAGATGTTCAACAATCTGAAAATGGACAAGAACTACATTTCAACCCTCATAATATTATACACAGGTTTTTATTTTGGAATAGTACTCATATAACCAAGTAGATGTAGTTAACATCAACCACGCTTTCTGTGCCTAATAGGATAGTTTTTAAACCTCCAGGGGTTAATTGCTCTATTTTTTAAAATATATTTTATTTATTTATTTGAGAAAGAGAGAGGTAGAGAATGGGCATGCCAGGGCCTGTAGCCACTGCAAATGAACTCCAGATGCATGCACCCCTTGTGCATCTGGCTTATGTGGGTCCTGGAGAGTCGAACTGAGATCCTTTGGCTTTGCAGGCAAACACCTTAACCGCTAAGCCACCTCTCCAGCCCTAATTGCTCTGTTTTTAGGAGTTTATAATTTATATGGTATGTGGCAACATAAGGAAAATAAAAATGATTTTTTCCAATTTTTTGTCTTTTAGGAATAGAGATGCATTTTTTTTTTAAAGGGAGGCATCTGAACCTATTCTATTTTGTATGGAGTAGCTGAGATCTCGGTGTAGATTGAGTGTCCCTTATCCAAAATGCTTGAGACCAGAGTGCTTTGAACTTCATATTTTTTACATTTTGGGATATTTGAACATACATACACACACACACACACACACACACACACACACATATATATATATATATATATATATATATATACATATATGTATGTGTATATATATGTATATATATATATACATAGAGAGAGAGAGACAGAGATCAGGAGTGGGACTCAAATCTAAACACAAGGTCATTTATGTTTTATGTACCCTTCAATCTCTTTTACATACGTAGCTTGAAGGTAATTTTTACATAATATTTTTAAAATCTATATTTTAAAATGTTTTATTCATTTGCAAGGGGAGAGAGAGAGAGAGAGAATGTATGGGCATGCTATGGCCTCTAACCCCTGCAGATGAGCTCCAGAAGTATGTACCATGTTGTGCATGTGGCTTTATATGGATACTGGGGAATGTTAGGCTTTGCAGGCAAGCACCTTAACTACTGATCCATCTGTCCAGTCCTAAAATTTGTTTTTTTTTTTAATATTTAATTATTTCTTTGAGAGAGAGAGAGAGAGAGAGAGAGAGAATGGGCGCACCAGGGTCTCCAGCCACTGCAAATGAACTGCAGACACATGTGCCCCCTTGTGCATCTAGCTTACATGGGTCCTAGGGAATTGAACTTGGGTCCTTAAGCTTCACAGGCAAACACCTTAACTGCTAAGCCATTTCCCCAGCCCCTAAAATTTATTTTTAGTTGACATATAAAACCATGAGTTCATTATTTTACTTTCGTAAGTCGTGTGTCATGTGCTGTCCTTACATCTGCCCCTGCACTGCCCACCTGCTTTCGATGACTTTCTTCCTCCCAACAGTTTCTCTCCTTTCATGTCAGATGAATGGATGACTGGATAGATGATAAATGATAAGCAGATATGATATGGAGACTTATCTAGTTAAATGTGGATTCTGCATATGAGCAGAGGCATGTGATACTTTTATGTCTCCACCCACTTTTGTGCCCCATTCCCTTAAGTCCTTCTTCTTATTCCAAAATAATCCCCCTTCTTCTGCTTTCATGTTATAGATAGATACATACATACAGCATTTGTTTTGAAGTTAGCTTCTCCATGTGGGAGAAAATGTGATGTTTGTCTTTCTGACTTTTGTTTATGTCACATACATGATAATCTCCGGTTCCATCCATTTCCCTGTGAATAACATAATTTCATTCTTTATGGCTGAATTAAACTTCATTGTGTATGTATACCACATTTTCTTCATCTTTTCATTAGTGAGGTAAATTGAGGCCAAGTCTCATGTAGTACAACAGTGAACAGGAGGTCGGTGTCTAGGTGGTCTGACTTAGAACCCTTGGGTATGTACCCAACAGTCACCCAGCTGCACTGCATGGGCGTTCTAGTGCTCGAACGTTGTTGAAGAAGAGCACATGATTTCTATAGTGCTGCGCCAGCTTACTCTCTTACCAGCCATATCTAGGGGTCCCTTTTCTTCACATCCTTGCTTTCATTGGTTGTTTATTTTCTTAGTGATTGCCATCCTGACTGTGATGAAGTGAAACTCAGTACAGTGGTGATTTGTACTTTTGAATGCTAAAAATGTTGGACATTTTCTTCAAGTATTTATTGACCATTTGCATTTTTTTCTTCTGAGAACTGTGTGTTCATTAGTCAGTTATTGATTAGATGGGTTTGGGGGGGTATGCTTAATCTTTGAGTTCTTGGTAATAGGCTAGATTTTAATCCCTTATCTGATACTGATCCCTTATCTGTTGATAAAGATGCTAACCCTTTCTGTAGTCTGTGTCTTTGCTAATTGTTTCCTTCCTATACAGAATCTTTTATTTCCTAGCTTATAGAAATCCTTTTCAGAAAGTCTTTCCCTAATACCTGTATCCGGAGGTGTTTGTCTTGTTCTCCTCCAGCAGTGTCAAGGTTTCAAGTGTTTAATTAACATCTTTAATCTATTTTGAATGGATTTTTGTACAAGGTGAGAGATGGGGATCTAGCTTCATTTCCTTCACAGGTGGGTATCTACTTTTCCAAGAACCATTTGTTGAAGAGGCTGTCAATTGTCTAATGTTTGTTTGACTTCTAGATCAGCATACTGCAAAGTGGTTCAGAACACCCCAGTCCCAGACCTAGGTTTAATATAGTTTTTTATCATTTTGAGAAAGATTCTTACTTCCACACTGTAGCCCAGGCTGTCCTGAGATCACTGTGTAGACTAGGCTGGACTTAAACTCATGGTGATCCATCTGCCTCAGGCTCTTGAGTGCTGGGATTATAAGCATAAGCCACTGTATACTTCCTAATGGCTCTAAACAGGAATTTGCTTCTGAAAGATTGGAGTCATAGTAGTAGTCTGAGTAGGATACAGATGAAAATTACCACTTAGCATATAACAAAGTTTAAATTTACTATCAGTATGCAACCATTCATTGTAATTACTTCATTTTACTTATCATAAGTGGAATAATATGTATGTGTCCATAATTATAATTGATAACTTTGTATATAACATAATTAATAATATATGTATAATTAACTCACAATGAATGGTAGCAAATTTCAATAACCTCCTGTCTAAGTAAGTCAAGGAAAGTCAGCCAATGGGTCAGCTGAATTCTTGGGGCCCAACCCATCAAAGCTAGTCTTTGGTTAACTTTAGACCCCCGCCTTCCTCCCCTTCTTCCTCCTGTGTCCAGAGGAAGCAGAATTCAGCATTCATGGTCATGATCACTGCTGTGTTGAGAGCTTTCTTCTGTGGGGACATTGAAAGGTTTTTACAACCAGAGAATCATGCCTGTGAAATGCTGGCAGCTACTCCAGCTATCTGGGTGCCTATTTGATGCAAGTATTGTGATATAATTTTATCAATTTCCCTGTTAAATAGACCTACTTTAAAATTGGAAACTCATATTAGGTTCTCCATTTAGCTTGCTGTTGCATTTGGAAATTTAAAAATTCGTTTACATTCATTAGTTTTTGATTGATTTTTTTTTAACTGGTTGGTTTGATTTGTGGTCAGTTTTGGTTAACATATATGGGCATATTCTTTTCAGAAAGACTATGATAATAGTGGGACAGTTTTGATTCAAAGGCCTAGGATTGGAGAAGAGAAAGAAAAGAGGAGGCACATAGGAACCTCTTTACCTCTCCCTTAGAATAGAATCTGCCATCTCACCTAGAGCTGAAGACTGTTGCACAACACAAGCTAAGTATCAAAAGATGTAAACTCATGATTAAACTTGATAATGGCCTTAGGAAGCATCTTACCTGGAAGTAGGTTTGTGTATTTCAAGCATCCTGTTTGGATCTCTGCAGAAGACCCTAAAGCTGGGCAGCTGGTGTCAGACATGTGTGTGAAGGCCCACTTGCCAGGTAGTAGAACACAATGCTTAAACAGCACTCTGGAGGACAAATGCTTTTGGTGTTCTTTAACTTATTTCCAGAGAAAATTCCTGTTTCATCTGTGTCTTCTGATCAACCTACCATGTTTCTATCCTGGAATCATTCCATGTAAACCTCACCTGAAGTACCACTATACCATGTAAAAGCCTCACATAAAGTAGTTGGAATCATTCCATAAAAAACCCTCACCTCACGTTCCTGCAATCATGCCGTGTAAAACTTAGCTGGAATGATGCCAAGCAAAGACCTTACCTGGAGTAACTGGCATCATTCCATGTAAAAAATCTCACTTGAAGTACCTAGCATCATACCATGTAAAAAATTCACCTAAAGTATACAGAAGAGGAAAAAAAAAATTTTTTTCCCCTGTCTTGTCAAGATAGTGAGATTATGTAGTAAGAAATTCCAAGATAGTATCTCCAAATGAGCCACACTTCCTATGACCTATTACCGTGTTCATTTTAAATGTGCTAGCATATTCTTATTGTACTTGTTATTAAACAATCTAGTAACTCTGAAAATTTAGTTTAAAGGGCAATAAATTTAAAACTCTGTTTAATGGAGTATATTTTTAAAGAAATTATCTCAAATAATTTCTTCTCATAGGCATACACTGTGGCAGATGTTTGCAAATCTTAGTTTAAAACTGATTGAAGTATTTTAAGAAAACTGAAATCATGTCAGTGGTAAAATTTATTTTACCAAGTGCAGATGTAAGACATCAAGTTCTCAGACTGATGGCAGAATTAACAAAAAACACCATCTGGTTCAATAATTATCTGAAAATACCCATATTCTTGGGTTTGTTTAATACCACTTAGTTCCCAGCTTTATTTTATCTGAGTTTGCACACCAACCAGAATAGGTTGTACAAAACGGAGACTATTTCCATCTGATCACTTTAAAAATGTGTGTTTGCATGAATAATGAATCTTTGAATTGTTACTAAACAAGCAAATTATTTGCGTATGTGTCACATCGGTTATCAAGTTTGCACATGTGACAGTTTCAACAGCCGTCACGTAAAATGCAGAGAGCTTGTAACCATATGTTTTTGCTTGACAAAAAGCTAAAACTCAAGATCAATTTTCAATATGGAATGCACAAATTAACACTTTAAAATTCACCACAATATGTACAGCTTGGCAAAATTTGCAGAAATAGCACGTTTCTAGATATTAACTGATATCTTTGGATTCGACCTTAAGGTATTCAATCATTTTGATTAAAAGACTGATTTCTCATAAAACCACAGTCTGTTGGAGGCGCAAAGCCAATGACATTTGAGCATTCATATATTTTCATAAACTTTGAACAATGTCAGTGAGACACCTCTTCAATCTTGGCCACACAACAGCAGGGTATTCAATCTTTCTTTAGCTTAAGACAGAAAATTTGAATAGCAGCACAGGGTTATGAATGTGGCAGTTCACATGGCGTGCTCCATGTGGAGCCTGGAGGAGCAGGTCTGTGATGTGTAGAGCATCTCACTTTACACTCTTAACCACTGTTTCCCTCTCCTCCCCCTCAGTGCTGTCCCAAAAGCATCATACGGAGGCAAAAGCATCTTGTTTGGTAAAAGGAGATTTTCTGTGGAATGAGAGGGGTACTTTTAAAAATGGCTATTCTTGGTGTGTAATGTCACATGTGGCAGTTACTGAGCGTAGTCATGTGATTTCTCTAGCAACTTTTTCATCTTTTGAGCATAATTAGCCATAATGTTGCCAAGTACATATATTCCCCTTTGGTCTCCTTGATGAAGATGTGGAAGAAAATGATGTGCTTCAAGGGCTCTGTTTTCCAGTTGTGTTGTTTAGTGCAGTGATTGTCCTACATGGTGGGCAAGATGGAGGAGGCTTGCAGTGTATGGTGAGAGACAGCGCTAAGTGTTGGATACCTGCTACAAGCAGTGTGCCTCTCTCCTAAATAGTGTTGTCTCACAAGCTGCTTGGGCAAAAACCAGATGGGCTGTGAGGGAAAGATGAGCAGTTCTGACTTGCCCAGACAGAATACGTGACAACATTCTGCTACGTAAAGAAACCATGAAGGCATATTTTAATAAATTGTAATACATGTCAGATGCCAACCATGTTTGCCTAAAATCCCTTTAATCTTGTTTATCTTCACATGGAGCAGATCTTTATGATTAGAATGAAAAGTTTTACTATTACTCTGAGACAAAGACCTGTGATAGTCAAATATTGAAGAGTTGATTTCATTTGGCATATGCCCATAGAATTAGACTTTATAACAAAGTCTCCCGAGGTGATATTTCCCTTTGGTCTCTCCTCTCTCACAGTGGTCAGCCCCATGTTCACTGGAACTCAGATAACATAGATATAGGTGGTCTGGGTGCTGCTGGAGCATGGGCACAGATCTGAGAAGGAGGGCATGGGATGTTTTCTGTACATGGAGTCTTCAGGACTTACAGGTGACCTGCACAAGGGTGGCTGCTGGGCTTCCATCTTGAGTGAGGGGTCCCTCAGCTTATTCTCTGATTGGGGGGTGACGAGGCGGAGCAGCAGGCCCAGGGGCATGGTCAGACCCAGCTCATTAAGTCGGCACCGGAAGGCAAGAAGTGATGAGGGAAGAGGTGAGAGGAAGCAGCTTCCAGAAGGAAGAGGAGCAGTGAGGTGACATCCAAATGTCCTGTGGCTGTCCTTGGAGCACTTCCAGACCTCCCACCTGTGGAACAAGTGACTGAACCACATTCCTGATGGGCCTCTATGAGCCTAGAGGAATAAGATGGTCAGTTATAGCAAGCTGGGTTCTGTTTGCAAAATATTGACAGACATTAAACTATGTCTTTCTGGGCCTTACTCTGGAAATCATCCCCATCTTCACGTAGTTACCCGGAAGTGTGTTCATATGCTGATCTCCTTTTTTCTTCGAACACTACTCACATTCAGTTTGGTGTAGCCCTAAAGACTTCAGTTTACCTTAATTACTTCTTTGAAGGCCTTATCTAGAATGGAAGTGCAGACATTCTTAAATATGGGGCACGGTGGGGGCGCAGGGCTTGTTCAGTCTGTGCAGCTCTTGCTGTGCAAGTATGAAGACCTAAGCTCAGATCCCCTGCATTTACCGAAGTGTTAGGTTTGGTGGTGTGCTCCTGCAATCCCAGTACATGGAGGTGGAGACAGGCAGATCCCTTGGGGAAATGGGCCAGGTAGAGTAGCCTGGGGAACATTGAGTTTAGTGAGAGACCCTATCTCATAAATAAGGCTGAAAGTGATTGAGGAATTCAGCTGATGTTGACCTGTGGCCTGCACACACAGAAGCACACTCACACACGCAGCCTTGCACACACACAAATAATTAAATTACTAGAGGTTAGGAATTCAATTGATTTGGGGGATGAGGTCCCAATTCATCCCCTAACAGGCCCAAGACATACTTGTTAACCAACATGACATTGGACAGGGGGCTGCTGGGTGCTGATGAGACCCACAGGTTTCCTACAGGAGCACAGTCCCTGGGGCTTACAGAGTATGTCTCATGTACCACTTCTTCACGGACAAAATGGGGGTGCTGCATCTCTGAGCATGAATAACTTAGGGTGCTGTGAAAGACCTGTCTGATGTTAGCTTTCCTTCTAGAAGAACTCTTTGTGTGGAAATAACCACCCACTAAGATTAGCCCTCTGGTGGGGTCCTGCAGCTGCATTTTCAGTGTGCTGTGTTCACTGGTACAGTTAACATCTCAGGTACCAGGCTGAAACTGGCTCTTTGCCGTAAGCACATAGCCTGTGGTTGTTGTTAGTTGGATTTTGACTTTTGAAGTCTTGCTGTGTCCTTTTGACTTGCTCTTGTGTCCATGTGTGCACATTACATATGTAAATACCGTAAAGATGGGTTCAGAAGATGCTTCAAAGGCAAACATGGTGGTGTTTAGTCTCAGACACTGTCTGTTATGAACACATTGTGCCGCCTGGTTAACTGCATTTTAAGTTGACCCAAAGAGTAGCATGCCCAATTTGGTTTCCGAGGGCAACAGTTGTCAATGATTACATCCTTCTCCTCCAGATTTGTTTTCTCTCTCCACAAAGGAAGTGCTAGTAGCTAGTGGCACTGGTCAGGGCCTCCCAAGTGTTCTCAGTGTGTGTGGATGTTGTTAAGCCTTGTGTATGTGGTGGAGAGCTGTGCTCACCACATCACTCAGGGCTGTGTGCGTGTATGTGGTATGTGGTGGAGGCCCCACCGTTGTACCTGTTCTGCATGTGGCTTATTGCCTGTTTCTATGGTTTATTAGATTTTTGTGCAAACTGTTGTTGAATTGAATACTTTAAAATGCTACACAGCCACAATTATAACAAAAAACAGTTTTCAAACTCAAAGTGCAAAATAAAATATAAAAGGTAAGGATGACTTCTTACAACAAATTGCCTCTTTAAAGAAAGAGTAAGGGTTGGAGAGATTGCTCAATGGATGTAGTACTTGTCTCACAAGTTTGAGGACCTGTGTTTGATCCCCAGACCCCACAGAGAGCCAAATGAGATGGCACACACTTGTTATCCAAGCACTGGAGAGGTGGAGGCAGGAGGTCCCACTGGAAGCTAGCCTAATTGGTTATCTCCAATAAAAAGATAGGGGCTGGAGAGTTGGCTCAGCAGTTAAGGTGCTTGCCTGCAAAGCCTAATGACCCAGGTTCGATTCCCCAGTGCCCATGTAAAGCCAGATGCACAAAGTGGTGTATGCATCTGAAGTTAGTTTGCAGTAGTTGGAGGCCCTGATGTACCCATTCATATTCATGTTCTTTCTCTTTCCTTACAAATAAATAAATAAAAATATTTTAAAATATATATTTTTAAAAGGTTACTGTGTACCTGAGGATGACACCTGAGATTGTTCTCTGGCTTCCACATGCACAACTACACACACGTGTGCCCATACACATATGAACACACATGTATAACACATAAACTAAAACTAATAAGCAGTAGAATATGTGTATGTCGAAGTCACCAGGAATCCTCTTACAGATACCTGCAAATAGAAGCAATGAAATATTGAAAAGATTTTTGTTGTTTTGTTTTGTTTTTTCCACGTAGGGTCTCACTTCCAAGCTGACCTGGAATTAGACTCAGGCAGGCCTCAAACTCACAGCGATCCCCCTACCTCAGCCTTCCAAGCGCTGGGATTAAAGATATGCACCCAGCAAGTATTTCTAAAGATAGATATTTCAGATAAAAGTTATAAAACTGGTACTCTTAAATTTTCAAAGTCGCATGGTTTTTGTAGCAGAGTGTTCATGGACAGAGGAAAAATATGCCTATGCCAAGTTCATTAAACGACTTGAGTTTTTGTGTTGGAAAGTCAAAACTTTCAAAAAAAAAAAAAAAGAAAGAAAGTTAAACTTTTCATCATGAACTTTGGAGTACGTAGTAGTTGTGGGCAGCAACAGAGTCATACATGAGAAAGTGTGGAATGCTGCAGTTACGCACGCTTGTCTAAGGGGTGACATCCTCTCTCCACCAGCCAGCGTGCAGGTTAAAGTGAGGCTTTCACGGGTTCTGTCTAAAATACAATTGTGAATCGTCTGAATAATTTGGATTGCTTTCAAAATGTGAGTGATTAGAAATATGGAGTATGAGCCTGACTTTTATTATATGTGCCACATTTCTCTAATTTCTGTGGCCTGATAAGTTAGGGAAAAGGAAATGCATTCAAGATTTAGTCAGCTCAGCAAACTTTCCTCCTGTTGGATGTCATGGTCAGGTGATATGCTATGCCAATCAGTAGTGAGTGGGCAAGAACAGTCCTTGCCCTCAGAGACCTTACCTGGAAGAGCTGGTCTCCTAAGGCAGGCTGGCTGGCAGGACCCATGCAGGGAAGGGCTCTGTGATGCTCCAGGACCCGGGAAGAGAGCTGCTTGAGGAGCCCGTGGGCTTGGCTCTGCTGCGGCTGGAGGGCTTCCCACCCCACCTAGCATGCTCCCCTCTGCCCATCCCCCTGCTGTGTCTCTGTGGGGGAGTTTAAAGGCTTAATGACTGCTGAAGAGTAGGGGATCCTCTCTGTATCCCACCAAACTACAGGGAATTGTACTCTATTTAACAGTTTGCCAACATTAGTAACACTTCATTAATTCAAGGTCAATTTGACCCTCTAGTCATGACTTCCCTTGGTACACAGCATAGCAGTTTACTTGCCCACAAGGCTCCATGTGCTTGTAATGACAGCACCACCTGTAGGTGTTCTGTGTTACCTTCTAAGGGCCAGATTAAGCTGAGTAATAAAGAAGTTGAACTTCTGGTGTAGGATGGTCATCATTTTAGACACGGTTCTTTAATAATGGGAAAGATAGTCATTCAAATGATAATTCTAAGAAGTCATGTAATCACTGGATTGCAATAAGATTTATTTTGTATTTTGTTTTACTGATATTTTTTTTTTTTTTGCTTGTACTAATCCTAGAGTGGCTGTGCACATTTTTCTCTTCCTTATTTTTTTTCTATATGAGAGAAAATTGATCAATTTTATTTTTAAAGAAAGGACACTGATAATAGTTAGATTGTGGAGAAAATTTATCAAAATATTAATTAGACTTTTGTTTTGCTAGTTTACGTTAGACAGATGGAGTTCTGATCTGTAACAGCACCATGACTCATGCAAGCACTTGTGTACTAAAACGCCATTATTAACACAACAGTAGTTTTCAGCAGTTGGTAATTATTGGCATAATTAAACATTTATCAAGAAATGAGTATTTATCATTCATTAAACTTTCATTAAAAATCCATCTTAGCAGAGGCTAGATTAGCCAGTGATTTTCAAGTGATAACTTCTTAACTTCTGGCAGAAATATAGAATATTTCCATAATAAGCAAAGTTGTACACAAGGTAATGTTCCAGGAACTGTGGGCAATTATGGGATTTCAGATTCATTTTGTGTTAGAGTTTGTTAAGACTTGGACCCAGAGTGAGAAGGCACTTGGCAATCCTCTTGAGGGTTTACAGCATTTGGCACTTTTTAGCTGCCTATCCAGGAAAATGTGTTACCCTTGGCAGAAAAGTTACTGCTAAGCAAGCTCTGTAATGATATTTACTTAGTTTAAATTCCCCAAACATGGGGTGTTTACATATTTTAGGGAATGAGATTTTGTAGTGGAAGCCAGAACAGAAGTAGAAACCAGGAGAGTCACCATCCACATTCCTCCCAGCATAGAGATAAGCGTCACAGGATAGGCAGCTGCTAAAGTCTAGGGCTCGTATACAGAGTTGCTGACTTCCTTAGACTCATACTCACTTCCCAGAATTAAGGAATCGGGTGCTGTAGAATTTGATGTGTTCAAAATCCCATCTGGTGGCCACTCAACTCCTTTATTCCCACTTTGCGTCATCTCCTTGCAGACTGCATGCTTTCCTGCCTGATTCTCCACAGGACTGTTCAGTGTTGGGGATTATAACTAATAATATAAACACTGTTCCTGTTTATGGAGTACCAAGTGGTATTTCAGTGCATGTAGATGTTCAGGTCAGGTAATGATACCTCTCTAGAACATTTATATCTACATGGTGAAAATTCTTTCTGGTTTTTCAAACATAGAAAAAAATAGTGCATCATCCTTATTTATAGTCAAGGCTACTGTGCAGGAACAGACCAGAACTTGTTATCCTAACTGTAGCTTAGCACCCGTCAATCAACCTTCGTATCCCTCTTCTCTCTTCAACATGTTGTGACCACTGTTCCACTCTGAGCTTTCTTGAGTCACACAGGTATGTGAATATACACTGTAGTTTTTATTTTGGTTTATTTTACCTTGGTTTATTAACAAAATCAACCCTAATTCCAGTCATGTTTTTGAAAATGACAGTAGTTTATTAATTTTTATGCGTAGTACTCCATTGTGTACGTGCACACACATAGTTTACCAGTGGTGTGCTATTCCATTGGCTGTTGTGAATAATGCTATAAATACGTGAGTGTGAATGTCTCTTTAACACATTAATTTTATACCCGGTAGTAGAATTACTGGATCACATAGGTAGAGATATTTTTAATATTGTGGGGGAACCTCCATGCTATTTTCCACAGTGGCCTATTAACCTTATTGCCACTGACACTGTGCTGAAGAGAACCTCTAAATGTCCTCATGCTCTTACTGCATTCAGGCCAATGTTCGCTGCTCAACAGATGGACAGAGCGTCAACCTCCAGTCAGACCTGCACCTAGTGCTGGTTGGTGTCCTGCATACTAACTGCCAAGTTTCATCAGTGTTGACCATGCTGGGTGTCCTCGTCAGGACCAGACACGGGGGAAAATACGTTAGATGACTAAGACTCTTGGAGTGCCTCCTCCCAACATGCCAGAGCTACAAACCTTATTTGATATTCAGCAACTTTGTTTTTGTTTTCTCCTGGGCAAGAAATTTACTGTATCAGTGCTTTTATGTCACAAGAATGAATTGAATGTGTACTGTTTAGTGCAAACAACAATAGACAGAGTGGTAACCTAGTGGAAAACAAATAGACACCCCATCCCTTTTGGGGATTCAGAGAGGCTCAGAAAGATGGAGCTGACGGTGGAGAGGTGGCAGATAAAAAGAGGCCAAAGCCGGAAAGACTCCCGCGGTCATTTATTACCATGCCATCTTCATAGAGTCTGCTGAACAAGGTGCAGAGCAGCGATTCAGACAAATGGCGTTAATCATAACAGCTGGCCCTTCGGCAAAAATGGAGTACCTCACATCGCAGCAGGACACCTCATCAGAGTCTCCAAAACTTGCTTCCAAAGGAGAGAATTTTCTGTCTTTAGTTTTTCTGTCACTGGTTCCTGTGGGATATGTCATCTTTAAAAGAAACACTGATAAGCAATTGTGCCCTCTTCCTGTCTCCTTTCTCCTACCCCAGAAAGCAATTCCTTTTTTGTGATGAATATTTATAGCGAAACCATATTATTTTCTATTTTCTTCATCTTCATCCAATATGATAAGTTGGCAAGAGCTGTGAAGACCAGTCATCAGAGTTCATCATACTCAGTTGTAAATGATGTGTGTGTGAGAGAGAAAGAGGGGGGGGCACTCATGTAGCTGCAAGCTGCCCTGCAGCTCCCTGTGTAACTGAGGATGACCACAAACTCCTGATCTTCCTGTCTCCTCCTTCCAAGTGTTGTGATTACAGGTGTGTGCCACCACGCCCAATTTTATTCAGTGCTGGGGATTGAACTCAGGGTTTCCTGAATGCTAAGCAAGCATTACCCATTGAGCTACTTTCCCAGTCTCACAAAGGACTTTAAATGGCCCTTAGCCCCAAAAAACCAAAGTGTATATCATGTAGGTATCATTTCTGTGGGAGAAATGGATGTGAAGTCACCTTGAGGTTGAGCAAATGTCAAATGCATTTCTGAGTGCCTTCCCAGAGTTTAGTTAATGTTCTGCTTGAACCTTTATATACGTGAGGGCTAGTGAAAATAGTTTCATCTGTTACTATGCTGAGTTTTCATGGATTTTTAAAAATTAACTATTCTTGGTGGATCATATTAGTTATTTTTAAGGATACACATTCATTAACAAAACCAAAAATTTTGTACAATTCCAAATGCTTTCAGATTTATTAATTACATACATTTTTATCACACAGTGTGGCATTTAGTACTGTTGTGTAGAAGGGAAACCAGTTTAGAGATGTGTATACATCATTTCCAGAGAAATTAAGTTGCCATGGGGGAGATTCATGTACATGCTTCAGATTCTTTCCTGATGGGCTGCGTCCTGCACAACTCTAGGTAAACAGCAGGTGCTGCCTGTAGTGTGCAGGTGGAATGTAGTCACAGGCTATGCGTCATTTGCATAAGCAATGCACGGGCGTGGAAGAAAGGTGGAGGCTTTTCACCTGTGGCTGCTCGGACATCGCATTAGTCATCTGTGCAGTGCCACACATATTAGTTGCTACAGCCATTGTGTAATTTATAGGTTGGTGTGAGAAAACCAAGAAATGAATCATACCGTCTTGCCTGATTTAGTGTTAATGTGATCTGCATGCCCCTTTCCAATGGCAAATTTGGCCAAAAACATTCAAAACTTTGTCTTTGATACCCTGTTTTTGTTACCAGTTTCAGCCAAATACTGGACTCTTCTTTGAGCATGAAGCCAACTTCATCAAGTGTGAGGAAGGTTCTACTTGGGACTGGCACCTTGCCTTTCCCTCACTGTATCTATATACCTCCATAGCTCACACCGGGGAAGAAAGTGGTAATGGTTTAGCATGTTAACTACAGTGCAGCATAGCAGAGGGAATCGATGAGAGGCCAGAAACCTGGACCTCGGGCCTGGCCCGGCAGTCTTCCAGGGATTCTCCGATCTCGGCTCGTGCTTCACCACAGGCACACTGGGGTAACAGATGCTTGTGCTTTCCTGTCCAGCTTTATGTGAATACTGGGGATCCAAACTCTGCTCATAACACTTGCTCATCATTATTAATAATACAATAAACAGGTACAATAGGTGTGTATTTTTATCTGACAGCTGGCAGGCATGGAATGATTTTTCTGAAGCTAAGAAACAGCCATGCACAGGAAGGAACAGTGACTGATAAGTCCTGTGCCTGCAGCTCCCGGATGTTGCAGCTGGGCAGCTCTGCCCAGTGCTCTAGCGTATCTGATCAGCAGTGGGCAGCGCATCCCCCTCACCTCTGGAACGCATTGCAAGTGCCAGCTCTTGACTTTCCGGGGACTCTGTGAGCTGAGATACTTGTGATAGGGAGAGGCATCTGCACCGTGCAGCAGGATCCGTAGGTGTTAGTGTCAAGAAGAAGAATGTCTTGCTTGCTCTTTTTCCTGGGTTATTGCATGGGTTATACAAAGACGGGGATGAGTTCATAGAAAACAAAGAAGCTAGAGGCGATGGAAGGGTGAAAGGTAGGGGAAGTAACAGCGTTACAGAAATACATGACTCCTTCTGCCGCCAAAAATAACAGGGAGCCCTTTGCTCCCAGAGCAGCAACATGCATCGAGATCCCTGACACGGGCACCACAGCATCTTGCCAGGAGGAAGTGAGGCAGAGCCGAGAGAGTAATGCAGAGGCGGTAGGGAGCGCTCCAGCAGCCGTGCTGAGTTCCAGCGAGAACCTTCCAGCCTTTGCACATGGACTGCAGCAGCGCTGTGACGATGTAATTCTGCACTTCCATTCTCCTTTATGATTGACATAGAAGAAAACACGTTGATAGAGGGAAATTATGATTTAGGGTGGAGGGTAGTGTCACCTAGCAGCCCCCAACTGCGTATGGAGCCCTTGTTTTACAGAGGAGGATGGATCCCATTCGTTGTTAAAATGGCATGCCTGGCTGAGTCACACTTGTTCATACCCAAGATGAGGAAAATGATTTATTATCTGTCCTTTGAATTTCTCTGAGCATTCTGTCTCAACTTTAAAGGAGGATTACATTCGCGATTAAATCTTAACAAATGTTGTTTTAACTAGACTGCAATATGTGTTATTGACAACAAGCAACTTTTCTCCTCAAAATAGCATTGGTGCTTAGGCATGCAATTTACAAAAATGACAAGAAAGGGTGGTGCTTCCTCCAAGGTGAATGCCAGTTGACTGATTAGCTGGTATTTTAACTTAGATTCTTGCAAATTACAGACATAAGAAACCCTGCAATTTATGTGTGCTTTAGAAGTGAAGGCTTTAATCCCATGATTCATGAAAGTAAAGTGGTAATAATTTAAGTACCATATTTTATTTATCCCTCTGAGTTGTCAGCTGGTACAAGAAGTATTTCCACAATTTTGGGGTTGCTGCCTTTGGCCACCTAATTGCTTCTTAGGAAGTAAGAGGAAAATTGCGTATGTAACTACACGATTGTCTTTGGCAACGTCGAGCCAAGGCATCAATCAGTCCATCTGGGTAAAATCACAAGCTGACTCCGATATTGCTAAATATTTATACTGTCAAATACACACAGACATCCAGATGAAAAGAGGCATTCATTAGGAATTCTCCAGCTTGTCAGTTTAAAGATGTAGATTAGAGCAAAACCTCCCACTATGGTACTGCGTGCTCAAGAGAAGGCTATATTTAGCCCTTCTGAGCAATAAATATCATCATATCGCCTCATTTAGGTAAATAGAGAATAAATATTGTCAAGATGATCTAGAGATAATGTAAACAGATCCCTGTTCAGAGTCTGTTGCGGGGGAAATTCCAGGACAGTGAGGTGCTGGTGATGCTTTGGGGTTGAACCCTTTTTCTTAATCACATACCCCTCCCCTTTTTTGGTAGCAAAGATTGTGTTACTGACAGATTAGGGTGGAAAGATGGAGGGGGGAAATGAACCACAAAGGTGATTGCAAGTTGTGTGAATCAGAACACTAATTAGTGCCTGTGCTGCAATGTTGTCTTGAAGGTTCCAAAAGCTGCTGCCACTGAAATAAAGATATGTGCAGCAGCCCCAAAGTTCACTTCAGAGTTTAACGGCACTAACGACGCCCATCGAGCTCCAGGGAGCGTCCTGGCTCCAGGGTTAAGGCAGCATTTCATAGTTCCCCTGGCCAGTGCTCACCCTGGACTCTTTGGTGGCACCTTGTTCTGTGACAGGGCCTTGCTCCGCTCGGCTTCAGGGCTGAAGCTCTGTAGGCCGCTGCATGACGGGCGGTTCCACTCACGCATGTGCACACCGAACAGAGAGAGCGCGTCCCTTCCCAGGGCTCTCTGCTCTTCCCTGGTAATTGATAGTCTTGGAAGTTATGCTCAGTGGGAATTTCAACTGACGTCAAAGTTTTAGTTAATTACACTAGATGATTTTTTGAGATTAATAATTAACATCCCTCTTTATAACTAAATATCCATAATTAATCAGCAAATCATAACGTGAAGACTAATTAACTTCAAACTCAAACTTTAACAGAAAATCCATATTACTCTCCAACATCATTAATTACCAAAGTAATCAAAGTTCTCTCTCGCGGGATGAAACAGAAAGCTCTGTGGGTTTATCAGCAAAGCTGTTAGCATGAAAGCGTTTTCAGCGTCACTTCAAGTGGCTGATAGGAGATTCCTAGATTGTCCATAGCTGGCCACGTGCTCCATTATCAGTAAGCTGCTCGAGCACTAGCTGGGAAACCAGCGGATTTCAGTCCGCCTTCCTTCTACAGGAGGTTAGCCAGCGATTCCTGGTGAGCGGGTCATGTGGTTCCCTGTCTTTTGTATTTTTTCCTTACTAAATGTGAGTTTGCCAGTTTAAAACTGATGAGTTAACATGCTAAAGCATACATGTAGCATTGTTCACAAAGAGATCTTTTACAATAAAAAATAGAAAACATTTTATCTATAAGCCACTAAATGCTAAAAGCATCCAAGAGGGGGAACTGGGAAGTAAGATATCCTACACAAGACCAAAAACCCTGACATGGATGGACATCACACGGGAGGACCTGGGTCCAGTTCTGAGAGCTGGGCACACAGGGTTTTGTTTAGAAAAGTAGGAATCAGAGGTACTTAAAATCCATGTTCCAGGCACTCTATCGCCTAATCTTCCACGGTCACACATTTGGAATGCCGTTCGTTTGTGTGGCAGCTGTAAAAATCCTAAGCAATTTCGACTGTCAAGAAAACTCTGGATAAATAGGGGCTGTTAACTTGGGCAGATATCGGAGGTTATTTGGTGGCAATCAAGAACTCACAGCACTTCAACTAATGGGTTATGATCAGAAACTGTTCCTAATAGCCAGCTAGACGGATCTGAATATGAAGATTTCTATAATTTTGTTGTCAGCTTGTGATGTACTCTAGTGCTAATTATTTGGAACAATTATGTTTTCCTAATAACAAAAGAAGCAGCAGTGAATTAAGCAGGCTTACCTTCAGATCTGTGGATAGCAGTTTAAATGCACTTGCCATTAAGAAATAACATTTCTTTTCGTTTTACGGAGCCCTAATTATTTCAGATGCTTGTCTTTTAAAATCCACTGCTTCTACCTCTTTAAACCTGTTCCGTGTGTCAGTGCACACTGATGATTTCAGTAACTAGTATTTTCTCAGTCGAGGGTCTGTGCCTGCACCTCCCATAGACTGCTTACTTCATTTAGTTATTCAAAAACCATAATTAGTGCAGTAATTAACGTGTGGATCCTTCAAAGGAAGCCTGCTAGGATCATGGGACGTCTCTCATCGTGCTGACTGATGTGGGCATGATAAAGAGACGAGACGGAGGCTGATGTGACACAGGATGAGGATTCTTGCAGGGTAACAGTGCTGCAGGGAAATGCAGACAGGACCTTGGTCCACGGGGCCTAACGCTGGGAAAAGTAATTATCCACACTGTTTCTATAATTCAGCTAGGTGTTATCCTGCATCTGCAGCTGTCAAGCCATTTGTTTTAAATGTTTTTTAATATCTTGTGAATACTTGAAAGTTTTGAGTTTCGCACATTATCTCAGCCAATTTCCGAATACAGAGGCCAGAACGCCTTCCCCTTCTGCTCCCTCCCTTCCTTTCAAACCTCCCTCCTTGCCATGCTTCCTTTCCCCCATCTCTCTCTCTCTCTCTCTCTCTCTCTCTCTCTCACACACACACACACACACACACACACACAGAGTTCTTCTTGATGATTTATTTCAGGGATCCCATGATAACTTTAGTTAATACATGTCACAGTTTCTAAATCATGGTAATGAAGAAAATGCTCAAATTTCATACATTTCCCCAGAGAAAATTTGTGATTAAATTTCAACTTCCTCATCAACTAAATGTATTTTTGTTTTTTTCAGGCCATGTGTGCAATGACTTGTGTACAATTAGACTTGACTGAGCATCACACAGGCACAAGGAATGGCTCTGTGGTGTTCCTGCCGTTGTTCTGACCACTTCTCTGTGGTGATGTGAATTATGACATCTGGCTTTTCACTTCCAAGGAAGAGTGGCCTGTTTTTCACACTGACTATTTGACATCTGAAGCAGGCCTCCCCCACTTCATCCTGGTGTTCTGTTCCTCAAGTAACTTGTGTGAATAGGATGAAGTAGCTGCAAAAACATGGGGTCTCCCCTCCCCGACTGTGTCAGCTTCTTTCACATTGCTGTGACCGCAGTGCCGACAGAAGCGGCTTAAGTCGGTCATGGCAGCGGGAGTGTGTGGGGAAGGCTATTCACATCACGGCCAACTAAGAAGCACAGTGCAAGGCAGGAACCATCCCCCATGACCTTCACAGGCCTGGCCCTAGTTACCTCCTTCTACCAGCTAGGCTGCATCTCCCTAACTTTCCAGAACCTTTCAAAATAGCACCACCATCTGGGGACCAGGCATTCAACATATGAGCCTGTGGGGTCATTTCAGAGTCAAGCCTTAACACACTATAAAGGAGCTTTTGTTAAAACCCTAAGCATGCTGGTAGATTGTGGAGTCTCTAAGTCTAAAGTTCAAGCTGACATAGGAAGCAAGCAATCATAGAACTTCAATGGCTACAGGTTAATTTCCCATACTGCAGTGAAGGAAAAATCAGGCTACTGATCTGTATTCAAAATGGAGGGGAAGATTCTGCCTTCCTTTATATCATCTCATCAAGTAGATCCACATATTTAACTCCATAGCACCTTCTCAGTTTGTTCTGAGTTTATAGAACATCTTCATATGTAATTTTGGTTGGTGAGGTCAAGTTAACCACACTTGGTCTTGAACCACAACAGTCAAACCATTAAGCATTATGAATTCCTTGATACCTTACAAGTAGCTGTGCATACTTAGCTAGAGCCATTTTGCCCATCAGAACACGCAAATGGCTACTGTATACTGCTATTCAAATTAGCCTGTATTCATGCTGCTGTAAAAAATAACTGTAGGGCTGGAGAGACAGCTCCACTGTTAAAGGTGCTTGCTTGCAGATCTTGATGACCTGGCTTTGATTCCCAAGTAACCATGTAAAGCCAGATGCACAAAGTGGCACATGCATTTGGAGTTCATTTACAGTAGCAGGAGGCTCTGGGGCACCCATACGCATTCTTCCTGTCTGCCTTTCTCTCTGTCTCTCTCACTCACAAATAAAAAATATTTTTAAAAGTTAGCTCTAAGTTCTATAAATTTTCCACACTTTCTAATACAGACAGAGCCTTCTAAATACCATTCTGATTTATGGGAAAATGGCTTTGAAAACTCACATGACATAGCATGTGGAGACTAACAAAGCTCTTGACCACCGCCCAGCCTGTTAGGAGCATTGAGCCTACTTGTGATGTGAGCCTCATAAGCACTGCTGCTTTGTAACTAAGCAGGTGAGGAGAGAAGGAAAGCGTCGGCCATGTGCTAAGTGTGGTGACCACTGAGCACGTGCTCTGAGGGACTTTCCACAGTCTGCTCCTCTTGCTTACTACTAGTACCCTGCGGGGTGTCCATGGCCCCAGCTGTGGGCATGAAAACTGAATCCTGGAGAGGTTAAACAAGCTGCCCACACATGTTTAGTGTTTATCTAGTTAGTAGCTATGTATGGATTATAACTCACATCTGCCTGGGTCCTGGGTTTTCCTAAAGTGATATTCTTGAGGAAAGGATAATGTTATTGTTCATAGGGAATATAAGAGGAGACACAGGAAGGGCTCTGGTTCTACCTTCTCTCTCCCTTCTCCTTCCCTTCCTCCCTCCTACGTTTTCATCTCCATCACCATCTGGCTCTTGTTTTTTTTTCTCCTGCCTAAGCAGCAGCAGCAGATTGAAATTTTCCTCAAGATCTTATGTTAGCCATGAGATCACTGAGGCCTTGTGATCTAGAACTTGGTATTTGAGCATACCCAGAAAGCAAATGCACAGCTACAGGAAAATGAGAAGATAAAAGAGACATTAAAAACAAATTTAAATACCACAGTTGTGGCAGACAGTTGGCTTCACTGTTTTCCTATAAAGCTACATTCACTTAATGATGGTCTTTCCTTAGTGAGGTGGAGTAGAAGGTACGCTGGCAGAGGTCTATCAAAATGGCAGTGAGAATCTCAGCATCTTCTGGAAATAACACCACGCTTAGCTGTGAAAGCTGCCTTACCTCAGTGAGCCTTTCTTCTTCATAAGCATCTAGCTGATAACATATTTGGCATTTCAGAATATTTTATCTTTGGATTAGCATGACTTGTTTTGTTCACTAGTAAAAATGAAACTCAAAGTGACCAGCTAGCCTAACAGCTTTCATGCTTGTTAAACTTCTGGGGATATATGGGCGGTACAGCTTGCATTGCCCTTAGTAAGTAAATAGGAAGCCGAAGAGATGAAATTTGTCTTTGGTGCTAAAATTAAAGTCACCGAACTGTTCCTGGTGGGTTCCTGGGTGTCTGGAGATTGTACAAAGGATGTGTTCATGCGTCAACTGCAGTCCAGAGTAGCCATAGAAAGAAATGACTCCACTGCCCACAAAATTCAGAAACACATCCTACAGCATGCGTGACAGAACGTCTCGTAGACACACTGTTCAGTGTTTACATAGAATGATTTTATCTTTTTATTTGAAAAGTCAGATTTTATTTACTAACACTGATTCACTTTAGGTTTATGGTTATATGGATTTTGACATGGACAGTCATACAACCATCACCAAAATCAAATCAGAGAACATTTATGTCACCTCAGGAAGTTCTCAAGTCCAACACCTAGCCGTTGAGTGGTCTCTACAGTTTTGTCTCTTCCAAAATGACAAGTACATGGAATTGTGGCAGTATGTTGCCTTTTATTTTACTTAGCATAATGGCTGTGAGATTCATACTGACGAGTGAACCAGATGTCACTTCTGCCCTTTTGTCATTGGGCAGTGTTCCATTGTGTGGGTGTACCATGGTGTGTTTATCTGTCCTGGTAAGTGGTGTGTAAGTTGTTCTTGTGAGTGATTATGATTAAAACTACTATAAGTGCTTAGTGGCAGGTCTCTGTGTGAACTTGCGTTTTTATTTTCTTAAGAGTAGGGATTGTAGGGTGATGCTGTAAGAAGTTGCCAAACTGTTTCCCAGAAGTGCATGCACTATTTTACATTCCCACTGGCAAAACGTGAAAGTTCCCATTGCTCTGCATCCTCCCCGGCACTTGGTGTTACTGGTCTTCTTATTTTCAACTTAGCCATGCTAGAGATGTTGTATAGCACAGAATGGGATTCATTTGTACTTCCTAATAACTGCTGGTTATTATTTTCATGTTATTTTCCACATGTATTTATATGCTAAATTCTCTGTTTTAGAAGTGTTTCTTCATAAGTTAAAACATAGCTCCTGTTCTCTGGAACTACTTGGGTCACATGAGGTCCCTCCCAGATAACAGCCTGCTGATGACAAGCTAATGGTTGTCATGTTCTTATTTCCAAGCTGACCTGTTGAGTTCCTCTCTCTCTTCCTCTTTCTCACCCTAAACCCTTAGTGGATCACACGGTGTAGTTTCTGGACCAGCCCTTTCTCTTCTCCATCAAAATCACATGGCTGGACTTCAGTCGTGCACCTGAGTTGGGTTCCTCTCCTGAAACATGTTTCTTGGCATTGTGAGCAGAAATTTCCTTTACGAGAACTGTTTTATGGCAAAAGCTTGGATTTGTTTTGTCACCACCTATTAGCTTTCTGTCATGGGCAAGTGTGGATTATTTAAGCTGTTGGTAAAACCTCTAGTTTTCTACATCAAAAATTCTGTTATGGTGTTGTAGACAACCACCACCTGAATGGATGGATGTATATATGTATCTATGACAGATGCAAGTACCTCAAAAATATTTATAGGTGAACCAGCTGGTTTGATTTTTTTTTTTTTCCTTTGGTTTTTCGAGGTAGGGTCTTACTCTACCTCACGCTGACCTGGAATTCACTATATAGATAGTCTCAGGGTGGCCTTGAACTCATGGCGATCCTCCTACCTCTGTCTCCTGAGTGCTGGGATTAAAGGTGTGCACCACCATGCCTGACTGGTTTGATTATTTTTTAATTGTTAAGCCATTGTAGTGAACAGTTAAAAATTATTTGGATTATCTGTAACCTTTGGTACCTACTAAATGTGCCTATATGACCCTAGGGCCTGAAAGAAAACAACGCTGAAAGCAGTCTACCAAATAAGAGGGGCTGACCTTTTCTGACCCTTAAACCCTCAGTGAAGTTTGCACTGTGTGTAGAAATGATGTTAGATCAAGTCATATGCCTTTTCCCTTTGAGGAAGATATAGTAGCATTCGGGATAGGGGGAATTCTCATCTTTTGAAAAAAAATGAACATCAGCTTATTTATGTAAGCTAATTTATGTAAGGCTTTCTAAATAAAATGTATTGTTACTTGCTTTGATAAAGAGATGAGGCTTTGGAGCCTGGGTCCTTAACAGCTCAGCTACCAAATGCGCAACACTAGAGGGTTCGATGTTGAGCATGGGTTTTTGTCACCTTGGGTGCTCACACTGGTGGGATGTGGTTCCTGTAGTGTGTACTTCTGTCCCTCCTTTGCTTCTCATTCTTCCAGCATCAGGAACAGTGGTAGGCAATGCCTCCAATCATGAAATGAACCTGAACTTAAATAACCCTGTCCTGTTATCAATTATACACAGTCCTTGACTAAAAACTTGCAAACCAGTGCTGATAATGAGGTTTTCATTGATATGTATTGTATGGTATGTGAGTGGTTTATGGGAGTAAAAACCATCTTATTATTGTTACATGGGTGTAACAGTTAAAAATCTCTTTGTTAAAGATCATCATGTGCCTAATGTTTCAAGAAGAGATGAAAGAATGATCTATTTATTTATCGGAGTTCTGGGTACTTAACACAAGTTACAGCTACACTCAGTATTCCGTTTGCAAATTCCATTATAGCAAAGAAGCTCTTCTAGGACATCATTGTAAAGTAAAAGACTGCAGTGTCAGCAATATGTGTCTGGGGGAGGAAGAAAAAAATTTTTTTGCTTCATTGATTAGTCAAAGGCTGCCTGTGTGTCCATGTGCGCTTGTGTGGGGCAGTACAGCCTATGTATGTGCAGATGTCATAGTTTGAACAGAAACTTTTAAAGTTGACCTCTCTCTCCAACTGGAAATAAGAATTACTCGTTTTAATTAAAATGCATATTAATAGCTGAACCATTCAACTTGTATTGTGTACATAAATTATCAGCACCCAGCTTATCTGACTGTTTAAATTTCCTTTTTTGGCTTAAATTGGGGCATTCAGCAAAACAACTGGCAAGTCACTGCCCTCTACATGTAGACCCTTTGCCTGAAAACGGTAGAAGTGTAGCTGATGTTTCATGAAAATGCAACATGAAGCATGCTGGGCCATCTGTGCCAGCCTCACAAGACAAAAGCACCCAGTTTCATTGTCGGTGTCTTTTGTTCTCCGCCCGCCGTGCTGTTCCTGGGGCTGTTTTCAGGAATGCCAGCATCTGGGCAGCCAGGCATCCTCTGCAGTCTTTGCTGTAGTTTCTTCCCTTATAATCCTTGTCACTTCTGCTCCATGTTCCTGCTTAAAAACAGCACCTCCGATGTAGAGAATCTTGAGTGACTTTATAAGGTTTCATGCTGAAAGGCCAGAGGGCTTGTTTTGGATTGCAGATCACACAGGAACTGGGATAGGGTGGAAGAGTGTGTTCTTATACAAAAGAGACTGGATTACTACATGTGTAAACCCCAGAATCCACTACCAGCCTGCCACACTGTCGTATTGCATCTTCATGAATGGGTACTTCCTGTCTTATAGCAGTGTGTGTGTGTGTGTGTGTGTGTGTGTATGCATGTGCGTGTGCGTGCACGCGTGTGTGTGCGTGCATCCATGTGCATGTGTGTGCATGTGCTCGTGTGTGTGTGTTGAGCCAAGCAACTTAAACATGGCTTCTTTTAGCATCTCTGAAGTTCCATTCAAATGATCAGAAGCAATTCTTTTTTTGAAATCACAGCGGACTAAATGTGGAAACTGTAAATCCACTTGAGCTACAGTGCTACAGCCAGCCTGCTAATTTTGTGGGCGCATGTTAGCTGTATCAGGAGACCCATGTCTTCATATCCATTCTAACAGGAACTTCAGAAAGATCAGATGAGCCCAGGCCATAGGTAATGCTTTGTATACACTGAATAGGGATCTGTCAGGTTGTCCAGTGGATGCCGTGAGTTTCAGAATCTACAGTCTGTGAATTCTACAGTGAGAGTGGGAGGGAGCTTAGCCACACTTAACCATTAACTTAGCCATTAAAAACACACAGAGCCCAGGCTATGGGAAGGCAAGGGACTGTGCATCCCTGCTTCACTTTTGATGTTGTGTATCGGGGGAGGGGCCAAGGGATAAGTTTCAGTCATTCTAGTGATGTACTTAAGATCAGATAGTTTGAATGTTGAATCCTTCCCTTTGAATGGCTGCCCAAGAGTTAGAGTGTAAAGTTTCTTTCTTCCTTCTCAGTAGTTTTTTCTTAGTGTTGAATTTAATACCCCCAAAAAACTTTGTCTCCAGGGTAAGCATTTATGTGTGGGCTCAAGTTGAAACAGACTCCTGTCAGGATTGGGCATCCCCAGTGTCCTTCTGGCTTCTGTCCTGCACTCAAATCCAAGCTCCGTTTGCTTGAGTCAAATCAGCAGTCGTGTTCATGATTTCTCTATAGGTTGAAAAGTTTGGGGTTTTTTTTTCTAGCACAGGCTGACCTAGAATTCACTATGTCGCCTCAGGGTGGCCTGGAACTCACATAGATCCTCCTACCTCCGCCTCCTGAGTGCTGGGATTAAAGGCATGCGCCACCACACCCAGCTGAAAACTATTTTGAGGGAAAAAATGGTGTCTTCTTTTCTAATAAGGCTGTATCCAGAATCCAAGTTAATTTGTGGTTTATCTGTTAGACTATTTGGGATCCTGATTCAACATATAAATGAATTTAAGAGGCTGATCAACAAAGCAAAAAAAAAAAATCAATAAGAGCATGTTTTATAACAGGACTAAAGTGCTGGAGAGATAGCTTGGCAGTTGGTTTCAAAGCTTGATGGCCCAGGTTCAGTTCCCTAGTACCCATGCAAAGCCAGATACACAGAGTGATGCGTATTCTGGAGTTAGTTTGCAGTGGCAGGAGGTGCTCCCATTCTCTCTCTCTCTCTCTCTCTCTCTCTCTCTCCTTCTCTCTCTCTCTCAAATTAAAAAAATAATAATAAAACATTTTTTAAAACAGGACTAAGCCTGGTTATAGTTGTCACAGTCATAGGTATGAGTTAGCATCATAGTGACTGATTGGTGTTTATACATTGTATTGGAACCAGTGGTGTGTGACTGGTACGTGGTGTGGAGGGTCTTATTACTAGTGGGACAGGATAGGAGGTAACAAAGCAAACAGGGTTTGGGGAGATGGCTCAGTCAGGAAAACACTCACTGTGCAAGTGCGAGGAGTAGAGATCAGGTCCCCAGAATCCAGATGAATGCCAGGTGGGCACAGTGGTACATGCCTGTAATCCCAGGTGGACAAGGGAATCCCCTGGGGGCAAGCTGACAAGCTAGGCTAGTTGAATCAGTGAGCACTTGGATCAAGCGAGAGAACCACCTCGATAAAATGAATACAGGGGAGTGAGAGGGTGGAAGGCGCTTAACATCAGCCTGTATCCTGCACACACATGCATGCACACGTGCACACACACACTCACATGACTACATGTGTACACATATATAAACAGGGAAAAAGAAAAAGAAAGGAGCAGGCTTGTAACCAGTAGGCAGTAACTGGGAGAAGGGACAGCCAAGGCAGAAGTTACTCAGAACACTGAAAGACAGTACTTCCAAGTGCAGGTGATGACTTGGGCATCTGAAAGCCAGGGTCCCCACCTGCAGCCTGGTTACCAGCACTGCTGGAACCTTCCTTTGTGGCAGCTTTGTGAGGCACGGTCTATGATGGAGCCTTTGCTGGGGGCATTTTCTTCCTTTTCTGTGTGTAATTTACCTGATGGAGTTCTTAGAGTTTCTATTAAGAATTCCAGATATTTTAGTAATAGTTCCCAAAGCATCATTCCCACTAATAGATACCTCGGCACCCTGTAAATTAAGTAACAACTGGTAGATTGCCGGGATGAGACAGACGTGCACGCACAGTAATCAAATGGACGCGTATAAAAGCTGAGATGCATAGTGTCGCTCTCTCTATTTTGCCCTTTGGCAATTCTGCTTTGAGTTTCCCGCAGCCAGCAAATGAGGGATTAATTCAGTCCTGTCATTCTGATTGCCTTGCTACTCCAAGAAAGAGCAGAACATTTCTGTTCAAAAAAATAACTTTGACGTCCTGTACTAGTGAACAAAAATGAGGATAGACAGATGAATTTCTACGATTTGAGTACCATCGGTCCAAGTTTCACACACCTTCTTTTTTTCCTGTTAATGAAGCCACTAATCAAATTGCCTTATCTTCTAATTTTATATAAAACAGAACATGCATGGGCTCGTCAAGGACGTGGTCACAGTAGCAATGAAGCCAAACTGACTTCATCCGGGCACAGTAGGCCCTGATCATCCCCTCTCTGAGGACCTATATGTTCACCACACCAGCTTCTTGGTTCCCAATAGCATCTTCCTCTGAATGATACATTCTGTTCTTCGGGAGCATAGAGGAGACCGGGCCTCCTTCATGTTTCTCTTTGGCATTTGACATTGATGTTCTTTGCTTCCCATGGCCCCATATCTAACTCTCCAGGCTTCTTGATGGGCCCTGACTCTTCAGTTGTCAGTTTCCCTCTGGTCTCTCTCTCAGCCCCCCGTACAGTGTCTGGATGTCCTTTGCTCCTTATTTACCTTGGAGCAGCACTGCCTATATTCTGGTACTAGCCAAATGCGCAGTTTCCTACCAAACCCTGCTAGTCCCCAGCCCAAAGCACAGTGCTATCAACTGGCTCAGTGCCTCTTGCTGGTTCTGCCACAGAGACCCAACATATAGATTCATACCATTCACAGTAAAGTGCAAGCAGCTCTCATTGGCTGGTGACTGGAGTCCTTGGCAGTTCATATCTCTTCAGAAGAGATAGCTCACTTGGTAGAGTGCTTGCCTTTTAAGTCTGAGGACCTGAGTTCTGTCCTCAGAGCCCATGTTTTAGTATAAGTCAGGCATGGTGGACAGTGTACATTTAGATAGTATCCAAGGCTGTCCTGTGGGCTCCACATGCATGGGAACACATGTGCACATGCATAAACATGCCCTGCACACACAAGAAAACAGATTGTTTTTTATACATTGTTATAATTATTTAATGACTTTGCTTTGAAACGACAGATATGAGAGCCCTCTGCTTGCAAGTAACATTTTAACTTGCACAAGCACGGTTCCAGAAGCTGAGAAAATTGACTTTGGGTTTAAGTGTTAGAGGTATCTCCCAGGGCCGTCTGAGGATGTGGGTCAGAGGGGCACGACGTAGGGGTCTTGCGGTGTCTGTGCGGCACTCCTCACAGAAATGCCCCCTGGCAGCTCCTTCTGTGGTGCTCCCAGTCACTAGACTCAGGTATGCATGATGGAATGCACACAGTCTGTTTCTGAAAATGAAAACATAAACGTTCCCTCACAGCCACTGTGAAAACCTGAGAAATAAGTCTTGAGTAACCATTGCTCTGTTTGGCAGAGAATTCATGTTCAAGAAGAAAGTATTCAAATACTTCTTCCATTGATTTTTCTTGCAGCAAACAACTGACCCAGGAAGCTTGTTGCCTTTGGCGCTCTGAGTCCCCGAGACCTGAGCAGTATTCCAGAATTAGACTTAAGAAAGTGGCCATTGTCCTGACTGTCCCCGCTGCTTCCCATGACCACCAGATGCCCAGGCCCAGGCTTTGAGTGTCACACCCCTGTGCAACTCATACCCCTCACCCTCTGTTTGCACCTTCCTTCAGCTTTGGAGCCAAGCCACAGTCTACTGGGCTTGGCTTATCCTTAGACTAATGTAGAGTATTCCCCACTGTGTTTTCACTACCTGGAAAATTTTTGTCCATCCTTCAAGCACTGGGATTTTTATGGTACCTTCCAGGTTCACACTATAGACTCTGATCTATTTGTTTTTTGAAGGCATAGGTATGAGCATACTATTCAGTTGAAGTTGACTTGCTGCACTGACCTTTCATGCCAGTGTCTTCTGATGGATTGTTAATTCTTCAAACACCAGAGCTGCAGCTCATACTTTCCTTGCTGATACAGTAGAATATCAATATTGATACTTATGGAATAAATAGTTAAGAAAATAGATGCTCAGAGGAAATTTAAATTAGCAATACAAGGGAGACAAGCCTGCCTGTGTCGGTGATGGTTGTGGACCTCACAAAGGCTTGCCCTGCTTCCGTGGACTTCTGTGTGTTATGAGTAACCGTCCATCCCCTTTGAAGGCTCAGGTGTGTCAGTGTCCACATCTGTACTTTGGAGGAGGAACAGGCTGTGTCACTGATCTGACTTCTACCCCAGCCACATGAGTGGGGCAGGATGCCCATGGGCAGCAGGAGGGGGAAGCACAGAACCATGAAGGCCTTTCAGTTGCCACAGCTCTTGAGTGCTACACTTTGAAAACTCATGCAGCTCATGACTAGTTGGCTAAGGTCCTGACACAGGGCTTTGACCCCAGCATGCTGCCAAGGGCCCATCCTATAGAAGCTCCTCTCTGGAAGCCAAACTCTGTGATTCCCAATGAGAGAGGCCCTGTTTCCCTCCCTGATGTCCACCCCTGACCTAGCGTGGTACACACTGACACTATAGGCACTCATAAGACCTCTGGGTGGGGAGTGGGGGGACAGAGTGTAAGTGGAACACCAAGCTGATACCAGGCGTGTGGCTGTGCTTGTGACAGTGCGTGTCCGTTGATGCACATGCGCCCCATGTGTATCTCAGAAATGTGAGAATACCACCAGCCATACACAGTATTTCAATTACAGAGAGGATTAACTAGCCTCTATGGTATCATGTAACAAAACAACTGCGTGCTGTCCCAGACTCTGGTAGATAAGGAATGCTACTGCGATTTTTAGACCTGAAGACACACCAGGTGGGACCAGAGCCCAGCGAGCCAGGCTTACTATCAGTTGGGGTTTGTATTGTACTTCTGTTTTTTTTTTTAATTTATATAGCTTTTGTTTGTTTGTTTGTTTGTTTGTTTGTTTGTTTGTTTTTCGAGGTAGGGTCTCACTCTAGCCCAGGTTGACCTAAAATTCACTATGTAGTCTCAGGGTGGCCTTGAACTCACAGTGATCCTCCTACCTCTGCCTCCTGAGTGCTGGGATTAAAGGCCTGCACCACCACGCCCAGCTATATATCTAACTTAATTGTACAACGAATCGGCTATGAACTAATCTATTATAATACATGAATGTAAAAAAATACCTGTACATAACTTCCATTCATTAATGTAAATAAAGATGATCAATGGTGTTAAAATAATTAAAACATTGACAAAATATAGATTACAAACTTTAAGGTCAATGTGCTTCTTAAGGATTCCCCTTTGCATGGATTTGATCTAGTCCAAGCCTAGCTTCATACAGATCTCCCCCTAGCCAGCCAGCTTGTCCCAGGGCATACTGATGGCCTCTCCCCACTTACTCTAACAGACCTCATTTCCTCCCTCAGTGTCATTCGATGCTGCCTGCCATGGGAATCACCAGCCAGTGCAATGCCCAGCCCCATCCTGCAAGTGCTTTGACAGCCTTGCTGGCTATACCCGGCCAGCTCCGGCCTTTGGGGCTCTCTGTCTCTAATACTTTCACTTAGCAGACCCTGGGATCCCTGCTGGCTTGGGATCTCCCCTCACTGAGCTGTCCCCCACAAGACACTTGGGTCCACTTACACAGCCAGACCAGGTAGAAGAGCAGCCGTGTGCCCAGAGCATTATTCACTTGAAGATGTGGAGAGGAAGCCTGCATTGTCTTAAGTGAGCATAAGCAGCTGCTGTCATTTGGCTCTGAGCAGATGTTAGACCTCCAAAAGCTTTGCGGATAATTAAAATACTAACAGTTAGTGTTTTGCCCCAGCTGTAGGTTCTGTTTACTGTAAATTTGATTTTAATGGTGCCTCTGTGCTCTTACTGAGAAGCGGTTTGCTTTTACCTCCACACAAAAGTGTCTGCAATGAAGACAAATGTCTGTTTCCTCTCATTTCCTCAGGAAAGATAGGAAGGCACTATAATATGGAGGAGATAGGAACAAGACTACAGAAATGAGTATGATCTTCTCATAGGGTTTGCCAGGAAAACAAAAGGGAGACGAGCCAGATCTGCTCTGTAGCCCTTTGAAGTCAGCCTTGTCAGAGGCGTGCCCTCCACCGACATTGGCTGAGCTTCTTATTTACATAATTTTAAGGTATGTATAATGTGTACAACTTTTGAAAAATAGGCCTTGTCTCCTGATGTTGTGTTATCTGTATTGGGCGTTTATAAGCTGTCAAAGGACATTTAGGAAAAGGTCGTTGGGCTTCTTAATTTCCTGATTTCATGATGCAGGGAGAATGTCTGCACTCGCTCGGTCTTAAAGTCAGACGAGTGCACGGTGAGCATGTGGGGTCGTCCAGCTGCAAGTGCTTGAAGGTCTTCAGGAGGACTCCCCCACCGCAGGCCACATGCCCCATTTCTTCCCGACCTCTAACTTCCCCTGTTCTCAGCTCTTGTCACTAGTATCAGTCCAGGTTGATGGTTTGTGGGAGCAGGTGAGCCTTGTTCCCCAGGAGACTGCACAGGAGGCGATCCCCCACACCACACCGGGGCCAGTGCTCCCCTCAGAGCCTCCCGTGCCGTGCTCCCAGCGGGACTGCAGGCACCTGAGCACCCTGCTGGCAGATCAGACCGGTGTTTGTAAGAAGTGCTCTTTCTGAGAACATGACAAGAGCAGAGCACTTCACAGTCTAACTTTAAAGTGCCATTTCATCACCATCTGAAACGTAATGACACCATTGCTGTCACACAAGTCGAGATTTCCAAAGTTATATAGTTGGCACATCATGATGTATCAATTGTGGCTCGCCGGCTGTAGCTCAGCAGAGAAACAGTTAACCACTGCCCTCCCCTCACCCCCAAGGCCTGTCAAGATAACCTTAAAGGACGCATTCTTACCTCACTGAGTGAGATTTGTGTGCATAACTCCCATTACTGCTAGATCTTCATGCATGAAAATGATAATATATACCTAAGGGCCTGATAGAATACAAAATTTCCTAGGGTGTGTGACTTCAAGGTAAAATATTGTCTTTTATTCTTTGTCACTCTTCAGTGCCCTTGAAAATACCGAGGCCCACAGAGACTCTTCTTGGTAAAGTTGGAAACCTGAACAAGTATGTATTTCCAACTTGAGAATCTTAGGATCCTTTTCAGGGGTCTCGTGTGCTTATCTTCACTACCTGTGTGTAGCACTGATAGGAATGAAGAAAGAGGATTTAGAGCCGGCTGTGGTGGTGCACACCTTTAATCCCAGCACTTGGGAGGCAGAGGTAGGAGGATTGCTGTGAGTTCAAGGCTATCCTGAGACTACAGAGTGAATTCCAGGTCAGCCTGGGCTAGAGTGAGACCCTAACTTGAAAAAAAAAAAAAAAGAAGAAAGAAAGAAAGAAAGAAAGAAAGAAAGAAAGAAAGAAGGAAAGAGGATTTAGAACTTGTGGTACCTAAATATCTATCTAGGTTTGTCTGTCCTTCGCCAAAATTTTCTTATAAAAATAACAAACAAAATTGTATATTTGAACTTACTTGAGAGTTTCTTAGAAAAGGTGTGACTTTTCAGTTAATTTTTCATAGGAAAATAATTTCTCCCATTTCTTCCTTCATGAAGTGAGGCCACATTTTTCACTGTAATTCTTTAGGACCTGTCTGCATTATATCTGGTTTATAAAGGATATTTGCCAAAAATGCCCATCAATTACTGCTTGATACATTTACCACAGGCATAAGCAAGCCTCTGTCGGCCCAGCGGTTACCTTGGTTTAGAATGATCCAGACAAGTCTGCCCTGAGAAGAATCTCACTGCTGTAGCTGTAGTGTTTAACAAGCATACCGGTGGCTAAATGTAACCCTTAATTGTATCTCAACCTGTTTATTTCTGTGCTCATGTGAATTACATTATCACTGACCAGAATGTGTTTTTCTAATCCTGAGGTAAGAGACCAGGAGGTATTGACCAGCCTGTGCACTCAGAGGAGACGTTAGTTGTTGGGGTACAAGGCAGAGAGGTTCCTCCCACTCCTGCCATGATTACCTCAGATGCATGCTTTTGCCTTGATGCCAGACCAGTCCCTATGCCACTGGACTGCAGGAATTTGAGGGCATTCATTTAATTCTGTGGTATGGGAAGCTGCCCATAGGCAGAGTCCCCCATGGTACAGACTGGACAAATGGGCATTGCTCAGAAAGCACTTGCTTCTTGAAGCCAGCTTGGAGGGGGAGCCCTACATGATGCCAGGGGTTATTGCTGTCGGTGAAATGAATAAATTACAGAGCAATTATCAACATCGGTTTGACTGGCTAAACTATTGCTGACTGCTATTGTAAGAATAATGTATTCCCTGCTTTGAAACTTCTAAAAGGTTATATTTCATTGAATTTTAATTTGTCATTTTTCCTGCTTTCACTTGAGAAACTTATAAGCTTTTGTGACATTAAAATATGGCTCTAATTTATTAGCATAATCTGTTAATATTGTTTCATTTTAATAGACATTAAGTATGATTTCTTAACATTCTTGTTAAAATTACATCTTAAAATTGAAGTCGAGAAAAATTATACATGGCTTAAGAATCACAATGTCATGTGTGTCCCAAATTTTTATATGAAAAGTATTATTTTTGGATCATTTGATACTCAAGGTGCTTTAATTATGACAATGAACCAACCCAGCATTTTCAGGCTTAGTGGCTCAACCAAAACATAAAACCTAAACCACAGTATCTGCAATGTATCCCAAGAATGTATAAACAAACACTCAGTGCTGTTTCCGGAGCGGCTGAGGACTGTAAAGTTAACGCTGCTTCATGGCAGCGAGGCCGTTTGCATAGGCATCAGCCCAGCTCGCAGGCTCCAGGCACCTCACCCCACGACGTGTCTGTTTAATGCCATCTTTATCTGCTACGCGATGCATGAAATCAACTTTCAGTTTTAGAACTGCCGACAACCTTTGACCCCTTTGTGCAGATACAATGTGACCTTTCTATTGTCATCAGCTTTCATTCTCCTGAAAATTCTATGAATTTTTATTACAAGTTTTTTTTTTTTTTAACCAAGCTGAGGCTTCCACAAATGACTTGCCACAGATGAGATGAAGTTGTTGAAGTGGTGTTGGGTAAGTTTTACAGCCGCATGTGTGCTGTGAGGAGCCCAGCCCGTGTCCTACAATGTCATACACCAGTAACTGCTGAGCCCACTATTGGATAAATACATCATTTTATGGAACATTGATTGTTCTATAAACCCAATGGAGTATTATGCTCTATGATCAAACCATTTAGATTGTGTGTAGAGCACAGAAAATGCCATATTCAGGATGGTACTAAAAGTGCCATTTGTGTATTTTATGGATGTCATTACAGGGGAAACTTCTCTCTGTAGGCCCTGTTTACTGCAAAATTTTTTAGTCTGTAATGACATTTTTCATTCACAACGTATGCCTTCAAGAGAGGGGGCCCTTGTTTTATTTGTTTCATTCGAGTTTACTGCACAAATTCTGTACATTTTAATTAAATGTAAGCTTAACAAAAGCATAAGGTATTTATTCTGTGGGAAAAAAATGATGACAGTAACCGTAGAATAGCACACACACAAAGGAAGGAGTCAGGTGCTCAGCCTCCCGGCAGCTTCCCAGAAGCAGAGCAGAGGGGTTGCAGGCCTTGGCAGGTTTGGGGGAGTGCCAGTCTCCACACCTTGCCCTCCCTCTCCTCCACACAGTGGCATCGTTTCTACCTCTGGGGCCCGTCACTTCCAGAAGGGGCTGTGCCTTCATTGCTGTGTTCTAGAGAAGCAAGGCCGATCCAAAATCGCCTCCCTGAGAGCCACAGAGAAACCCTTTTTATTTCCACAGAGTTGTAAACTTTCAGCACATTGAGCCATAAGGCAGGGTGATATCTTTGTACTCAAGAAGCAGAGGAGCAATAAGCAGGGCTTCATGAGCAGGCCCGGGCTGCCTTCTCACCCCATATGTGTCTTCTACCACGCGCTGCCCTGCTGGAAGCAGGGCCAGAGAAGACCAAATGTAGGCACTCTGCCTTGCGTTATTATCACACCGAAATCTGGTAATGTCTTGTAAAAATATGAAGTGCAGCACAAGTGTTGCATTGGGCATCCGTGCTCCGGTAAAGTCACGCGCTTCGGAGGCTCCCGCAGCCCCTCGGTCTGCTCCGCAGCCTGGTCCCAGGCCATTTACCTCCGCACTGGTGAGCTCCAAGTCCACATCACTAGGACGAGCTCAGAACCGACGTCCATGTGCACAGTTAGTTCTTGCTCATAGCTCAGCTGGAGTTTAAGGTTACAGTAGAGATTCACACTCGTTTAAATGACACTTGAACTTCTACGTGGCTGTACATGAATTCATTATGGTTGAAATGGAAGAGTCTTCAGTGAGTGAATCTTTTTCAATCTGATTGAGGCTGTTACATTTTATAGGCACTATTTTTCAAAGCAGTACTGACAGCACTCGAAGTATTAAATTGCTGAATCAAAAGCCGGACTTGCATCCACATTTATGAACTGTGGTGGACGAGAGGCCGCTGGCGGAGGTTAGGACGATGGTGGCATCAGGCTTCATCACAGCCCACCTAACAGTATTTATCCACCCCGTGCATGTTAATGGTCTGGAAGTAGCATAACCCACTTCTGGATGCAGATAAATTAAAACAAGTGTTCAGAGTGCATAATTATCAGCACTAGAAGGGAGTCAGAGATCTTTGTACCTGGTGAAGAGTGGGATTGCTTGAACTTGAGCAGGAGCCTTTCTTTTGGAGTCTGCCTAAGAATAGACTGTTGCTCTTTTTTTTTTTTTTTCCAACTTCTCTGATTTCTTTTGCTTTTTAGAGCAATGGCAGTGTGTTCTTTCTTGTGTAATTAATGAGGGGTTAATTTGAATACTACTTTCTATTTTTGGCTTATATCCCACTTTTAGTCTTTTTATTTATTTATTTGAGAGAAAAAGAAAGGAAGAGAGAAAGGAAAACAGGAAGGAAGAAGCAGACAGAGGATGAGTATGGGCATGCAGGATATCCTGCCACTGCAGATGAATTCCAGGTGCATGTGCCACTTTGTGCATCTATGTGGGTACTGAGTAATTGAACCTAGGTTGTCAGGCTTTGCAAGCAAGGGCCTTTAACCACTGGCCGCTGAGCTATCTCTCCAGCATCCCCCCTTTTTCTTTGCTTGTTTCAGTAAGTTCCGAATTAGACTACAAATGACCTTGAAGTTCAAATTAGAATGGACCAAGTGTAAGGAGGCAAGTAGAATATTGAATCCTAAGGTTATAAGCAGGAGCTGGGGTGAAATTGTGCATACCAGATGTTGTGGTTTGTGGTTGTTTGAATTAGTTGTCCCCCATAAACTCATGTGTTCTGAATGCCTGGTCCCCAGCTGATGGCAGTTTGGGAATTGGAGCCTTGCTGGAGGAGGTGTGTTGCTGGGAACAAGCTTATGGGTGTTAATACCCAGCTTCCCCTGCCTGTGTTCAACTCACTCTCTTGCTGCTGTCTGCCACCTGTGTGGCAGAGGTGATGTCCACCCTCTGCTCATTCCCTGTTCTCCCCTGCCAACACGGAACTTCCTCTCAAGTCTGAAAGCTAAAACAAATTTTTTCCTCCCACAAGTGCTTTTAATAAGGGCTTGGCCCCAGCAACAAGAAGGTAACTGCAACCAGGTTTGAATGTGAAATGCTCAGAAACAGGCTTATACACTTTGAACACCTGATTCCCAGCTGGTGGTACTGTTTGGGAAGGTGTGGAACCTCTAGGAAGCAGACCCTCAGTGGAAAAAGTAGGATACTGGGGTGGGGCCTTGATGTTGTATAGTCCTGCCCCACTTCCTGTTCACTCTGTTTCCTGACTGTTGATGTGATGTGACCAGCAGCCTCTTGCCCCTGCTGTTAGTCCTTCACAGCCATAATGGACTCTCCCTGGAGCTGTGAGCCAAAATAAACCCTCATTAAGCTGCTTCTTGTCAGGTATTTGGTCACTACCACGAGAAAAGTAAAGAGTACACAAGAGGATCTGTCAGGCCCTGGTGGTCCCAGTGGGTGGCAGATGAACAAGGAACCAGGCCCAACCCAAACCCTGGCATGGATGAAGGAGGGAGCTCTGTGGAGTTTTGCTGTGCTGGACCTCTGGCCAGAGACTGAGTCTGACCTCTCTGGATTAAGGAGGGAATTTAAGGTAGATGGGAAAGAACAGACCACATGAAATCAGGTTAAGACACGCACACCTTCCATGTCTCACCACTCGCAGCCTCATCTGAACTCTGGCACTGCCAGGGCAAAATGTGGGTCCAGGGAGGGCAAAAGGCTGTTTGTGTTCTGTAAAGTGGCAGGAGAAGGAGGAGAGGCACAGCGAGCTCTGAACTGCAAGTGTGTCCGTAAGTGTGAGCTTGCTGATGGAGGCTCATCATCTTGTCAGAAGCCTGACGATGGTTCCCAGCTGGACTCCACTCTTGCTAGGGGAATGAGTAGAAGTAAAGGTACATTTTAAGTGGAGAATTCTCTTAACGAGGCTCACAGACATTGTGAACTTCCTATGGAAGGGTCAGATGACCTTAAGACATGGTGGCCCATCTCCCTGGCCGACCCCTCTGTGCACCAGGCTGAGTACTACTCCCTATCGCGACATCCCATGGTCCCCAAAAGAGCACTTGGGAAGAGCTTCAGGAGTAGAGCTAGTCTAGTTGACCCCTCCCTCAGTCCTTTGTTGAACCAAGATTCTTGATTCCATAACCATTCTGAGATCCAAACTAAAGAGAGTTACCCAAGAGGGATTAAAAGATCATAGTTAGCAGTTAGTGAATGATTTCAAATTCAGGACTGCTGTCCTGTAGTCCAGGATGGGCTTGGATATGTCTTCTTGATAGATACTGCCATACCTTACATACATGCCATGCCTTACGTACATGCCACTCACCCAAGATGCTATCCCCACCGAAAGCCTTGTGTGGACTCTGGGCCCAGGATGAAGTTGGTATTCAAACACAGCTTTAGTGCAGTACCCCAGTATGATAATTAAAATATTGTTAAGGGGTGCTGATGATAAATAATCACCAATTTTTCATCCTTTTCCCCTTTGGTAAGTCGCAAGTATACAGTTAAAATAAAAATGACCCACATCAGTTAAAGTATAAAGTGGAATGTCTCAGAAATGCACCTGCGGTGATGCATAAATGTGGAGTACAGACTGTGAAGAGATGGGGGAGACTGCTAGAAGAATTGGGTTTACAGAAGAAGACAGGATCTTGCTGTACTTGGTCATTCTCATTGCATGAAAGCAGCTTAGAGTTCTCACCTGTCATGTTCAGCTGATGTGAAGGTATGCCAGTGTGTGCCCTATGTGTGTCCCCACTGAGGGCCTCTCATGTCACCCTGTCCAGCCTCCTTGCCCTCCATCCTGTGCTGCTGCTGAGAGTGGGCTCGGCGCCCTCTCCTACAGCAAAGCAGAGCAGGCCTGCAGAGACCCCCCTCACCTGCCTCCTGTGGCAGGCAGCTCACCAGATCAGGCTGGACATGGAATGGCTAAGGGAATGGAGCCTACACCTGCTTATTTTGGACTATCATGACCCCATTCCTATTCCCCTGTACTGTCCACTCCCTGTCCCCCAACCATCACCCCGTGTTCCCTTTGCAGTGTCTAGAGGACCTCTTGTGGGGCTTTCTAGACTCAGTGTTCTCACTCAGGAATTCAGGGCTGGTAAAGGTAAACTTACATTTCACAGTGCCCACTGTTACAGTTCCTGTTCTTGTGCTAAAGGCATTTAACAGGTCTCTTCTTTCCACGCCTGGCTTGGCACAGGGTGTGTCTGGCCTTGAGTAGCCTAACCTTGGATCCACTGTCAAATCCAAACGCATGAGCGTTCCCACACAGAGAATGCCTGGGCCCGTGCATCTCAGCTCTAGGTGTGGCTCTGCTCCCCACTTCCTTCAAGACTGGTCCCAGCATTGGCAGGTCCTTCCTGAGACTGTGGCCTCTTGTCTCTGTTGTTACCTGCCATGTATTCTCAGAGCCTCTCAGCAGACACTCCTTGTTGAACAAGATGGGCAGGCCAGGGCCTGGACTCCCAGAGCCTGCCCTTCATGCCTACCGTGGGAGGCCCCTTCCAGGTCCCTCGGGCTCCTGTCCATGCTTCTGTTCTCGGGACCTGGCAGAGTGTTGGGCACAGTGCTCGGCCCACAGGGACTCACTGAAACCACACCAGGCACTGTTCACCTGGGGCCGGTGCCTGGCGCTGAGGACAGCGTAGGTACGTGCTGCTGCACTGAGCTCACGCAGCTGTGTTGTTGGCAGCTTGCTTCTTGAATTTAATCTGCAAGGTTTTTCTCTTTGCTCATTAAAGAAATACACTCCACATAGTATTTGAGCATTTAGGTTCAGAGGTCCCACTTTTGGGTAGATCAGCATGACTGAAGGAGTTGAGCATGCTCCTTCCCAGGAGCCCAAGAGCCCAGGAACCCAGCATCCCTGGTGAAAGTCAGGTGTACATAGGTGTCTCACAAGTGTGGGAGAAGGCATAGCATCCTTAAGCTGCACAGGGCATGCTCTGGAACACGTCCCATACCCCCGAAGGTCCGCTTCTAGCATTGAGCTCCTCAGCCCACTGCAGTGGGCGTGGTGGCATTGCCACGGCTCCAGAGCTGCCTTGCAGCCTCAGAGTCCTGTTCTCAGGTTCTAACTCCTCCCTGTCTCCACAGGCATCGTCTCCAAGTCCTATGAGTGTCGTCTGAAGGGACAAGGAGCCACCTTCGTGGAGACAGACAGCCCGTTCACGGCAGCCACCCTGGCAGAGGACTCGCCTGTCAAGGAGAAGTCCCTGGGGAGCAGCGGCAGGCAGGCGCCACCCCCCGAGCAGGTCCAGCAAGTCATCATCATCCAGGGCTACGATGGGGAGTTCGCCCTGGATGCCTCTGTGGAGGAGACTGCTGCGGCCACGCTGCACACCCTGGCGATGGCTGGCCAGGTGGCCAGAGTGGTTCACATCACAGAACATGGGCAGGTCATCACCGCGAGTCAGAATGGGGCACATGTGGGCAGCATGGTGCCCGGGCCCATCCTCCCCGAGCAGCTGACAGACGGAGCCACGCAAGTGGTTGTCATGGGGGGCTCCGTGGAAGATCACGGCGTGGGTGTGGATAAATCCCCAAGCCCAGGTGGCACTGTTATACAGCAGGTGACCAGGCAGGAGATTCTCAGTCTCTCGGAGCCTGGAGCCCCTCCCTCTGATACCACCTCAGCCTTAGATGCTCTGCTGTGTGCCGTGACTGAGTTGGGCGAGGCGGAGGACCGGGCTGGGCATGAGGAGAAGGGCAGGCCTGGCCACAGGGACATGCTGATCCAGCTGCCCAGCCAGGAGGCACCCCAAGCCGCGGCCGACCCTGAGGACCCAGAGGTTCAGACGTTCCAAGGGGACCAGGAGAGTCCCACAGCCATGGAAGTGCTGACCCAGGTTGTCCGGCCCTCAACTATCATCACATCTCAGGAGCGAGCCCAGGTGGCCTTCAAGAAGATGGTCCAGGGAGTCCTTCAGTTTGCTGTGTGTGACACAGCCGCTGCCAGCCAGCTGATGAAGGATGGTGTCACCCAGGTCATCGTGAATGAGGAGGGTGCTGTCCACATGGTGGCTGGGGAGGGCCAGTTCATCATGCAGGAGACTGAGGCCCACGGCCTGAGGGTGCCTGCCGAGCATGTGGACCTGGTAGAGTCAGAAGGGGAGATCTCACAGATCATCGTGACGGAGGAACTGGTCCAAGCCATGGTCCGGGAGTCCAGCGGCAGCTTCCCCGAGGGGGCCACTCACTACATTGTGACAGAACTGCCCCCGGGGGTCCAGGAGGACACAAGCATGTACTCCCACACTGTGATAGAGACCGCTGCCTCCCCAGAGATCCTGCAGGCTGGGGCTGCCCTCAGCACGGAGGCTGTGCACACGGACGGCACAGAACAGTTGACCAGTATGGTCATCTACACCCAGGACGGCACCCCAGCAGCCACAGTGATTCAGAGCCAAAGAGAAGGCGGTGAGCTCCAGGAGGCCTGAGCATGCAGCGGGCCTCCGCGCAGGGCGCAGGGCGCAGGGCAGTGTGCGGAGATGTCACTTGGGCCAGAGGCTCCTGAGCCCGGCTTGTAGACCTTCCCAACGGTGACCTCAGCTGAGGGCTGAACATGCCCTTCCAGCGGGGCAACTTACATCGGCTGCCAAGTAGGCACCCAAGGACGGCTCAGAGCCAGCCCCCCCACACGGTGCCCAGCACAGTGGAAAGAGGGAAGGGCAGGGCGAGTCCTGGTCCATAGAGCCCATCGCTGGGCCCTTTGCTCACGGCCTTGCCCCTACCCACCATAGTGCTGAGAAGCAGTTTTCCCCAGGTTTTTTTCCCACACAAGTTTCCTGGTTTAGTCATCAAAAGAGGGTGCCCCTGATGGGAAGTAAACAGTGGCTCCACTGGCCTCAGACCATCTGCTAAAAGTCCCAGCTAAGATGGTCACTTGAAGCAGTGTACCCGTTCTTCTTTATTATTAGCATTACTGTTAGCATTTTAATTTAGGATGATGGCGTCCCTGTTACCACGTTTCATTACAAACGCCCTCTCTTCAAACATGGTGGGTGTGTCCAGTGCTGTGGTCACATCCTAAGAAGTCTTTTCCTGTGGGTAAGAAGAACCTTGAAGTTCATGTTCAGCTAAAATTCATCTTGAGTAAGACAGCTGACGTTTCTCATCTTAAATTCATACCACTCTGGAAAATATCATTCATGTCAATATTTTGATTTTTATAACAAATGTTTATATGCATATCATTTTTTCAGGGTTTACTTGTGAGTCTCTGTGAAAAGCTGGCATTAAAGATGAACCAACAGAAAGCCCGCCCTGCTGCCCATGCCTCAGCCAGCACTGTCTGTTTTGCTGTAGAGCCACCACAACTGTCGGATGCAAGTTATGTTCCAGTCATTTGTTTCTTGAAACCATTGCTCGTATTTTTTCAAAATTGTAAACTAATCCCCCTCCCCCAAAGGCGAAGTTGTTTTTGTTGTTTTCTTTGAAATAAAATTATAACATTAAGGATGGCATGTGCTCTGAGTGGTCAGCTAGTGGGCAGCTGTGGCCACGCCTGCCAGGGCAGCTTTATTTCTCTGTTCCGCCCACTTCTAGATCTCACCGGCACCACCTGTGAGCCCGATGCTGTCTCACAAATGTTTGGCAAATGGCCCAGGCACATTCTGGCGACGATAGCATGCTATCATGGTTGCTGTCTTGAAACTATGAGGCAGACATGAAAGGAAAAGGAAGCCGGTCCCTCTTTGTGTCCGTCCCGAGGCTCCGGGAGGGAGCACCCGCAGGAGGTGAACTGGTTGGCTCTTCCCGGCGTCCTCTTTGCCTTGAGTTCTGTCCATTCTAGGGCCATCTCCCTGTACACCGCCACCCTTCGAAACAAAACAAAAAGACAAAACTTCACATTTGACATCGAGGTTCATAATTAGCTGAGTGTGACTAGCTCATGTTTCCTAAAAATGGCAGGACTCCTCAGCTCCTCTTAAACGTCGTCTTTGGCAAACAGTGACAGGATCAACTCCCATCTGTTATCAGGATAGAGGTGACCTTTACAAAGTGATGGCCCTCTCCAGGCTGCTCATACATGTTACAAAAGGAGGGGGTGTTTTTCAGTGGAAATATTTCTTCTTGATCACTTGTGTTGGCGGCAGCCCGTGGTCCTGAGGCTTGATGCTAATTCCTGCCCATGCTAGTGCTGTACGGCTAACCTTTCCGCCGCAGTCCGGGGTGTTGACACTGACATGCTGCAGTTTACCGTTTGTGATTTATTTAGGATAAATATGTCTCAGGTGGCATTTAATCCTTCATAAAACCACTGTAGCCTGCAGTGTCAAACCAGCAATCACGTTGTATGCACAATGAAAAGAGCAGGCCTTTGCATAAAAAAAAAATGTACAGAAGGTGTTCCTAGGCTAAGAAGGATTGCAGAGGCTTCACCAAGCAATTGTATCCTGTAATTACCTATAGAGCTAGGTTAATGTTACCTCTCTTTTCTCTCTCATTACACAACTATTGGAATGTGAGCGAGTTTAAGAAGCACATACACAAATGTGTGCCTCAGAATAATGAGGCATGGCAGGCCTGGCGAGCAAGGGACATTCATTGCAACATGGATTGTCTATAAAGTTGTGGCGAGCTTACAGCTCTCCTTAAGGGTTTTGCCAGAGACCAGTGAAATACTTACTTACGAATTGGAATCTCAAAGGACCATGTTTAGAGCAAGCTGGAGTCAGTTGAATGAGCTAACTCTGAGGACATGCAAGGAACACTGATTTTCCAAGTCAGCATAGAGACATGGTTTACACGTCAACTTCTGGGGTCAAAGTTGAGCAGTGCTTGTTGATGGTAGAGAGTCCCAAAGTAAGATAGCCATTCATTTCTACACAAAGGACATTTTAGCTAGCTGTACGAGATCGCCTTAGTGCAATGCTATGACTCAGACAGGCATCTTTCTGGAAGACCTCAGCCCTCCCTGTAGAGTTGCAGGTGTGGAAGGGAGGATGCTTGCTGCTAACCGTCCCCACAACATGGCAAACCAACCAGCCCACACCACTCATGTAGAGAACTGGGCTTTTCCGACTCAGTTTCCTTTAAAGGACCAAATCAATGTACTCATTTCATCAGTATAGCTTTGGGAACCCCCTGATTCCAAAGTGTCTGTAAAACCAGAGCTGAAGGGCAGTGACAATGTGAAACGTGTTACTCAGGTACTTGCAATAAGAGACCTCAAAACAGACCTAGACCCAGTTCTGGGGGTAGAAAAGTGGGAATTTATAAGTAAGGGGAAAGTTGGGGCTAGTTAGTCTCTAGTGGATGGAAAATTACTAAGAGGAAATGGGACCCTGGCCAAGCTGACCTAACCACATTCCCACTGAAGTCAGTATGAGCAAACTGGGGGGTGAGGAACCCGGTTAGATTTCGAGGGCATCAGATACTCACTGTGGGGACTCTGGCCATGCTGACTCAGCAGGGTTCTTCCTGAAAGGCTGAGAAGATAGTTCAGGTGGCCAAGTGCTTGCTCTGCAACCCTGTCCTCAGGACCAGAGTGCCATCCCTAGAATCTGCATCCTTAATTATCCCAGCACTGGGGAGGTGGAGACAGGAGTGTCCCTCCTAACTGATGAGCTCCAGACCAAAGGAAAGACCCTGTTGCAAAAAAAAAAAAAAAAAGTATGGAACTACACCCAAAGTTGTCCTCAGATCTCCACATGTCCACATACACACATATGTACCTACACACACATGGAAACCCGCACACAGAGGAATACACACATGCACTATAAAAAAAAAAGGCTTAGTGGTTAAGGCTCTTGCTTGAGAAGCCTAAGGACTGGGGTTTCATTTCCCAGGACACACATAAGCCAGATGCACAAGGTAGCACCTGTGTCTGGAGTTTGTTTGCAGTGGCTAGAAGCCCTGGCATGCCCATTTCAATCTCTCTCAAATAAGTAAAAAAAATAAATAAAGAATAAATGAAAGCTTTTAACATAGGTCCCCCGGTGGGTCTAGGAGATGGGTCACACTAAAGTTTGGTCAAGCCAAGAAACTGTCAAAGTCCTAGAAGATGGAAAGTAGATCCTTAGTGCATCTTTTCCTCCAGCTTCTAGAATGTAGCCAGGACTCCCAGAAGGCCCAGGCCGCCCCACCCAGCATTCCTCTCTGAGAAGACCTGCTCTCCTCTAACCCAGCATCCAGGAGATCCTACGCATGACATCTCTAGTTTCCAGTCCAGTTCTCTCTCTGGTGTTTTTGCTTGTTTGTTTATTTGTTTTTGTTTATTTGAGGTGGGGTCTCGCCGTAGTCCAGGCTGACCTGCAATTTACTGTGTAGTCTCAGGGTGGCCTCGAACTCATGGCGATCCTCCTACCTCTGCCTCCCAAGTGCTGGGATTAAAGGCGTGCGCCACCACGCTCTCGTCCCCAGTTCTATCACACTTGCTTTCTGATAGCATACACAGAGGACTGAGGAATGCACCTAGAATTCTAACCTGGAATTGGTCCTACTTAGAGAACCAGGGAGCAGAAAGGTCATTCATTCAGCCAGCAGAAGCAAGAGCTGCGCCCTGTCACTTCTCTTACCGTTTAATATTAGCCCATAATTTAAGAGAGTGCACAGCTCACTTAAGCAGCGTCCTCCTGTTCCGTCATGTTGGAGAATACAATTCGTTTTCTACTCCTCTAGGGTGATATCATTTTGCATGGAGAAAAAAGTTAGTCCGGGTGGCAGTTATACGTTTCGGAAGCACCTTCTAATCAGGGATTGGTGATTCATGATTAGTTTCAGCGGGCGATCCGTCTGACATGGAAGGGAAAAAATTAGCAGCTGTCACCGCGTGATGAGTTAATTTCCTGATGGGCTTGACACTGAAAAGCCATTTGGAGACGTGGCAGTGGTTGGTGAGAAAACCTGGCACCGTTTTATAACTGGAGATAAAGAAAGGACAGAGGAACCGTGGGCGGGAGGCCCGTCAATCTGGGGCTGGGGCAAGTTGGGTGTCTGTCCCCAGGGCTCTATGTGAGGACTGTGGCGCCCACTTTCCTGGCCATGGCTCCGATGGGCAGGCTGAGCTGCACCCTCAAGTACTGGGGTCCATCACTGTCTCTTCAGCCTCCTCCCCATGTCCGTTGGGAGACTCAGACTGACCCGGTGCCTGACATTCTCACAGAAAAGCAGAGTGTGATGTTGCTCAGATTATTCCCTGAGCAATTTTCATAATTGGAGCTCAGAATTTTAGTCATGGATATATTTTTTTTTATCACCATAAGAATGTAACCCCACATCATAAGCAGTGTGTAAAGTCTGAAAGGGGAGGTGAGGGCAACTGCAGAGACACATACGTAAGGACTGGTCCTCAACCCCGTCCCACCCAGCTCTTCTCCCAGGACAGCCATGTCAGCCCATCAAGGAGGAGCAAGCGATCTCTTCATGTGCTCAGGTAGGGTCAGAAAGGCAAGGGTATAATAGACCCACCTTTGGCCGGAACCAAGCTGGGTTTCCCAGTCCTTTCTGGGAAGCGGTCCTCAGGGAAAGCTTGCTGGGAGCAGAGTGCATGGCCTGGGAACCCTGATGTTTACCAATTTGAGAAAACAGTGCTGTGTTGTGACCCAGAGGGAGACCTCCCGACTCTGGTCTTTCTTAAACTCTGGGCCTGTGAGAAAACGCAGTGAGCGCTCCTAGGGATTGTACATCCGGGAAAGACGCTTCAAGACCTTCTTCCTCCCACAATTGACTCCCCAGGATTTCTTTCTTTCATTAGGACTGATGGCTGTGCACAAGGAACTTTGTCTAGAGCCAAAGGGAGGTTAGCATCTTATGTGTCAGGCGTGGTCACAAAAGCCCCATTACCAGAGCTAAATAAATCCATCTAAATCTCTCTAGCAGAGAACCATTTACTTCCTCCGTGGTCTGCATTTGCAATACCTTTTCATAAATTCTTTTAAAATGACCTAATTTCAACATGGTTCTCAACATCATAAAAAGAGAATTTATAAGCAGGATAAACATGAACACATGGGTCGTTCCTCTGCGGTCAGCACCATATCCTCACTTCTCTCCTGTTTCTCCTGCTGCTCTTCGGATAACATCTGAAGTGGAGGAATGAAAGCCAACAGAGTCAAGGCTTTATTTTCAATTTACAAACTAGGTTCCAGGTTGAGATGAGGAGCTACTGTAAGGCTCCTCTGAGCCACGTGTGCCCAGCCAGTGGCCATCTCCCTCCTGTGTACAGTCAGGACAACCTTGGTACCTGAGGGTCTCTTGGCCACCTCCTTCCCCAAAGCCTCACTAAGTGCTCACAGTGGCTGGCCACAGTCCACCAGGAGGAAACACTGCCCCTCGCTTGATCCCAGCTCACCTCCCTGTTGTGTGGCTTCTGGAGAGAGAAGATATTTTAACATCAGAGGTTCCGTATATGGTTCATTCAAGGATGTGATTTTCAGAGCTGGAGAGGTGGCTCTGCAGCTCCGGCACTTGCCTGCAAAGCCTAATGACCTGGGTTCTATTTCTCACTACCCACACAAAGCCAGATGCATAATGTGGTATATGCATCTGGAGTTCATCTGCAGCAGCTAGAGGCCCTGACGCATCTATTCTCTCTCTCTCTCTCTCTCTCTCTCTCTCTCTCTCTCTCTCTCTCTCCTGCAAATAAACAAAAATATTTTTAAACAGGGTGGCTGGAGAGATTGCTCAGTGGTTAAGGCACTTGCCTGCAAAACTTAGTGAACAGAGTTTAATTCCCCAGTACCCACATCAAGCCAGATGTACAAAATGACGTCTGGACTATGTTTACATCAGCTTAAGGCCCTGTTGCACCCATTCTCTCTGTCTCCTATCTCTCTCTGCTTGCAAATAAATAAATACAAATATTTTTTTTAAAAAAATGGCCAGGAGTGGTGGCATACACCTTTAATCTCAGCACTCAAGAGCCAGAGGTAAGAGGATCACCATGAGTTCAAGGCCACCCTGAGACTACATAGTGAATTCCAGTTCAGTCAGGGCTAGAGTGAGACCCTACCTCAAAAGAAAGAAGAAAGAGAGAGAGAAAAAGAAAAAAAAGAAAAGAAAGAAAAAAAAGGATGTGGTTTTCCTAACCCACATCTAAGAACTGAGTCTCTTCTAGTGATAGTGGAGGACAGTTTCTCATCCATGGAAATGTCCCGGAGTCAGGCTGTGGGCCCTGGCGACCACACCAGCGCAGGTCCCACACGTGCGCCTCCTGGGAGCTGGCTGTCCACCGAGCTGTTTCTGAGGGCTGCCTTGCAGGCTGAGCTTTGTGCTTGGCCGTCCTTGGTGCCTCACGAGCACTACGCTCTCAACAAGCCGTCTCGAAGGAACGGGTAAGTACGTGACATGAATCCTCCATTCTCTCTCAGTTCTTCATTGCATCTTCCTTCCCCGCCCCCTCCCCTCCCACTAGGTAGGATCTCACTGTATCCTAGGCTGACCTGGAATTTGCTCTATAGTCCCAGGCTGGCTTTGAACTCACAGTGATCCTCCTACTTCTGCCTCCTGAGTGCTGGGATTAAAGGTGTGTACCACCATATCCAACTTTATCCTGTTTATCCTTCAAAAAAATATTTTAAAAATATTTATTTATTTGAGAGACAGAAAGAGGCAGAAAGAGAGAGAGAGACTGGGCACGCCAGGGCCTCCAGCTACTGCAAACGAACTCCAGATGCATGCATCCCTTTGTGCATCTGGCTTATGTGGGTCCTGGAGAATCAAACTGGGATCCTTTGGCTTTGCAGGCAAACACCTTAACCGCTAAGCCATCTGTCCAGCTCCCCCCCCCCAAAAAAAACCATTTTTTAAGATGTGCTTTTATTTGTTTATTAGAGACAGAGAGAGGGAGAGACGGTGAGTGAGAAAGGGCACACCAGGGCCTCTAGCCACACAAACTCCAGATGCATGGGCCACCACAGGAGACCTGGAGACTCGAACCTGGGTCCTTAGGCTTTGCAGGCAAGCGCCTTAACTGCTAAGACGTCTCTCCAGCCCCTAACTTTCCCACCCACCCCCCACCCCCACGCCCCCGCAGTCTTCATTTTCCCAACAGAGCTCTTCGGAAGGAAGCGACTCAAAGAAATGCATCGTGAGTACAGTGTCTCTTGGTCACACTGGCTTAGTCACATTCTCTGTACTCAGTCCCACCACTATTCCCAAACAATTTTTGATGAACAGTCCTGGGACCAGACCTTGTGACCAATGCCACATCAGGCTCATGGGCTGTCTTGTCATGCAGAGAGATGTGATTTTTCTAGCTTGTAGCTGAGGGATCTTCTCTTCATTCGTAATTATCATAATCTAAGGAAGCAGAAAAGTTGGTGCCTGTGGCAGCAGGCTAAAGATGTTCTGTTCCTGTTGAAATTTTTATTTACTTATGTCCTGATTTCTTTGTAGCCCCGAGGTCCTGGGCCAGTGCTATTTACTCCATGCAGTGTTCCCGCCTTGACACGCTATGTTAAGAAACCTGGTGTTTGGGATAGTCTTGAATGATTGTTGACATTTTCTCTTCTGAAGAAAAGACCTCAGACACTGTCAGAAAGTAAGGAATGGAAACCAAGGAGACGCCAGGTGACTCTGGACCGCTGGCTTGCTCTAAGCACAGCGGCATCTCAGGACTGTCCCAGGAGAGGGCTGGACCAGACAGGAGCTCCAAGGCGAAGGAGGATCGCCCCATCTGACCAGCTCCAAAACACATCTTCACTATCCTGATACGTCTGTCTCAATGGTGTCTGGGATTTAATGATCCATACATCTTTGTGGAACAAGTCTTGAAGGAAGAAGGGGTATGGGGTGTGGCCCAGAAAAATATAACAAATCTACCACAGAAAGACTCCCCTCCTGCAGAATGCCAGGAGGCTGTGTACAAGGCAATTTCCAGTCCCTTCTGAAGTCCAAAGAAGTAGGGCAGGACACAAGCTTTCTCACTGTAGGGGACCCAGGTAGCCCCACAAACTGTCCTGAAAGGCACCTTGGGCTTAGGAAAAAAAAAAAAAGCAGTTTGGAAGGGTTCATATCTGGACTTCTGGCCTCTAGAGTCCTTCAGAAGGTCTTCTATACGGTCTAGATGGCAGATGTGTTGGTGTGATCCTGAGCTGAGGACCATGTCGTCTGGGCCTTGGAGAAAAGGGAGGAAAATGACATGACGTGAACCATACTTCTAAAGCTTAACTAACTCAAAGGTCCTATGCCTTGGTGAGATATTAGGACAGAAATCATGACAGGAAGTCCTGTGAGGGTCACCTGTAGGTCAGAATGCCCAGCCTCCTGGTTGGACTTAGCACAGCGGCTTTGTAAAGCCGGCTGACAGTGCATGAGGAGCAGCTACTTCCTGGCTGTGCACTTGGGCTGGTGTGATGAGGACTCTGCAGCCCAGCGGTGCTTTGAGGACCTGGTGAGGAATAGCTTGGAGGGAACCTTATACTGCAAGTCAGAAGCAGGCCAGTGAGCCGCATCGTGGGACAATGACCCAGAGTCCAGGTACCCTATGCTCAGCAAGTGTGTGACCACAGGTGACATAAGCTGTTTGAAGCACTGACCGGGAAGGTGACTATGAACTTCCCAGAGAATCTCTTCCAGATTTCCTGGAGATAACTCGGCCAGCCAAGTGCTTGTCTTATAAGCATGAGTGTCCCAGACCCTCTCAATCCGCAAACAGAAAGGTGGGTGTGATGGAGCCTCCTTGCAATCCCAGTGCACAGGTGGTGATAAGCTTGCTAGTCAGCTAGTTGAGCCTAATTGGCAAGTTCAAAGCCAGTGAGAGATGCTGTCTCAAGAAAGGTAGATGGCATTTCTGAGGGACAATACCCAAGATCGTCCTCTGGCCTCCACATACATGTGCAAACACATGCATCCACATACCTACAAACACACACACACATTCATGTGTATTTTTTTTAATATTTTTTGTTATTTTTATTAATTTATTTGAGAGCGACAGACAGAGAGAAAGAGGCAGATAGAGAGAGGGAGAGAGAATGGGCGCGCCAGGGCCTCCAGCCACTGCAAACGAACTCCAGACGCGTGCGCCCCCTTGTGCATCTGGCTAACGTGGGTCCTGGGGAGTCGAGCCTCGAACCGGTGTCCTTAGGCTTCACAGGCAAGCGCTTAACCGCTAAACCATCTCTCCAGCCCCCATTCATGTGTATTAAGAAAACACTTGTGGAGGTTCTGGAGAGATGGCTTAGTGGTTAAGGTGCTTGCCTGCAAAGCCTAAGGACCCATGTTTGACTCTCCAGATCCCACGTTAGCCAGACACAAGGTGAGGCAAACGCAAGGTCACACATGACCACTAGGTGGCACAAACATCTGGTGTTGGATTGCAGTGGCTGAGGTTCTGATGCACCAGTTCATTCTCTCTCTCTCTCTCTCTCTCTCTCTCTCTCTCTCTTTCTATGTGTGTGTGTGTGTGTTTCTGCTTACAAATAAATAATTTTTTAAAGACATGTAAATAGGGGTTCTGTTGTTTTCTTTCTGTGCCTAGTGACCATCTCACCATGCTCTGGTGACCCCACTGGAGCACTCTGATGTCCATGGTTTCTCTTTATGACCTTGATCACCAAATGGTGGCACCTAAGTGGGCACTGAGCTCAGATTTCCTCAAGCGAGGCAGTTCAGACTGTCACGGTTTAGAGAAAGCTCTCTGCCTCACCCCTTTGAAAGCTGAGATTTGACCTGAAACATAAGTGAACCCTGATGAGATGAGCCTTTGAGGACAGGAGAAAACCTGGACTCCCAAGTCCATATACCCACATCGTCTCTTCAAAACCCATCCAGTGCTCCTGGCACCTTCTCAAAGGACCACAGGCATGGGGCATGAATCTGTGTCTATGGTAAGCCCACCAGAGCAGGAGTCAAGGAATGGACAGGACATTACCACACCAGCATAGAGGCTGAGAGAGGAGGTAAGAGACAAAAATTAGACTTGGAGATGGGTACCAGGTTGAAGGAGGGGCACTGAGAGAGCCACAGGGAGAAAGAACCTTGGGGGCATCAAAGGGGTCCTGGTGTGCAGGCAGCAGCTGAGTCACTGGCTGTAGGTCCTATGGAAGGCAGGTGAGTCAGGGGGCTGAACAAAGGATCCTCTTCAAGCAGATTTTTGTAACCATGTGTCCTGGACTCCCCATCCCAAGTGATATCTGGAAGTTTTCCCAGGCACAGAAAGCTAACCAGGAACAGTCTAGGGCTCTAGACACAAGGAAGAGTGGGAGGAGTGCTATAATGGGATTTAGAGAAACTACAAACTGAGCCAGAGCTCTCACTGCAAACTCCTACCTGCTAAGTGTCTACTACCATGGAAACCAAATAAGTAATTCCCATGGAGAAGAGCATGGGGCTCTTTTTCTGGATAAAAGGCATAACTCCAGAGGGAAGACCTTCCAATGCAGAGTTGGGGGCTCCCCAGTGCAAAGCTGGCTGCCCACAGCATTCTGCAGTGATGGCCACTCATCAGGAAGCTGCAGCTGCCTACACAGAGCATCCGTGAGCCTCGGCACTTCCTGCACAAGTCAGTACAGGCCAATGGTCAACACAAATAAACAAGTCTACAAAGAGATAGGAGGAGAAAAAAGGGAAGAAATTCGGTGGAAGAATATTTAAAATACATGTATTTGAATAATAGAGTGTATGTTTCCACTAAACAATGGATTTTGTATTACATAAAAGATAAAAAGATAAGAAAGAACTCTAGGAAATAAAAATGCAAAAGATCTCATTTTTAACATTCCATGGGAAGGTTTGGAAGACAAATTGAAGAAAAGTTCTTAGAAGGTGGGACCAAAAGGACAATGGAATTGAACACTGATTTTTAAAAAGCCAAAAAGTACCAATATATAGACCTGAAATTTATTAAAGGAAAGTTGAGAAAACAAAGGTAGAGGAGAGAAAAAGAAAAATCATTAAAATGTTAGTACAAAAAAATATATATATATGGCAAGGAATAAGAAGTTTTTAGCTTTAAAGAACTCAGTAAGTGGCGTGGCATGGAGGTACTTGCCTGCAAAGCCTAACGACCCAAGTTTGATTTCTCAGGATCCACATAAAGCCAGATACACAAAGTGGCACATGCATCTGGAGTTGTTTGCAGTGGCTAGAGGCCCTGGCACCCCCATTCTCTCTGCCTGTCTTGCCTGTCTCTGCTTGCAAATAAATAAAAAAATATTTTAAAAGAGAGAGAAAGAACTCAGTAAGTGCCCAGAAAAATGAAGACTGACAGGAAGTTTTAGGACTCCAAAATGCCCTACATCAACAGCTTTTATTAAGAAAAGTAGAAGACTGCCAGGCATGGAGGTGCACGCCTTTAATCCCAGCACTTGGGAGGCCAAAGTGCGAGGATCGCTGTGAGTTTGAGGCCAGCCTGAAACTACATAGTGAATTCCAGGTCAGCCTGGGCTAGAGCAAGATCCCACATTGAAAAATAAATAAATAAAAGAGATTACTAAGGCCAACAAAAATGACATCAGACTTTTAAAAGCATTTCTTGATACTAGATGTCAAAAAGAATATCTGCCGGGCATGGTGGTACACACCTTTAATCCCAGCACTTGGGAGGCAGAGGTAGGAGGATCACCATGAGTCTGAGGCCACCGTGAGACTACATAGTGAATTCCAGGTCAGCCTGGGCAAGAGTGAGACCCTACCTCGAAAAACCAAAAAAAAAAAAAAAAAAAAAAAAAATCTTTGAATGTTAAGGGATAATTAGCAAATATAAATTCTATACCTAGCCAAACTATCAATCCCGTACACTTGGTGAAAAGACATTTTCAGACCTATAATCTCTCTGAAGATTTGTCACTCTTGTTCCCTTTTCATGAAGATACTGAGAAACATGTTCTGGAAGAAGCTAAATTATTCCTGCTATTGAGGAACAAATGATCAACCCAAGAGACATAAAGGGAATGTCCAGGGTGATGGTTGACAGAACACGTAAAGATACAGTTACAAGAAAAAAAGAGTTGATATAGTATGAGTCTGTACAGAAATTCCATCATGAACGTTTGGGTAGTTTGGAAAGAATGAGTGGGACATATTACAAAATCTAAGCTGGCAAGTACAATGAGGTCATTATCAATGGCAAAAAATAAGCATATTAAAACAAAAACAGATTTTTTAATTTTCTATTTACGTATTATTTATATGTTTATTTGAGAGAAAGAGAGAGAGAGAAAGAGAGAGGCAGACAGAGAGAAAGAATGGATGTACCAGGGCCTCTAGCCACTGAAAACAAACACCAGGTACATGCACACCTTGTGCATCTGGATTTATGTGGGACTGAGAAATTGCACTTTGGTCCTTTGGCTTTGCTGGCAAGCACCTTAACTGCTAAGCCATCTCTCCAACCCCCCAAAATCAGATTTTAGTACAATATAATTAATACCCAGTTTAACCATGAGCATTATCTACATAGTATGAATATGAGCTTAACATGAATTGTTCCATAATTAAGCTGTGAATGTAGAGAGGAGAGTGGTGGCAACCCCAAGAATACCAATTCTTCCCCATTTTTCTTGGGAAGTTCATAAGACAGTGGCTTAAATTGACACACCAACTTGTCAGCAGATTGCCCCGGCTAGTCCTTACTGAGAGAGCAAGCTGCTCTGTACCTACCGAGACCAGCCCTTGAGGCCATGCAGAGGGTCAGAATGGGGAAATAGCAGCATGTTGGAAGACTGCTTGGAGCTGGGTGTTGGGTCTGGAGAGAAGGAAGGGACGGCTAAGCGACATCCACTGTGTGGGGGAACAGAGCAGCTGACAGATTCCTGGTCCAGTACACCCTCAGGGTGGAGCCATGGCAGAACAGAAATGCCAGTGGAGGGTGAGGAAGCGCCCTGGGCGCTCACTGGTCCCTCTCCACTAAGGGCTGCTTCAGCTCTAGTGTTTAAATAGGGATAGTTGTCTGGATATTTTTTTTTAAAGAAAAACTAAATATACTAATGATGTGGTAGGAGGCAAATAGTCCTGTGTTTTAAAAACAACTGACACTTTCCCCCACCCGGGCAACCAAGTGTGCTGAATTGATTTCCACTACCCTTGCCATGCCTGGCTGGCGGGCTGGCTTGGTGCCACACTCCTCTGCCCCTCTGCTCAAGGTCTCACTGCATCAGGAAATTGCCAAATCACCAGCCACGGAGCAAGACGTCCAAACAGTCCACGGCACAAACGCATTTCATTTCCCCCGTCCCTGGTGCGCATGCTGGAAATGCAGACACGTGCACACGCATACACACCCCACACACCCTTTAGCTACCCAGAAGCAATGGAGTCACTCACTTCAGATGGGCTGATGGTAATTCCTACCAATTAGCTGCTCAGTACTCGTCTTGACCATGTTTAGTTATCTGAGTAAGAGGCAAAATTACATACTACTGCATACCAAATAACTTTTATGGTATATATTAAATAGTCAGGACCAGTCAGATGCCACCAGCTATTTGTGTCCACAGTGGTTTCACTGACATCCTCTACACTATCTCGGGTCCATCTGCACAACTCACTTTGAAGCTGTAGAGAGAGAGACAAAAAAAGAGAGAGAGAGAGAGAGAGAGAAATCATTTATGCACTGTAGTGGAGGAAGGGGCTGGTTATCCTCCATCCACGCAGGATGGAAAAGCTCATGTCTCATTAGGATATGAGCCCCCTCCTAGAACAAAATGAATGGTGTGAGGCTTCTGGCTTAGCAGTTTCCCTAATCATTTATGTCATTAACATTTTTATTGCCTCTTGATTTTGGCAGTTGCAAATAGGTGGGTCTTCTCACCCAGAGAATGCCAGGGCTGAGTGGGAATCACCTCGTGTAGGTCATTTCTGACCTTTCTATAGAAGCCACCAGCCACCTTGCTGACCCTGGGGGCCACCTAGGACCCTGATCTGGATTTCATATCTGCTTCTCTCATGGTATTTAAACTTAGATATCAGTATATTAGATATATGCTACACCACTGGGGAGGGAGGTGTCTTACAAGTCACAACATCCTCTCTTAATGCAACCTGCTCCCAGCATTTCTCAGCAGTGTGTAGCTTGAAAGGAGTTAGACATGGTGGTCCTATTGCTTGAAGAAAGGAACAGTAAGATCCCAACACAGGTGGGTAGGGGAGAACTTCTTTTCTCTTGGTTTCACCCTTCCTATGAAAAGGCATCTTTAGGCTGCAGAGATGACTTATCAGTTAAGGCACTTGCCTATGAAACCTGAGGACCCAGGTCCGATTCCCCAGTACCCACATAAGCCAGATGAACATAGTGGTGCATGCGTCTGGAGTTTGATTGCAGTAGATAAAGGCCCTGGTACATTCTCTCTCTCTTTCTCTCTCAAATATAAATAAAACTAAGATACTAATTTTTTAAAAGACATCTGCTGGAATTGATCTGGTAGAAGCCCAGATGAACTCAGTTTGCTTTGTGTTTTCACCCTTTCTATCCCAAATCCCTGTCTACTTGGCTGATCCAACCATCCCCCTGGGTGGCTACCAGAATGAACACAGGATGGGAGGCAGGGGGATGTGGGTGGGGTACGTTAACAGCCTCATTAAGCCTTGAGTCTAAAAAGCCAAAACTCCAATCACCTTATTAGTAATAACACTGACACATCTTTGGTATCTTATTTTTTAATTGGTTCTGAACTTGCAAGAAAAAGAAAACAGCATTAACTTTCACCTTTAGCTCACCAAAGTGCAGGCTTCAATTATCAACGTGAGCTCGTGCTTTCTGTCCTACAATAGCAGAAGCAAATGGCATTTCAAGTCAGCCACCAAGGTTTCCATGCTGAACACCTGGGCCCGCGCGCGCTGAAGAGAAGACAGGGCTCTCCTAAGCGCAAGTCAGCGCTCTAAGGGGAGAGCCACCGCATGCCTGGGAGTTGGAGAGGGCTTATGGGGGCCACAGGGCACGGCGCTACGTTTAAACATCCATATGCAGAAAACCCGTAGCATGGTCTTACTAAAATGGTAGTAAAACAATATTGCAATACTTGAGTTTAGGTCAGTTCATACGGACATTAGCATCCAGCTCTAATTTTTTTTATTTTTATTTTTGGTTTTACGAGGTAGGGTTTCACTCTAGTCCAGGCTGACCTGGAATTCACTATGTAATCTCAGGGTGGTCTTGAACTCATGGTGATCCTCCTACCTCTGCCTCCTGAGTGCTGGGATTAAAGGCATGCACCACCACGCCCGGTCAGCTCTAATATTTAAGAACTAAACATCATGGACTGGAGAGATGGCTTAGTGGTTAGGTGCTCTTCCTGCATAAGCATGGGGACCTGAGGGGGCCCGAGGCCTCCACAGTTCAAATGTCTCATTCAAGTACTAACCAGGCCAGCTTCTGAAACCAAACGAGATCAGGCGTGTTCAGGGTGGTGAGGCCTTAGACCAGAGTTCAAATCTCCAGATCCCATGTAAAATAACTGGGCATGGCCTTGCTCAGTTCAGCAGGGAAGCAGACACCTGAGAACCATGGGAGCCCCACAATTTCCCAATCAGTAAAAAGAGTCTCTTGGGCTGGAGAGAGGGCTTAGCGGTTAAGTACTTGCATGCAAAGCCTAAAGACCCAGTTCCCACATAAGCCAGATGTACATGGTGGCGCATGTGTTTGGAGCTCATTTGAAGTGGCTCGAGGTCCTGGCATAGCCATTCTCTCTCTCTCTCTCTCTCTCTCTCATAACTAAATAAAAATAATTTTAAAAAGACTCTGGCTCAAAACAAGACCAGGTGATGGAACACAACACTAGCTGTTGCAGTCAGGGTCACATTGCTGGTAGAAATCACCCAACCAAGAGCAGCTTCTGGGAAAAAAGAGATTTATTTTGGCTTACAGGCTCGAGAGGGAAGCTCCACGATGGCAGGGGAAAATGATGGCATGAGCAGAGGGTGGACATCACCTCCTCGCCAACATAAGGTGGGCAATAGCAACAGGAGAGTGTGCCAAACACTGACATGGAGAAACTGGCTATAATACCAATTAGCCCTTCCCCAACAATACACTCCCTCTAGGAGGCATTACTTCCCAAATCTCCATCATCTGGGAGCCTAGCATTCAGAACACCTAAGTTTATGGGGGACACCTGAATCAAACCACCACACTAGCCATCTCAGGGGAGCAACCTCTGCCACAGGTGAATGTATGGGGTGCCTCAAGCCTCGCATGCGGGCATAAACCACATACACTACACAAAGAACTACACACCAGTGAGTCTTGACGTCACCAACCTTGAGAAAGCGCACTGATCCAATTATGTCTCCATTGATTTGTCTGTGCCAGGAGACGTGCATCGGTCTAAGTGCTCTGGAAACTGCACTGTCCACGGACACAGAGGGTTAAGTTGAACACAGAGACGCGGACCTGCCAATGTTTGCATGGGTCAGCTGCACAGGGACAAATCAGCTGTCATAGCAGTGGGTCACCTGGGGAGATCACGTACACACCCTGGGCTCGCCCGATCTCTCCTGCTGATGTAGGTCTAGCTGCACTGCACGGTCCAAAAGGTCACCCGGTGAGGACGTCATGGGCCTTCGCAGAACCACAGGGCACCTGGCTCTTGGTGACTCAAGAGTTCCTTTCTCCCATGTAAACTAGGTGCCATAGCTTAACCTGTCCCCAGGGAGTGTGCACAGAGAGACGCACGTGCGCGCGCACACACACACACACACACACACACACACACAACTAGGGGCAGACTCTGCCTTCCTCCAGGTGACAAGACTTGGAAGGGATGCTGTCACAGTAAAATGGTGGCAGGCAGGGTGAGGGGTTGGTGTCTCTAAAGAAACAGCTGAAGGAACATCCTAAAACAAGGCCTGGAGACAGAAGACCAAGATGAGGGTCGGGGAGATGTCTCAGTGGGTAAAGATTGTCTTGCAAGGCTGTCGACCAGAGTTCTGAACCCCAGAGCCCACGTACGACAAGAAGGGTGCCACGCGCATCTGTAATACCAGCACATCCATGGCAAGAAAGGAAGTTTAGGGGCTGGAGAGATGGCTCGGCAGTTGAGGCATTTGCCTGTGAAGCCCAAGGACATCGGTTCAGGGCTCGATTCCCTGGGACGCACGTAAGCCAGATGCACAAGGGGGCGCATGCATCTGGAGTTTGTTTGCAGTGGCTGGAGGCCCTGGTGTGCCCATTCTCTCTCTATATATATATTTGCCTCTTTCTCTCTCTCTCTCTCTATCTCTCTGTCTGTCACTCTCAAATAAATAAATAAATTTTTAAAAAGGAAGTATAGGCAGGAGAACGCTGAAGCGCGTGCACCAGCTGCCCTTGGTGATCGCATAGCAGACATGAGAGACCCTGCCTTAAGGTGGAAGGCAAAGTATTCACTCATCTCACAGAGAGAGAAGGAAAGAAAGAGAGAGAGAGAACCACAAGGAGGCCATTTGAGACTAGACATTTGAATCCAGAAATCCAGAAAGAGGAATGGGGTGGGGGGCTGGAGTGATGTCTTAGCAGTTAAGGTGCTTGCCTGAGAAGCCTAAAGACACACGTTTGATTCCCCAGCACGCATGTAAACCAGATGCACAAGGTGGCGCATGCGTCTAGAGTTCGCTTGCAGTGGCTAGAAACTCAGGCATACTGTTCTCTCTCTATCTGCCCCTCTCTCTTTCTCTCTCAAATAAATAAAATATCCCCCCAAAAAAAAAAATAAAGACAGAGGATTGGGCTCCCTCCGACTTACTGCTCACTCATCCAGGAAAGGCTCCTGAGGCAGCCAGCACAGGACAGGAGTGTCCCCTTGGACCTGCCCCCGAGAGCCATCTGGGAAAGCGGGGATGAGTCTTCCCTCTGCAGCCTGGGGGCTGGGCCTCGTCCTCAATGATGAGCCTTTAGGCAATGCCTGCTGAGCCCGTGCATTGCTTCTGTTTGGAGAAGAGGGGATCACTTAACTGTAGCATAAGCACCTTTGACCCGGGCCATCCAAACAAGCCCTGTGGACTCAGCGTCTCCCTCTTCCTACTCCTTCTCACTGGTCGCCTTGCCAGAGTGGCCTTTCTACATGAAGTGCGTATGACCCTTCCTTGCCCAGCCTCCACATTGGTGCCCGCATAAAGAAATCTCAGAAGGGCTGGAGAGATGGCTCTGTGGTTACAGCGCTTGCGTGCAAAGCCTAAGGACCCAGGTTCAGTTCCTCAGTACCCACATAAGCCAGTTGCACAAGGTGGCACATGTATCTGGAGTTGATTTGCAGTAGCCAGAAGCCCTGGCACATCTATCCCCCCCATCTCTTTCTCTCTCATAAATAAAGATTTTATATATATATAAAGAAATCACAGTATGGAGAGAGGCACAGGGACTTTGCCACCAGCCAGGATGTGAAGGAGAGATGGGGAGGAGGAAGTCACCTTGGAGACATTTGGGGAGAGTAAGAAGTGACCCAGGTCCACCTTGAGCAGGAGGAGGACACCCCACCTCTGCAGAGACTGTCTTGGCATTAGCCACCGAGCCAACCCACTGCAGCCCCTTGCTGGTGTCTAACACAATGAGCTGAACGGCCCTTGACACTGTGATCTCACTGTAACCCACACGCGCACGTTAGATACGGCAGGAGGGCAGGTTCCCAAAGCACGTGCCACCCTTGCCGGTCTGGGATACTGTGATAGCTTCAAGTCTGCCATGTTTTGTTTTTGTTTTTAATTATTTATTTAATTTTTTTTTATTTTTTTGGCTTTTCGAGGTAGGGTCTCACTCTAGCCCAGGCTAACCTGGAATTCACTATGTAGTCTCAGGGTGGCCTTGAACTCACAGCGATCCTCCTACCTGTGCCTCCTGAGTGCTAGGATTAAAGGTGTGTGCCACCACGCCCAGCCCCCATGTTTTACTTTTGTGACATTGCTTCTCATCACCCCTCAGCCAAACTCAGGACACACACATAAGTCCCAGCCTGCACTTGGAAAATCCCTGCCTTGGACACTTAGCATCAGACATTCGTGAAGGGTCTGTTCAAGTACAGGTCTCTCAGTTTCACCTTCAGTCATGGAGAAGAGAATGAGGTCACAGGCCCAGAAATCTGCAGTTTACTGTGTGCCATGCTCAGCACAGGGGAAGTCTGTGTGCTTGAAAACTAAAGCTTGGGTGAGCTTTGCGCTGGAGACCCTTCATTAACATTGTGGTGGTTTGAATGGATGTCCCCCAGTAGATTCAGTTTTGTTAAAGCTTCAGCGATTTCCAGCTGCCTGCCTGGAAGAGGTGTGACTGTGGGCGGATCCCAGGGCCTGGCCCTAAGGTGTGTTGGGGCCGGATCTGAATTCCAGCCTGAGGTATGCAGAGAGCAGTCTGAGTTCCGCCTGGACTCCTGGAGAGTGCGTGTTGATGGTGCTGCTGGTGGTACTTCTCTCTGCGGGGACCCAGTAAAGGGGGCCAGCTTCCTCTGTCATTACGGAGCTTCCTCTCTATCTGTAAGCTTATTGACTATGTGTCATAACATCTCTTTGATGCACTCACTCTCAGTGGTCTTAGGGTTAGCGGAGGGCAGGAGTTGTAGGACTATTTGGAAATGGGAGCTGAGATGCAGGTTCAGTCAGCCAAGTGCCTGCCATACAGGCGTGAGTTCAGATCTCCAGCAAGGCACAGTGACACATGTCTGGAATCCTAGTGCCCAGGGAGCAGAGACAAGAGGACCCCTGAGGCAGGCAGCCTAGCTCATGTAGCTGAATCTGTGAGCTCTGGGTTCAGTGAGAGAGCATGTGTCAATAAATAAGACGGAGAGCAACTGAGAAAGACACCCACCGTCAACCTCTGGCCTTGACACCCACGTGCACACATGCATCTGTGCACACACAAATTATACATACATGCACACACACATATACATGCATGCACACATCACACACATACACATATGAAAAGAGAGGGTCTGGAGAGACGGCTTAGTGGTTAAGGCACTTGCCTGCAAAGCCCAAGGACCCAGGTTCAATTTCCCAGGACACACATAAGCCAGATGAAGAAGGGGGCGCATGCATCTGGAGTTCGTTTGCGGTGGCTAGAGGCTCTGGCGCGCCTATTGTCTCCCTCCCCGCACCCCGTCTCTCTGCCTCATTCTCTCAATTAAGTAAATAAATAAAAATCAAAAAATGAGAATGCTTGGCAAATGATGAGCACTGACTAAGGGTTAGGTACAATAATCAACAACGTCTTTGTCTATATCGTTGTCACCACCGTTATCAACATCATCACCACCACCTGAATCACTGTCATGACCTAATTGTTACCACCATCGCTGCCGTCACCCCCAGCACCACCATACTGATCACTGATGTCGTTGTTACCACCGCCACCATCACGTGAGCTTTGAGGCAGAACCCTTGATCCGTGCGTACTCACTTCCCGGGAGTCTCCCCATTTCAGTAAACGGAGCCGGAGCCGTGTTCCCTCAGTCACTCCAGACAAGCTCCTCCCCACCCGTCTGCTGGCTCTTGCTTGAAGTCCCACCCCTCCCTTCCCTGCCCCTTCCCTGCCCCTTCCCTCCATCACCACCTAGATGGCCCCACCAACACTTCTTGCCTGAACTAAGGCAACGGAACCTTTTCTTCCAGGATCTCCTTCCTGCTCCCCAGAATGGCCTTTTATAAAAAAAAATATATATATATGGGGCTGGAGAGATGGCTTAGCAGTTAAGCGCTTGCCTGTGAAGCCTAAGGACCCTGGTTCGAGGCTCAATTTCCCAGGACCCACGTTAGCCAGATGCACAAGGGGGCGCATGTGTCTGGAGTTTGTTTACAGAGGCTGGAACCTCTGGCGCGCCCATTCTCTCTCTCTCTCTCTCTCTTTCTGCCTCCTTCTCTCTGTTGCTATCAAATAAATAAACAACAAAAAAAATTTAAAAAAAAATAGACCCGATCACGTCACATCCCATATGTGCCAGTCACCTATGGCTGTGGGACAAACTTCCCCGGCGATTGCGGTTTAACTGACAAGCTTATCTTCTGAAGTTTCTGTGGACCCCGAGTCTCCTGTAGCTTACTCCAGGCGGTTTTGACTCAGGGTCAAGGTCTCAGCAGGAGCCTGACAAGGCTGGAGGAACCGACCCTGGGGTGAGACACTGACAGCTTCACTGAGTGAGCCTTTCTTGGCTGCTGGGTGCCCTCACAGCTCAGGGCATCTTTCCCAGAGGAAGTGATCTGAGACAGGCTAAAGCTTCAGGCTGCTTTAGGACTCTGCCTCCGGCATCCCACACCATCACTCTGTCTTATTGGGTTTATTAGAAATACCCTGGCAAGGCTGGGGAGACGGCTCTGCACAAATGTGACAACCTAAGCTCAGATCCCCAGAACTCACGTAACGCCAGCATGGTACATGTCGCTACTCCCAACACGTTGATGGCAAGGTGGAAAGAGACAGAATAATCCCCCAGTCCAGATAGGCCAGTGTATACCTCTGTGAATGACGAAAGAAACTGCTGCAAACAAGGTGGAAGGCAAAGACCAACACCTGAGGTTGTCCTCTGACCTTCACAGGTGCACTGTGGCATGGTCACACTCTCAGAGAGAAAAAAAAAAATGCCCTAGAAAGTCCAGTAAATAGGGAACTTTTTTTTTTTTTTTTTTTTTTGCCTGTGTGTGTTTTGTGCTGTGTGTCTATGCGTATGTGTGTGCCTGGGTGTGGAAGCCAGAAGTTGACATCCAATGTTTTCTTCAGTCACTCTCCACCTTACTTTGTGAGACAGCAACTCTCACTTTCTGGGGAACCTAGAGCTCACAGTTCAGATAGACTAGTTAGTTAGCCAGGGCTCTTCCTGTCTCCACCTCCCCAACACTGGGATTATAGGCATGCACCAACATGCTTGGCTTTTTTTAAATTTATTTTTATTTATTTATTTATTTGAAAATGACAGACAGACAGCGAGAGAGAGAATGGACACACCAGGGCCTCCAGGTACTGCAAACGAACTCCAGATGCATGCGCCCCCTTGTGCATCTGGCTAAAGTGGGTCCTGGGGAATCGAGCCTCGAACTGGGGTCCTTAGGCTTCACTGGAAAGCCCTTAACTGCTAAGCCATTTCTCCAGCCCCATGCTTGGCTTTCATGTAGATGCTAGGAATCAAACTCGGGTCCTTGCGTGTGTGTGTGTGTGTGTAGCAAGCGTTCCTACCCACTAAGCCATCTCCCCATCCCCAATAAATCTTTTTCAGGAGCACATTTATTTCCCTTAAGACACCTACTTTCATTTAAAAAAAAAATATATATATATATATTGGGTTAATCCCAGCACCTGGGAGGCAGAAGTAGGAGGATCGCCATGAATTTGAGGCCACTCTGAGACTGCATACTGAATTCCAGGTCAGCCTGAGCTAGAGTGAAACCCTACCTTGAACAACATATATATATATATATATATATATATATGTGCTGGAGAGATGGCTTAGCAGTTAAGGTGCTTGCCTGCGAAGCCTAAGGACCTAGGTTGATTCCCCAGTACCAACATTAGCCAGATACACAAGGTGGCGCATGCATCTGGAGTTCATTTACAGTGGCTGGAGGCCCCGGCATGCCCATTTTCTTTTCTTTTTGTCTTTTTTTTTTTTTTTTTTTTTTGGTTTTCTTTTTTTGGTTTTCCAAGGTAGGGTCTCACTTTAGCTCAGACTGACCTGGAATTCACTATGGAGTCTCAGGATGGCCTCGAACTCACAGTGATCCTCCTACCTCTGCCTCCCGAGTGCTGTGATTAAAGGTGTGCGCCACCACACCCGGCTCAGCATGCCCATTTTCTATGTGTCTCTGCCTCTCTCTTTCTCTCCCCCCCTCAAATAAATAAATAAATTATATATATATTTGATAAAGAGAGAGACAGAATATGGATCCACCAGGGCGTCCTGTCACTGCAAATTAACTCCACATGCATGTGCCACTTTGTGCATGTGGCTTTACATGGTACTGGGGAATCGAACCCAGACCATCTGGCTTTGCAAGCAAGTGCTTTTAACCACTGAGCGATCTCTCCCACGCCAAACGTCTGCTTTCCTAAGGGACTTCTCTCTAGTGGACAAAGGCAGCGTCAGCCTGGGTGGCCCAGGGTGACAGTGGCACCTCTCTCATTCCAGATGTTTCAGACACCACACGTGCATCATCCTTGTTGCCAAGCTCCACAAAGCTTTTCTTTTCTCTTCTGCTGAAAAGCCTCTTTCGTTCTGAGAACTTTCCTACTAATCATGTTCCCTTTGCTAATGATCCTAACCTTCCACAAATGACTTCCATCGCGTCAGCCTTCATTTTACATCTCGCGTTCCTTGCTCCCTTCTCACCACCCTCCCCGCCGAAGTTCCCATTTTTCAAGCCACAAGGCGGACTTCATTCTGTGGAATTTCAGCTCCTTCTTCCTGCCGTGGATTGCCTATTACCTACTGAAAGGTCATTTTGAGTGTAATTCCATTTAAATTACTTTATTTTCTAATCACTGCATTTTTTTTTTTTCCCTCTGTGGTCCTCGCTTGGTCCTGGGCCTCCTATCCCCCTCCCACAGCTACTTCCATCGCCACGGGCCGATATTCTCAATGGCTGTTAGAAGAATTGGGTGAAAAGAATACTGTTTTAAAGGAGAAAAGGTGTATGCTTGTGCCTGGCATGGGAGTGTGGGTGTGTTGCTTTCCTCCAGCATTTGAGTCCATACATGTGAACCCATGTAAGTGTGTGTGTGTGTGTGTTGTGAGCTTACGCACACGTGTGAACCTGTGTGCACGTGCGTGACTGGTGTATGTATGTAGGTGTGTATGAATCTACACACATGTGGACCTGCAGAGCGTTGTTTGGGGACTCCGTGCGTGGGAGTTTGTGCATGTGTGTAAGTGCATTCATGTACACGAATGAGCATGAGTGCACGCCCGTGTGTGTATGGGAATGTATCAGTGCGCGTGCGTGAGCGGGATGCAAGCGGTGATCTGGTGGGTGCCCCGTTTGGGCAGCTCTGCCTCAGTTTAAGACACTGCCTGGCACTCCGGATCTTTTTAGAATGCTCTGTCCTTTTCCTTCCTGCAGGGGTGCTGGGCTCCCGGGTCATCTGCAGCACGGGCAGAATGTGCTAGTCCGGCAGTGGCTCTGCTGGCCCAGCCGGCTTTGCTGCCGTGGGTCACCACCTGCATTTCAAGGTGACAGCCACCCAGCATCTCCTTCTTCAAACTCCATGGCACTGGTGCCACCTTGCCTTGGGAGTTGGATACCCACAGCCTTGGGAAGCCAGAACCTCAGGTCTCTGGACTGGTTACTCACAGTTCTGGAAGGTTCTCCCTCCTGGCATTCCAGCACCTTGTCTCTCCTGCTAAGCCGCCCATATGGCCACACCTGCTTCCCATGCCATCAGATGGAGGAGCTTCTAAACAGTTACATTTAAATTGAACCGTGGAATAATTTAGGTGTGTGTGTGGCGGGGGGGAAGGGGTCTCCTACCTCCCCCCTCTCTCTGCCTTTTCCTCAACCTGATGGTTTTTCCTGACGAATCCTCCTATCTCGGCGTTGCCTTTCATTAGAACAGGTAAAAATAAAGAAATAAATATGACAAAGGGCCATGCACACGGCTCATTCGGGGAAGGCTGCTTAAGTGACCTTAAGTAAGATAATAAGCTTGAGTGTGAACGGGAGACTTTGTCGTCTTACGTTGGAGGCAGCCAGCAGCAGCTCACAGCGCGGGCAGCCTTTAATGACACGCCAGTGTGTGCGTGCTCCGTCTAATTAATCCCATATTTTCACACAGCATAATTACGGAGCCGGGGCTGAGTTATTTGGCTACTGGAGGTGGAGTCGCGCCGGCCCTGTCCTCTGATCAGCTCTGCACAATTTATTACGCTTCCCAGCAAGACACCGAAGCCCGAGCATAGGCCGATCTGTCACCCTCCCGTTATCAAGCACGTGCCACCCTCCACACTGGGCTACAAGGGCTCGAGCAAATTGTTATTTTTATGGGATATGATAAAAGCAATGCCACCTTATGTTCAAATCTTTAACTGTCGCCTGCATGGTATATACAAGCCCACACTGTGTGAGCAGAGCGGAGCCTTGGCGGTGTCTGGCCGCCTTGCTCCTCTGTGGCCTGTCATTGAAACACACCTTATTTATTTTATGTTATATTTTATTTATTTGAGAGAGAGAGAGAGAAGAACGGGTGCACCAGGGCTTCTAGCTACTGCAAAGGAACTCCAGACACAAGGGCCGCCTTATGCATCTGGCTTTGTGTAGATATTGGGGAATCAAACCTGGGTCCTCAGGCTTCACAGGCAAGCACCTGAACCGCTAAACTATCTCTACAGCCCAAACCACACCTGATTTAAAATTTTATTTTTAATTTATTCTTCTTTTCCAGTGCTAAGGACTGAACCCAGAACCTCATGCTTGCTAAGCAAGCACTCTACACACCGAGCTAAATCCCGGACCCTAACCATACCTTCACGATTCAGGGTCTCCTTTACAGAGAAATCACCAGACTGGCAGCCGTCACCTGCCACTCCCCGTTCAGGCTAGTCTGTCGTGCTCTTTTCCAGAGTGTACTTTTGCATTTATGTGCCTCTCATATTGCCAGATTGCCATTTGGAATCTTCTGGAACCTCTTCTTGGTCCAGGCACTCTGGAAGCTTTGAGGTGTAAGTATCTTTCCCCTGAGCGAGGCTCCTGGGCTGTTTTACAGATGTACTAAGCAGGATCACTGCTCTATGGTACCTGTTACCCCCCCCCCAAAAAAAAAAAAAACCAATATGGAGCAGAGTAACATCCCTGCATGGAGACAGGGTGAGGGCTGAGGTAGTCATCTGCACAGAGGGCTGTGAGCACAAGGCCATCCTGGCCTGGGGAGACTCTGGAGTGAGGCGAAGCCTGTGCCTGCATGCCCATGGCTGACGCTGAGAGACTCTCTTGCCCTGGCACTTGCACCCCTGGCTGACCCTCCACGCTCTCGAACCCTCAGGTTGCGTGAGCAGTCCTGACCCCCGTCCCGTCGCTGGGTGGAGGAGATCACGACTCCAGCAAGCTTCGAAGCTCCTTGGCAGCTGCAGTAGATACGGCAGTCAATCTCGCCAGTCTGGGCATCAGGGACATGCCTGGAGGTTGCTTTCCTCAGTCTTGTGGGCAGTGTGGCGGCCCGAGTCCAAGGGTCAAGTCAGGCTAAGTGTTCATCAACGTTCTGGCCTCGGCAGCTGGGTCTCCCAGGTGGCTCCACGCGAGGCGCTGGGAGGGGCGGAAACTGTCTCCAGAGAATCAAACAATTCAACAGGAGACGTCCCAATTCCCTGCTTAAAAAAAAAAAAAATCCTCAATACTCTTCAGAAATAGAAATTTAGAAACAAAATAAAGTGCACGTATTTCAGCAGATTTCTGAATGGTCTCTGTTTTAGATTGTTATTTTCTTCGAGATATGCATGGTTAACTTCTGTAAGAAGGATTTTATATCTCACTGTTGGTGATCACTGCTAACTGTGGACATAATTGGGTAGTTTTGAGGAAAAATGTGAAATGTATTGAATTGAAGTGAGGGGAGGGGATACTCTACAAAGTTTAACATTAATATTTTATTATCTTGTTATAGACCAGTGGTGCTTTTAACAGAGTTAAACAATGATAGTAATAAATGTAAACATGTACTTAATAGATCCCAAACTATCTTTTTTTAAAAAAAAACTATTTTATTTATTTGAGAGAGGGTGAGAGAGAGAGGAAGAGGCAGATAGAGAGAACTGGCACACCAGGGCCTCCAGCCACTGCAAACAAACTCCAGACACATGTGCCACCTTGTGCATGTGCATCTGACTTATGTGGGTACTGGGGAATCGAACCTGGGAACTACAACAAACCCTGCCCCACATTGTCCAGTGGCTATCTTAAGAACCATGGGCATTTTGCTAAAGTCTTCTTCCTGCATTTGCATTACTTCCAAAACCAAGCTGGACTTGGATAATGTGATGGCTAATCTCTTTGGCTTATTTAATTAAAATAATTTATTTATTTATTTATTTATTTATTTGACAGAGAAAGAGAGAGAGAGAGAATGGGCACACAAGGGCCTCCAGCCACTGCAAATGAACTCCAGACATGTGCACCCCTTTGCGCATCTGGCCAACATGGGTCCTGGGGAATCAAACCTGGGTCCTCTTGCTTTGCAGGCAAATGCCTTTACTGCTAATCCATCCCTCCAGACCTGTGATGGTTAATCTCTTGATTGTCAACTTGACAGGATTTAAAATTCCCATGGAAACAAATCTCTGATTGTGTCTCTTAGAGATTTTCTAGATCAGGTTAATTGAGGTTGGAGGACTCACCCTAAGTGTGGGTGGAACCGTCCCATGGACTGGGTTCCTAGAAAATGTAGAAAGGAGAAAGCTTGCTAAAAGGGTAGTGATCATATGTTTACTTCCTCCCTGAAGATATGACAATGTAAGTCCAGCTTCCTCTCCTACCATGTTTTTCCTGTCATGCTGGACTTCCCCTTGAAGCTAAAACTTAGAAGTAAACTGGTCCCTTCCTCAGTCTGCTTCTGGTCAGCTATAGTGTACAAGCAACGAGAAGTTGACTAGTACAGATGGAGTGATGGCTAATCTCTGGTTGTAAACTTGACGAGATTTTAGAATCACCATGGAAACAAATCTCTGAGAAATCTGTGAGACATTTTCTATGTAGGTTAATGGAGGTGGGAAAACCTACACTGTTTCTAGCACCATTCCATGGACTGGCATCCTGGACTGAATAAAAAAAAGGGACAGAGAGGGCTGGAGAGATGGCTTAGTGGTTAAGCGCTTGCCTGTGAAGCCTAAGGACCCCTGGTTTGAGGCTCGATTCCCCAGGACCCATGTTAGCCAGATGCACAAGGGGGTGCACACATCTGTAGTCCGTTTGCAGTAGCTGGAAGGCCTGGTGTGCCCATTCTCTCTTCTCTCTCTCTCTCTCTCTCTCTGCCTCTTTCTCTGTCTGTTGCTCTCAAATAAATAAATAAAAATAAACAAAACAAATTTTTTTAAAAGGGACAAAGAGCCAGGCGTGGTGGCTCATGCCTTTAATCCCATCTCTCAGGAGGCAGAGGTAGGAGGATATCCATAAGTTCAAGGCCACCCTGAGAATAAAGAGTGATTTCCAGGTCAGCCTGGGCTGGAGTGAGACCCTGCCTAGAAAAACCAAAAGAAAAAAAAAAGGGGGACAGAGAAAACTGAGCGCAAGCATTCGTTGCTCTCTGCTTCCTCACTGTGGACTGAATGTGAGCAGTAGTCCCAAGCTCCTGCTGCCACGTGGTCCCCGCCATGAGGGACTGTGACCCGCAACTGCAAACCAAAACAAACCCTTCCTTCCTTAAGTTGTCTCTTGTTGGGTATTTGGTCACAGCAAGGAAAGTGACTAGGGCACATGGAATCCTTTCTTTGGTCTGTTGGTCCCTACTCTATATGGGGCTACTAGAAAGAGTTCCAAGGGGGTTGGAGAGATGGCTTAGCAGTTAGGTGCTTGCCTGTGGAGCCTTAGGATCCTGGTTGGAGGCTTGATTCTCCAGGACCCACGTAAGCCAGATGCACACGGTGGTGCATGTGTCTAGAGTTCGTTTGCAGTGGCTGGAGGCCCTGACACGCCCATTCTCTCTCTCTCTTTCTCTCCCTCTCTCAAATAAATAAATAAAAATAAACAAAAATTAAAAAAAATAAGAGTCCCAAGGAAGAGTATCACAAAACAGGCCATAGGAGCTCAGAGCTGAAAACTTGCTGTCAGGCGAGGTAAGGACAGAGGCCTGGGACCCTGGGGGACTGTTAGTATTCAGTAGGAGGGACGGGAATGGTCTCCAGTGGGGCAGTTGCTCGGGAAAGGAGGGAGCATGTCTTCGGTGTGTCTGAGCTGCCTGCTATCTTGATGGAAAGCGCAGCGCAATGCAGCCAGGCCCAGGCTGGGTGCTCTGCGTGGCTTGGCAGCTGAGGGCGGGCCCGTGATGCTGGTCCTCAGCAAAGCAAGAGCTCTCCCTGGAGGCACTTGTTACAGTGCTAGTTTGACCTTTCCTGCTAGGAATGTCTTCATCCTGTCTCCTCTTGTGGGGAGTCATTTCTTCCCCCAGAAGAACTCTGTGTGAAAGCATCCCAGCCCAAGGCTGGACAGTGAGCCTCCCCTCCCCCATGCCTGCGTTTAGTGGTCTGTACTCTTCCAGGAAGCCGTTCTTGCCCACCCTGTGCCCAGCCTCATGGTTCACCCTGCCACTGCCCACCCGAACCATCTCAGTGGTAAGCACCACTCTTCAGTGTTCGGTTTGGTTGTTTGCTTTTTGTTGTTGTTGTTTTGATTTTTTTTTAAGTTCTTTTTTTTATTGACAATGTCCATAATTGTAAACAATATCCCATGGTCATTCCCTCCCCCCCCCCCCCCACTTTCCCCTTTGTTGTCTTTTCGAGGTAGGGTCTCGCTCTAGCTCAGGCTGACCTAGAATTCACTAAGTAGTCTCAGGTTGGCCTCGACCTCTGGGCAGTCCTCCCACCTCTGCCTCTGAGTGCTGGGATTAAAGGTGTGCACCACCACCATGCCCGGCCTCTTCAGTGATTTTGAATATCAAAGAAAGACAGGTCAGGTAAACATCAGGTTATCTCTAACAAAGTATCTGATCTGAGGTGGCCCATGGACCCTCCTGGGAGCTTGTAACCTTCATAATGATGCATCATCGATTCCTCTCCCTGCCATCACTTAGGTGTCATTCTGAAGTCGGCCATAAATACATACTGGAAGTGTTAAACCCAATGCAGTTTTTGCAAACTGCCTCTAGCAGGATTCCTATATACCAGCTCCTGTCCCTGTCAGTCACAGCCCAAGGGCTTCACAGGGCAACTCTGGTACAACATGTTAATCTTGACTTGTTTTATTATGTCGTGCGGACCGTGTGTGTTTGTCTGCCTATCAGCATTATGTTGGTGAGCTGCTTCTTGAGCATGCAGACAGTTCACATGATTACTGTTGATGGGCCTGTGACAGAGGAGTATATAACAGGCGATGGCTAAACCACACAGAACTCTGACCCACAGCCTGCCCAAGAGACCAGCCCTAATCTACGACAAACAACAGAGAAGCTGGCCTGCAGGAGGCCAAGCACCGACCCTCATCATCACCCAGAAGCCAAACGACAGCCCTGATTGACCACCGACAGACAGCTTGCCTAAGTTCTGCTCCCACTTCCAACCCAAGGACCAATGAGCGAAAGCTGATGATGCGATTTGAATTACGTGGCCCCCAATAAACTCATGTGTTCTGAATGCTCGCTTCCCAGACGATGGTAATTTGGGAGGTGGAGCCTTGCTGGGGGAGGTGTATCGTTGGGAACAAGATCTGAGGTGTTACAACCAACACCCCCTGCCAGAGCTGCTGTTTTCCATCTGCTGTGCCAAAGATGCCCAGCCTCTGCTCATGCCATCTTTTACCTACCATCATGAAGCTTCCCCTCGAGACTATAAGCCAAAATAAAAAACTTTCCTCCCATCTGCTGCTTTTGGTCGGGTGTTTTGTCCCAGCAACGAGACGGTAACTAAAATAGCTGACTATGACCTCTTTATTTAAAATAATTTTTTTTCATTTTATTTTATTTGTAAGCACAGAGAGACATAGGAGAGGCAGACACAGAGGGAGAGAGGGAGCAAGGGAGAAAGGGAAGGAGGGAGGAAATGGGTGTGCCAGGACCTCTAGGCACTGCAAACAAACTCCAGATACATGCACCACTTTGTGCCTCTGGCTTTACTTGGGTACTGGGGAATCGAACTCAGGTCGTTAGCATTTGCAGGCAAGTGCCTTAAACTCTAAGCCATCTCTCGAGCCCTGAATGTGGCCTCTTAGCCACTCATGGGATGCTTGCCTTCTAAGAGAGCCACTGCCACACTGCCCTGGTCACACTCTCCAGAGGAACCTTCCTTTTGTCCACTCTGAGGTTCATCACCACTGTTCTACCTGCCTCGGAGTCTCAGCCAATACTCACCATGCAAATCATGGTGACCAACACCCTTGGAAGCATTCTGACAGCTTATCCATAAGAGAGAGAGGCAGATGTGTAGAGAGATGGCATGCCAGGGCCTCCAGCCACTGCAAATGAACTCCATGTGCATGGGCCACCTTGCGCATCTGGCTTACGTGGGTACCGGGGAATTGAACCTGGGTCCTTAGGCTTCCCAGGCAAGCACCTTAACCACTAAGCCATCACTGCAACCCCAAGTTTGCTAGTGTTTTTGGTTTTGGTGAGGATTTTTTTCATCTGTATTGATCAGGGATTCAGGCCTGTGGTTTTGCCCTGATGTGTCTATTTGGTTTTGACACCAGAGCAGTAGTAGAGTTTTAGAATGAGCTAGGAAAAATTCTCTCCCTATTTCTGGGAAGAGTTTGTAAATTATTAATTATTAATTATCCTTTAAAAGCTCATTAAAAATCACTAGTGAGGCCAAAACAAGCATAGGCTATTATTGGTGGAAAGTTTTAAAGTTACCACTGCAATTTCTTTGCTTCTCACGTATCTATTTAGTTTTTCTATTTCTTCTAGAGTCAGTATTAGTGGTTTATGTCTTCTAGGAATTAGAACTGTTATCATATTTTGGCATATTTTTTATTACATTCATTTGTAGGCCATTTCTATAGGGCTGATTATAATATTCCTGATTTCAAGCTTGATTTTAGTAAATTTTTCTTGAACAGTCTAGTTAAAAGCTTTTCAGTTTTGTTGATCTTTTCAAAAGATCTTTTCCAGAGACCAGCACATTGGTTTTCTCCATTATTTTGCCATTTCATTTAATTTCATTTAATTCTGCTCTGTCCTCTTCTTCATTTTCCTTCCTTTAAGTTTATTTTTCTGTTCCTTAAAGTAAAGATCAACTTATTAACTTGAGGTCTTTTCAAAAATATAGGCATCCCAGGCTGGAGGGATGGCTTAGAGGTGAAGGCGTTTGCCTGCAAAGCCAAAGGATCCTGGTTCGATTCCCCAGGACCCACGTAAGCCAGATACACAGGGAGGCACATGCGTCTGGAGTTTGTTTGTAGTGGCTGGAAGCCCTGGTGCAGTCATTCTCTCTCTCTCTCTCTCTCTCAAAAAAACAATACATACACACATACACACACATATATACATACATACATACATACACATATATAGCATCCCTAGCTGCACATTTTTCTCTGAGCTGTGCTTTGCCACATCCCATCAAAATTACTCAAGTGTCATCTATGATTTCTACTCTGATTGTTACATAGAAGTGTGTTCTTTCATTTCCATATGTTTTTATGAGGGTGCATGCATGCAAGAGGAAGGCAGAGAGAGAACTGGCGTGCCACGATCTCCAGCTACTGCAATAAAATTTCAGATGTGTGTGCCTCCTAGTGCGCATGTACAACCTTGTATGCTTGCGTCACCTTATGTGTCTGGCTTACGTGGGACCTGGAGGGTCAGACACGGGTCTTAGACTTCACAGGCAAGCACTTTAACTGCTAAGCCATCTTCCCAGTTCTCTGCTTATTTTGAATATCCCAAATTTCCTTATGTTGCCAATTTCAAATTTCATTTTATTGGGTTTGGAGAACTTATTTAACATGATTTCAATTCTTTAAATGTGCTGTGTCCTATTAGATGCCCAACATATGCTCTATCCTGGAGAGTGTTCTAGTGGCACATGGTAAAGGTGTATGTTTTGCTAATAAACTTGTGATGGCTATGCAGGGGATTCTGTAGGTGTCCATTGAATCTAATTGATATATGATGTCATTAAAGTCTTTTTCTTTGTCTAGCACATCTTAGTTCTGTCTCTCTATCCTATTAGTGTGTTGTTGTTAGTTATCAGTGCAGTATTGGGCATCCAACCCAGGCCCTCAAGTCTACCTGGCAAGCACTCTCCACTGAGCCTTATCCCTGTTAATGAAAGTGGAGTGGTCAAGACTCCAACTATTGGCTGAGAAATGGCTCAGCAGTTAAGGCACTTGCCTGCAAAGCCTAACAACTGGGTTTGATTCCCCAATACCCACATAAAGCCAGATGCACAAAGTGGCACAGGCATCTGGAGTTCACTTGCAGCAGCTAGAGGCTCTGGCACAACCATTCATTCTCTCTCTTTTGCTGCCTACAAATAATAATATTTAAAAGTTAAGGCCTAGAGAGGTAGCTTAGTGGTTAAGGCGCTTGCCTGCAAAGCCAAAGGACCTAGGTTCAATTCCCTAGGACCCATGTAAGCCAGATGCTAGGCCATATATCCTTTTTTAACTTTTTATTGACAGCTTCCATAATTATAGACAATAAACCATAATAATTCCCTCCCCTCCCACTCTTTGCCCTCATAAATCTACCCTCCATAATATCCCCCCCTCTCAATTAGTCTCTCTTTAATTTTGATGTCATCTTTTAAATAGACTTAAGATAAAACTATATTAAAAGAGTTTGTTACTGGTAACCTTTCATCATTTACTTTTTTATTCTTTATTTTATTTTAGAGAGAGAAAGAGAAATGGCATGCCAGGGCCTCAGTCACTGCAATCGAATGCCAGACACTTGCACCACCTAGTGGGCATGTGCGACCTTACACTTGCCTCACCTTTGTGTGTCTGGCTTACGTTGGATCTGGAGAGTCGAACATGGGTCCTTAGGCTTCACAGGCAAGCGCCTTAACCGCTAAACCATCTCTCCAGCCTCATTGACCATTTATGATTCCTTTCATTTCTCCTTTCGGGTTTAAGTCACCATTTGGTATAATTTCCTAATTGCAACACAGCACTGGTGTTTAATGTGTAACCAAGCTCTGACTTTCTCACATGGATATTTGATTGGCCTATCATTCTTATTGAAAAGTTGGTCTTTTTGCCACACAGTAAAATATCTTATCACAAGTCAGACAGTTTGCATGTCAGGCCTATCTCACTCCACAGGTAAATTCATCTCACCTAGCCCCAGTACCATACAGTACCTTATTGTGGCCCAGGATGGCTTCCAACTCATGTCCCGCTCTGGAGGGTCTGGGGTTACAGGTACGCATTACCATGATGGTCCCATAAACAGTGCTAGTATCGGAAGGAATAAGTTCTCTAGCTCACAGCTTCTTGTACTGAGGTTAGCAACCCCATAAGGGATCGTATAACTGAATGAAGGTGTCATAAAGACATTGAAATCAGGGGCTGGAGAGATGGCTCAGTAGTTTAAGTATTTGCCTGCAAAGCCTAACAATGCTTGTTCAGTTCCCCAGTACCCATGTAAACCAAATACACAAAGTGGCACATATATCTGGAGTTCATTTGCAGCAGCTAGAGGCCCTGGTATGCCCAGTCTCTCTCTCTCTCCTTGCAAATAAATATCTAAAAAAACATTTTAAATATAAAAATAAAAATAAACAAGCAACCAGGCGTGGTGATGCATACCTTTAATTCCAGCACTAGGGAGGCCAAGGTAGGAGGATTGCTATGAGTTTGAGGCCAAACTGAGACTACACAGTAAATTCCAGGTCAGCCTGAGTTAGAGTGAGATGCTAAAAAGCCAAAAAATAAAAGCAACCACAAACAGCTCTTTGATATGCAAATTTGTTTTTGTCCTTAGTAAATAGTGAAAGTATAGGTATACCAAGGAATTATTTAGAAATAAATTTCTTTATGACTTATTACCAGTAAACATTCAGCTTGTGTTGCTATTTTATGTACCTACGTAACCAAGGCAATGCAAAAATTTGTCAAGCAAAAAAAGTGGAAAACAGCTGAGGAGCCTGGCTCTTGCTGGTCGCTTTCTCAACATTACCTTGGTTAATCTGGGCCCCTTTGCAATATACTTATGAAGTTTTGTTAAACTTTTTATTGATGACCTCCATATATGACCATGTACCCTGGTCATTATTCCCTCCCACCCCCATCCTTCTTGCCTACTTCTACTGAAGCCTTCTTCCTTCCAAGTAGTCCTTTTCTATTTTGATATCATCAATTTTTGATATCATCAAATTTTTTCCTTCGTATTATGCAGGTCTTATGTAGGTAGCATCAGCCACTGTGAGGTCATGAATGCAATGACCACTTTGTGTCTGTGCCTCGGCGTTCCAAAGCACTCCTCCATTTCCTTCGGCTCTTACATTCTCTCTGCCACCTCTTCTGCAATGGGCCCTGGGCCTGGAAAGGTGTGACAGAGATGTCTGATTTAGTGCTGAACACTCCACTGTCACTTTTTCTCAGCCCTTGGATGAGTTTTTGAGTCTCCCTAGTTATATTTATGAATTTTATAATAAGCTTACCAATTTCCATGGGGGAGAAACAGCTGAGAGTTTAACTGGAATTGTGTTTGATGTATAAATTATTTTGAAGTGAATTAACAGTAGTAATAAATTGAGTCTTCCCACCCATGAACAGGATATATTATTTATTTATTTATGTCACTAATTTTTTTTTTCCTCAGAAATGTTTCTCATCTGGGGATGAAGTCCGGTGGTGGAGTGCTTGCTCAGCACACCCAAGGCCCTGGGTTTGACCTCCAGTATTGCATGATAAACAATGCAAATGTTTTGCATTTTATTAAATATGTGGGTGCTGTGATAAGTAAGATCATGTTAATTTTTTTTATTTCTGAGGTAGGGTCTCACTATAACCGAGGCTGACCTGAAATTCACTATGGAGTCTCAGGGTGCCCTCGAACTCACGGCGATCCTCCTACCTCTGCCTCCCGAGCACTGGGATTAAAGGCGTGTGCCACCATGCTTGGCCTTAAATTTTTATTTTCTGTTTGTCTCTGGTCTATAGAAGGTGCTCAGATGCATCTGTTTAAGGATCCACTCATGGTCATGACCATCTTAAACTCCTTCTTGGTGTTTTAGTTGTACCCTGTGCATGACTAACACTTGTGTAAACTCTCATGCCCATGACTTATCATCCTTGGAACAGAAACAGGAACTGACATGCACATGGGCCTTGAAGCCAGGACCCAATGTGTACAAGAGATGCGCAGCCTCTGTCCAGGGTTCGTGTTCCACTTCTGCCTCCCATTTGCACTATTATGTGACAGCTCTGTTTGCTCTCCCCAAATCTTGTCCATAGGCCTGCTGGAAATATCTTGGAAATTTTCTTTCCTAAAGATAAGACCTTCAGATAGATGATACATGTGGTGCTTTGAATGTATGGCTTCAGACTCAAGCATTTAAAAAAAAATATATATATATGTAATACATACATATATATGTATGTATGTATTATTTTCAGTTACTTATGAGAGAGAGAGAGAGAGAATGGGTGTGCCAGGGCCTCTCGCTACTGCAAATGAACTGCAGGTGTATGTACCATCTTGTGCATCTGGCTTACATGAGTTCTGGGGAATCGAACCTGGGTCCTTTGGCTTCACAGGCAAGTGCCTTAACCACTAAGCCATCTCTCCAGCCCTCAAGCATTTGTTTTTTTATTAAGATTGAGCTTGCAACTTGAGTCTCCAGTTCGCAGAGTCCTGTTGGGGAAGTGGTATGTCACTGGGGGGCCAGGGCGTGGATCTGGCAATCCAACCCTAAGATGTGTAGAGAGCCAGTTTGAGCACTGGCTGTTCACGCTTGCTGGCTACTTGGTGATGCCTGTCTGTATGTTCTATGGAAATAAGCCAGCTTCTTCTGCCATTGATAGGGTTGCCGCCCCACCCCTGTGGAGTCTGTAAGCCTGAAATTAACCCTTTCCTCCCGTTAGCTGCTTCTGGTGGGATGTGCCCGAAGGTCACTGCAACAATACAAGCGCTCCCAGTCTTTCATTCCTGTAACAGGCATTCATCCAGGAGCTTCTGGGTTCTAGGCACCACGCAAGACAGTATGATGAGAACACAGGAAGCTGCTCACCACATGCCCCGATGGGCATCCGGCATCCAGTGGCGCCCACAACTTCCTCCAGCGACACTGAAAACAGAGGGGAGAGGGGGAAAGTGAATGACAGTGAGTCCCTGAGGAAGGGGGGGCTCCAAGGATTTGGGGGGGAGGGGGTGCGGAGACCACAGGAGAGAGAGCCAGGGCACAGGAAGACATACACTCTATAATCTCCCCTTCTCTCCCAAACCTGGCCAATGGAGCATTCTCAATTCATTCAGCAGCAGAGTAAACCCACATCAAAGGGCATCACATCTTTGCATTAAAGTCCACCAAGTCACATTTATTTTTACGTCTGATGTGCCTGACATCAAATAAACAGTTATTTAAAAGATTGGAAGCATCACAACACGGTGACATAGCCAACCTTTAGAAAAAAAATGAATGATTTATTTAAAAGGTTGAATGTGTCACAGTAGCATCTAGATCAGCAAGTGAAATAGCAGACGTCCCGGCAGCGGGGGGCGGCTGGAGGGCCGGAGCTAGAGGAGAGGAATGGTACAGATACCCAAGGCTGTCTCCCCAGAGCAATCAGAGAACTGTGGGGGACACATAGTCACAAGCTAGCGTCAAGCACCGCAGGCATCTGCATTATCTTAGCAAACGTAGGTTCTGGCCTTGGCATTTGATGGATGGTGATGTTAAATTATTATTATTATTACTTTGTGTTTTCGAGGTAGGGTTTTCACTCTACCTCAGGCTGACCTGGAATTTATTATGCAAACTCAGGGTGGCCTTGAACTCATGGCGATCCTCCTTCCTCTGCCTCCCAAGTGCAGGGATTAAAGGCGTGTACCGCCGCACTCAGCTATTTTTTGAGTTTTAAAAAATATATTTTATTTATTTAAGAAAGAGAGAGAATGGGCATGCCAGGACCTCTAGCTGTTGCAAACGCACCATCTTGTACACCTGGCTTTATGTAGGTACTGTGGAATTGAACATGGGTTGTCAGGCTTTGCAAGCAAGAGCCTTAACCCCTGAGCCATCTCTCTAGCCCCCCCCCCCCACTTTTTTTGAGACAAGGTCTCATCTTGCTATGTAACCCTGGTAGGCCTCAAGCTTGCAATCCCACTGTCTCAGCTTCCTAAGTGCTGGCATTATATGTGTATGCCATCATATCTAGCCTGCGTACTTTCTCCCCTTTCCTTCCCTTCCGTTCCTTTCCGTTCCCTTCCGTTCCCTTCCGTTCCCTTCCGTTCCGTTCCCTTCCCTTCCGTTCCGTTCCCTTCCCTTCCCTTCCCTTCCCTTCCCTTCCCTTCCCTTCCCCTCCCCTCTCCTCTTCTCCTCTCCTCTGCTCTCTTTTTGCAGTGCTAGGGAGGGATCATGGAACCTAGGAACTTGCAAGCGCTCTACCACTGAGCTGTGTCTATAGCCAATTCATTCTCTCGTGTTTTGATTTTAGTCTGGGAGTGGTTTTAGGCATGAATCAAGTACCCTGCTTAGCTCTCAGAAATCTTGGGATACTACGTGCCCAAATAGCTTTTGTTTTTGCTCTGTCTTCCTCCTACAGCTAGTCACATTCTGTGGAGGGGTAGTGTGAACACAGTACTTGGAGGTATGAGGAAAGGCTTCTGTCTATGCAGGCTGGGCCTTGGCAGGGAAATAAATCCCTGTGAGCCTGTGGCTGAGCACTCACGGGGCAAGGAGAACCTGGGGTAGGACCCACCACTTCTGCCCTTTGTAGCTGTGTGACCTTGCACAACTTCTTGATCCTCTTGGAGCCTCATCTTGCTGGCACGTAAACAAGAGGTTGATTCCAGCTCATTCTAAAGGCCCTGCCTGTTTCTAACACTCAATTACAAGGGCCTCTCTGATGTCTTTAATTGTAGGGTCTGTGTCTTTCCAGTTTTTACTCCTGGCACACAGGGCACTCGACATAAGATGCTGGGGGTGCGAGGGGCTATGACCGGAATCCAAGGGCAGCCTGAGGTCTGGGCTGGAAAAGAGGTGTCACAGATGACGTGATGTTCCCTCCTGAGAGAGGTGCTGGTGGGGAATTAGTCAAATGATACCCTATCATTTATCAGATCACAGGGTTGGAGAAGCCTCCTGAGAAAACCTAGGCTGGGTAGGAGCTCAGTTTGGGACCGAGGCTGAGAGGATCATTTCTGTAACAGAGCTGCAACGTGAAGCACTGGGGCTGCAGGAGACGCGGTCAGAGAGAGAGCCACCCCTGGGCAGCTGCCATCGATGCCCATGGAGTCCATATGACCCAGGGAGACCGGGAGCTTCTCGTCCGGTGGGACCTGGCCATGTCGGCTGCAAGGGGAAAGATGAGAGACGACCCTTCTGTGTGTCGGCTCCTGGCTCGGGAAGGTTCTGTCATTCAGTAGTCATGATCCGAAATCAGTGCCTGGGAACCAGCACAAGCCTCCATCCCCCGAGGTTGGGAACCCGAGGGTGATGTGGGAAGAAGGTCAGGGGTAATGCATGCCCATCCTCCTCAGGGCTCTCGGGGAGGTACCCCCACCCCTAGCCATGGGGACTGGGTAGACCTGGATCCAGAGGGGAACCTGACCGTGGCGAGACAGATCCTGGTCCTGAAACCTCACTAAGGCCACCTGGACCTTCCTGGGATTTCCCAGGAGGTACCAAAAGTTAGTTTTTCTTCTTCATCCTATTGGAATGCTTTTTTAAAAAAATATTTTATTTATTTCAGAAGAAGACAGGGAGAAAGAGAGAGAGAAAGAGAATGGGTGCACCAGGGCTTCCAGCCACTGCAAACAAACTCCAGATGCATGTGTCTCCTTATGCATCCGTCTTTATGTGGATCCTGGGGAGCTGAACCTGGGTCCTTTGGCTTTGCAGGCAAGCGCCTTAACCACTAAACCATCTCTCCAGCCCCCTACTGGAATTCTTACTAAAAGGTTTTGAGGGGTTGGAGAGATTGCTCAGTGGTTAAGAGCACTTGCCCTGCACGCATACGTACCGGAAACTGAGTCTGATTCCCAGCACCCGAGGAAACAGTTGAGCATGGCTATGCATGCCTGTAACAAGAGTCCTGTAGGGTTGGGTACTGAAGAATCACTGGGGCTGGCGAAAAAATGCAGCTCTGGGTTCAGACAGTCGAGTCAGTCCCAAGGAACTCCTCAAGTGAGCAACAGAGGAGGACAGCCTCTGGCCTCATGGGGCATGTGCATCTGAACACACATGTGCTTCACACGTGCACACACACACACACCTCATACCACAAATGTACATGCAAAAGGAAAAAAAAAACTTGTTTTGTTAAATATTATTTATTTATTTGAGATAGAGAGGCAGAGAGAGAATGGGTGCACCAGGGCCTCCAGCCACTGCCAATGAACTCCAGATGCATGTGCCACCTTATGCATCTGGCTTATGTGGGTCTTGGGGAATCGAACCTGGCGTTTGTTTGCAGTGGCTAGAGGCCCTGGTGTGTCCATTCATTTTCTTCTCTCTTTCTCTCTCCCTCTTTCTTACCAATCAATCAATAAATAATAATTTTTAAAAAGAAAGAGAAAATTAAACCACAGCTACAGAATGCAAAGTAAACAGTACCTCCTACCTGCTCCTGCTCCCTTCCAGGAGTGGGGTGCACTGCTCTGAGCATTTGGCTCTGATGCTGTCCTTCATGGACCCCCCAGCAGCACTTCCACCCATCCCCCACTATGATGCCCACCCCCAGGGCATTCCAGGGCCTAGAGATGCTCTGGCCTGTTCACCTTGTCCCTCAAACTTTTCAAAGACCTAGTTTACCTCTTCCAAGGGTCTCAGCTAGTCCCCTACCCATGACACCAGGACCCTAGCAATGCCCAACCACCCATAGCATACAACACCCCTGGGCCACATTGACATTGACTTCCTGTTTCCATGGCTTCAAGTCCACTGGGTGGGCTTGCGTCTACAGCATGAGCCGGTCATCCAGCTCCGGTCCTGCTGTTGGGAGCTTGCTCCTGAGGGCCACCTCTGCCTCCTGAGTCCTTCTTATCCAGGCGTTCGTTCCTCTGGGAACAAGCGGAGCTGCGTGGGTGAAATGCTGGGAAAATTAGGGTGAGCACTGCGCCTGACTCAGAGGGTCCCGGGTAAGACCAGGACCAGTGGCTGAGATGACAAGGAGCAGGTGAGGCCATCGAAGGTGGGCCCCTCTGTCTGGTCATGTCATTGTCCCTGTGTGCCCCATCTTCACAATTCCCTCAGGCCATAAACGGCTGCTGTGGTTCCAGACATCACATTCTTGCTTAAAGGTGGGGCAGTGAGAAGAGGGGTGTATTCTTCGAAGGCTTCATCAATTCAGCCAGTAAAGAAAGACTTTTGGGGCTGGGGAGATGGCTTCGTGGCTAAGACGCTTGCCTGCAAAGCCAAGGGACCCAGGTTCGATTCTCCAGGACCCACATAAGCCAGATGCACAAGGTGGCACATACGTCTGGAGTTCGTTTGCAGTTACTGGATGCCCTGGCACGTTCATTCTCTCTCTCTCTCTCTCTTTCTCTCTCTCTCTCTCCCTCTTTCTCTCTCTCAAATAAATAAATAAATAAATAAATAAATAAATAAATAAAAATAAAACGTTAAAAAAAGAAAGACTTTTCAGGCCTCATTGGTCAAAATGAAGTCACATGCCTAACCTTAGACCAATCAGATGAAGATGGCTTTGTTTCAGCTAGAACAATTGCCATTAAGCTCTTTGGGGCTAAAAGAAGGAGCCCACTTTCCCCAGTATCTATTTCTGACAGCCGAGTTCACCGTGGTTAGGAAATGAGTGTTGACAAGGAACAGTGTGGGTACCCCGCCCCCTACCCAGCCTGGAAGGTAGCTGTTACTCTACAACTCTCTTCTCATCCCAGGGGGCTCCAAACACCCCCAGCAAAGACCCCTCCCCCCACACACATTCATGCCGCCTCTCAAATTCAAAGCTGTTACAAAAGCGCTCCCATGTGTCACCGGAAGTCAGGTGACTTCATCTGGTTGGTTCTCTTTCCTACCCAAAAGCCTTCCCACCACCGTGCAAAAAGTGGGTCCCACCGTACTTCCCCCTTCATGCCTTCTCAGATAAGATGCCAGCAGGGTGATTAGCTGGCATGGACAAATGTGTGGGCAGTGCGCTCATTCGTTTTCTGCCAGATCAGGGTCCGTGTGTACATGGTCTTGATGTCCACGTCACTAAGGGTGGGCGGGGGACAGGTCCAGTGATGGAGGTGCTGCTAGTCACAGCAGCTGACATGCCCGGAAACAGCGCGTCTGTTTCTTCTGTCTGAAGGACTCAGGAACCAGATGGACGCCATGACAGGCTTCAGAGTCCTCAGTAGGCCTAAGTTTCTGTTTCCCGGCAAGATCTAAATTTTTTATCTTCTGGTAAGGGTGGGTTTAACAGTTACTGGAAACTGATTACGCCATACATTCCTGTGGTCATAGGTAAGTTCAATTCCCCTAGCCCCGGCCCGCCAACTTTTAGCCCGCCAAAATCCTAAGCCAATCAGAAGCGTACAAGTGCAGTTACTGTTTAAACCAACCAATCAGGTACCCATCCCCTTATTCTATGTTCAAATCCCTATAAAGACCCTACCCTCCCACTACTCGGGGCTCTTGTACGGATCCACTGTGTTGGTGAAGTCAAGAGACTGAGCTTAAGCCCGAAATAAAGCTCCTTGCCCTTGCATATGTATTTGGTTCTCCTTGGTGGTCACTGGGGGTGCCGAGAACTGGGCATAACACTGTCTTCCTTATTTAGAGACAGAGAGAGGAGAACATTTCTGTCCTCAAGCCCCCCTTTGCAGATGGGGGCGGTGTGAGGCAGAGGGACTAGCCAGACCCTCGCGAGGAGCCTGGTGACCTCAAGGGCTGCAGGGCGCCCCACCCACTGTCCACAGGCGCTATCGGGGACTGCAACCACGTGATCCTTGGAGCTCACCAGTCTCTTCCAGTGATCCCAGAGCCTGTATGTGACGGGTTCGTTTCATTTAATGACTCAATTAATCGATTAATTACAGACAGGGTCTCATGGACTATAGGTAGTGGCTTCGAATCAGCTATATAACCAAAGATGACCTTGAACTTCTGATCCCCCTACCTTTAGTCCGGTGCTGGGACGGTTTAGGCTCGCACCATGCCCAGTCTATGGAGTACTGGGGATGGAACACAGGCTGTTACACGTGCTAGGTGAGCACTCTACCCACTGAGCTACATCCTCAGCCCTTGTGACAAACATCGAAGCAACAAGGGAGGAGAAGGGGCTGGAGGGGGGGGGGACGGGGAGGAAATTTACTGTAGTGCCATCCTCAGCCAATAAATACAGTGCTGGAAACGGCCTGGCCCCCGGTCTGTCTCTAGAGTGTAAGAGATATGTCCCGATTCCTACCAGATGCTCCTTGAGTTTGTGTTATTATTTACACACCCCACCAAGGGGCCTTGGCTCTCTCCCCTCCCAGAATGCAGCGGAACCCGGCACATCCAGCTCATCTCCACTGCCTCTTCTGCCCAGGACCTGGTATTCAGCCCCCCGCCCCCCGCCCTCCCCTCCTCTTTGGCTCCTAATTCTGCCTCTCCCGGTCCATCTGCCTACTTTGTGATACCCCAGTGGTGTGAGATATTTATTTTATTTGGTTACCTAACGATATTAAAAATGCAGTGTGTATTATTTACCCTCGGCCCTGGGAGACGTCTCCCCAGCAATGAGAGCGCGCATGGCTCTCTGGGCTGTACTTGGTGTGTTTACTGCAGAATTTAGTACAGGTGGAGGGGCAGAACGAGGCTGCCTTCCTCTGGGAAGACTTTTTTTTTTTTTTTTTTCCTTTTTTCCTCAGGCTGTAAAAACGTAAATTTAAGTGCGAAGTCACCCTGGGGAGCTGGTGTTTTCCATTGCAACTGCAATGCCTCAACTGAGTCACCAGAGCCCCGGGGAATGGCTTGGCGTCCGAGGTGACATCAGCCGCCTCAAGGTCGGCCTCTTGGACTGAACCTGCCCAGTGTCCCCCCCAAGGAGGCTCCTGCCACCTGCCGTGCTGGACTCACAAAACCCAGAAGTCACCATCTCCCATTGATTTATTTCCTCACCTGAGCAGTGGTTTGCACCAAAAATGGGGACTCAGGTGATGCCCACCTTACTAAAATGCTGCGCCTTTTCTCACCTAGTATTGAAGCCTTTGAGTTCACGGGGACCTTGGTGTATGCCCAAGAGGACAGACAGGAGGTCAGAACTCAGCTTCGGATCACGTCCCTGGGACTCACCAGTGAGCGCCTGAAGCAGAGAAACGCTGGTTGGTGATTACTCTCTGCAGCTGGCAACAGAGAACTCTCCTGCTCCTCCCCAGAGTGCTCTTGAACCAGCAGACATCCTTCCATCCCCGCCAGGGTGTGGGGAGGCAGGACCCTGACCCTAAACATTCCAGAAGCTTCCATCTTACCCGTGAGACGGAGAATTCTATTGTCCCAAAGGCCCGTGGCTTGGCCGAGGGAAGAGCTTCGTCTCCCATATTTCATCCTGGAGAATGTGGCAGAACGACACTCCGATAAAATCCAGGGGACCGCTCTGCAGACGGCAGCTTGGCCTGATCCGCTGGGAAGGGGGAAGTGTGTGCGGTAGATTTATGACCCGAAGACAAGAGCGTTCCCTGTCTCCTCCGCTCCCTCGTTTCTATGGAGCCTCGCTCTTGGGTGGGGTGGGTCAGGGCCTGTCATTTCCACTTCTGTACAATCCCATTTATGCATGAAACTCCACGCTGGGGTCTTTCCTGGGGGCCCAGAAGGCAGCAGATAGTGGACAGAGATGGCCAAGGGAGGAGGGAAGCTGACGTTAGGATGTCATGGCAGTGCCCAAGAAGTGCTAAGCCTCTTAGGGCACCACAGCCTCGGGATGGTGGGCGCTATCCCTGTCCCTGTCCCCACACACTGTCTCCTGGCTTTCCCTCCAAGCTCAGGCTGCCCTGTCACATGGTGAGTGGCATGCAAGAGGCCCTCACGCCAATGTACCTGCACACCGTCTGCAGCCACGAGGATATTATCTAAAGACCACAATGGTTTCCTTCCCTTCCCTGCAGCTTTGCTCGTAGGTGCCAACCACCCACCTCGTCATTCCTTGCCAAATTTGCCAGAGCCAAACGGATTAGGAGCAAAATCATTATAATAAAAAGAATCAATACGCTGGGTGAAAAAAAAATGGAATATTAATTCAAGCTGTGCTTTCCATCCCAATAATAAATGGCCCGGCATTAGGGGAAGCCGGCTGCTAAATTAGAACTAATGGGGGAAGGTGCGTGCGCCCCGCCCACCTGCAGAGCCAGTGGGGGCCCAGGGCCCTCCCTATAGTCCCCAGCCTGATGCTTTCCATGTGACAGCAACCGCAAGCCCAAACTGACAGCTCCTTAAAACTGCCGAAGAGACCCAGCAGTAATTAAGTCATTGCTGGACTGTAATTTCCTTGAGAAGTAAAAAATTCTCACACAAGAAAAGGTTACAGAGACCTTTTCTGTGTCAAAATTACCATGCCGCATGAATATTAATGCTCTTAATGAAGACAACCTTTTTTTTTTTTTCTTCTTCTTCTTCTTCTTCTTTTTCTTCTTCAGGAAGGTTCTGGAGCAGGTGCCAAGCCAGGAATCTCGCTCTAGGCTTGATAGTTTGGGAAGTTGGCACAAGCCACGTTCTCCACAGTCACGCCCCTCCTCTGTCTGCCCCTGGACCCCTGCGCATTGGAACCCCACCTGTGATGAGGCCAGGTTGCCTGCTTAGAGGGAAAGGGGGCAGCGGTGGAGGAGAGAGGGAGATGCAGGTGGAAAGATGGGCTGAACCCACTCTGCTGAGAGGAGCACGGAGTGGGGACAGTGGCCTCTTCCTGCCTGACTAGTCTCACCACTTCTGCCTCCAAGACAACCTAGCTGGAGGGTTAGGACCCCAGCTCTGCTGGGCTGGTGGGGGGTTCCCCTGAGAGTGTTCTGATGGACGTTGCCAGCGCCCCCGACTGCCAGGAAGGGCCTCGACCCGGGAGTTGCAGATTGTGTCCAGACAACAGCGGCTCTTCCTGCTCAGTCTGTTCAAGGCATGGGTAGAGAGACTCCATGCTATTGCTGGCCTTTGGTTGTTTTTTTCTCCCAGAAAAGTAGGAACCCTCCCCCCAACCCAGTCCCCATGGCTTAGGGAGGTGTTTGGAGCAGCTTTGGATCTCATCTGGGGAGCATTTTCGCACGCCTATCTCTACTCAGAGAGGCCGGAGATGCACTATTGCCAGTGAGCACTTGATGAAATATTTTGACTCAGTGTTTTTGGTTCCCTAGTTCTCGTCACCCACCCTCTTGTCCCTTCCTTGTATGGAAATGCACAAAACAAAAACAGACAGTTTCCCACTGGGTGAGCCACTCTCTGTCCTTGGGAGCCTCCCCAAGGACGGTGAAGTCACAGGCCTTCCAGGACAAGAAGGCATGATTTATCAGAGCGAACTTGGGGACGAAAATTACTTTGCACGAGTATGCACCGCGATGACTGTGGCTGCAGACCGGTCCCGTGACCCTCTCCGCAGCACCTGGACACGTGTCCAGAGCCTCTTATCCACCCAGGTGGAGGGAAGATGACCCGCTAGGCAGCTGCCACCTAGGGGGTCACTCCCTGCCCCACCCCAAAAGCCATGGGCAGATCACCCTTGTCATCTCTCTCCCTCCGCTTTTTTTTACCGATTAGTCATTTGTGACGTCATACGGGCCATGGCTAACCAGGAATAATAAATCTGGCCATTTCGGTGGAACCATATAATATTCTGTGTGTAAAAGGTAAGTGTGATATATGGTTATGAGTGCTGATGTAATAGCTATTAGATTTATAATGCGTCCGAGAGCATGATTTTATTGTAAAGACCAGTAGTTTACAATCTTATTATTGTTTATTACTGACGTCAGCTCAGGCTCCTAGGAAGAATGCGGTTGTGACTAGAAATAAGAACTGGACAAGCTGTCACTTCTGCCAGCAACGGCGCCTTGGCTGAACCACACACGTTTTGGAAGTTACTTATAACTTTTCAAGGGTGCCCTGTGCAGCCACACCAGCGGCCCACGCCACCCTTGTGCTTTCTTCCATCACAGGGGAACCCCGGTAAAGTATTCCCGAGCATCGGGACAGAGGCCTTGGGAAGCCGTGGAGTCAGCACTGCTGTGTGTGGCTTTCTTCCAGGTTCTGAGCCAGGTGAGGGATCCAAGGGGTCCTGGCTCTCTCCCATGGTCTATGGGATGATTTTTAAAATATTTCACTTTTTATTTGAGAGAAAGAGGCAGATACATAGAGAGAGAGAGATAGACAGAATGGGTGCACCAGGACCACCAGCCACTGCAAATGAACCCCAGACACATGCACCACCTTGTGCATCTGGCTTTACGTGGGCCCTGGAGAATCGAACCTGGATCCTTTGGCTTTGCTGGCAAGTGCCTTAACTCCAGCCTATCCGGGATGATGATTTTCATCAAACTTTGCCAAAGGCATTCTCCACTTGCTTGGGACAAAAAGGCGATTTTGAAGTGGGTAAAGTGTTTGCTGCAGAAGCCTGAGGGGCTGAGTTGGATCATGTAAAATGCTGGGCGTGGTGGGGCAGGCCTGTCATCCCAGGGCTGGGGAGGCAGAGACAGGGAAGCTCTGGGATGATCCAGGGAGCTCTAGGTTCAGTGTGAAACCCTGACTCAAAGACTGAAGTCGGAGGCTGGAGAAATGGCTTAGCAGTTAAGGCGTTTGCTTGTGAAGCCAAAGGACCCAGGTTCGATTCCCCAGGACCCATGGAAGCCAGGTGCACAAGGGGCACATGCATCTGGAGTTTGTTTGTGGTGGCTAGAGGCCCTGGCATGCCCATTCTCTCTCTGTCTATCTCTCTTCTATCTCTCTCTCTGCTTGCAAATAAATAAATAAAATTAAAAAAAAAAAAAAAGACTAAAGCCGGACTGGAGAGATGGCTTGGCAGTTAAGGCACTTGCCTGCAAGACCAAAGGATCCAGATTCAATTCCCCAGGACCCACGTAAGCCAGATGCAAGAGGTGGCACATGCGTCAGGAGTTTGTTTTCAGTGGCTGAAGGCCCTGCTGTGCCCATTCTCTCTCACTATCTGCCTCTCTCTCTCTCTCAAATAAAATAAAAAAATAAAAGAATATTTATAAAAAAATTTTAAAACAAAGACTAAAGTGGAAAGCAAATGAGGAAGACCACCATTGCTGACGCCTGGCCTCCAAACATATTACACACATATCCACATGTACATGTGTGCCCCTACACATGTGAACATGAATGTACACATCACACACACACAAACACACACGAAGGCTTAGAATCATGGTTCTCTGAATCAGAGCCTGGCATACAGAAAAATCAAACGACACCACCTGGCACAGGAGTCATACAAAGTTTTATGACTGGGGGCTTTGCTGTTTAATGTCACCTAGCGGGCCCGCCGGAGTCACAGCCTTATTAGGTAAATCGTCCGAGCTCCAGGAGCTGAACGCCATGGGTGGGCCGGGGCTGCCTGCTGCGGACCGAGCTCAGCGGGGACGTGAAGAAGGGAGGCTGGCACCTGACACAGGGGACACGTCAGTCTACGTGAGGCCCTGTGACCATCCACGGCTGTCTGCGGCCACCAACTGTGCTTTCCCAGCTCCCCATGTTTCTTGCCGTGCCTGATGCCTGTTTGGAAACAGTGGAAAGAGATTAATATCAAAATACATGCCTCAAATTTAATTTATTTTAAAAGTCCCTGTCCCATGGGGACTACCACAGCCATCCTTCCATGAGGTTCCAGAGATTTCTTCTGCCTCATCCATGTGGGAATTTTTTTTTAAAGTTTTTATTTATTTAAAAGAGAGAGAGAGAGAGAGGGAGCCAGAAAGAGAGAATGGGCACACCAGGGCCAATAGCCTCAGCAAACACACTCCAGAGGCATGCACTACCTTGTGTATCTGGCTTATGTGGGTCCTGGGGAATTGAACCTGGGTCCTTTGGCTTTGCAGGCAAGTACCTTAACCACAACACCATCTCTCCAGCCCCTGTGTAGGAATTTTGAGGAACCCAGACATACTGAGGAGAAAACACAGGGCAGGTTGGCTGAACCACATCTTGTCTCCAAAGTCCTATGTCACCGATGGAGAGTGTATTAACTTCCTTGTGACAAAATACCTGTATAAACAAGCCAGAGGAGAAGGGTCATTTTGACTCATGGTTCAGAGGTCGATCTGTGGTTACTTGGCCCCGAGTGCTTGGGGACAGCATGGTAGCGGGAGTGTGTGCCAGAGCTGTTCACTTCCAGACAGATGAGACGCATAGAGAGAGAGAGACAAGAATGGACCAGAACAAGGAACTCCCATAGGGCCTGTCCCTCGTGACTTGTTTCCTCCAGCTAGATCTCACATCTTAATGTTTCCACCATATTCTGGGGACCAAGGCCCCAACACATGAGCCATCTGGGGAGACGTTTCACATCCAAGTCATAACAGTGAGAGAGGCGGGCGTGCACACATCTCACATCTTGTTCTCCTGTCCCGGTGAGCCACCAGGTAGAGATGTGTGTTGCCTGAACGTGCATCTGTGGCACGTGCTCTGTACGCTAGGACAGGACCAAAGCCCGTGAATGTACTCCTTTGCTGGGATCCATGTGACGTGGTTACAATGTCATTCGTGGGGAGAAGGGATCCACCTTTGTTTTCTCAGGTTGGAGGCCAGTCAGATGTCCATGAGCTTCCAAAGAAGCCACCTCTGCCTGCCAGCCAAGGAGGGGGTATTTGGTGCTTCCTGTCTCACTGGAGCATCAGTTCACACGGGTGAAAACTAGAGAGTGATACTCCAGTCCACGGGGCCTGGTTTTTGTCCTCACTACTCACTTCCTGCTTGGAAACGGACAGGTGACAGTGACCAAACACAGCATTGCAGACAGCAGGTCCAAAGTCAAGTGAAATGGACATCTGTTCTATTTACACAAAACAACAGATGGGCTGGAGAGATGGCTTAGCAGTTAAGGAGCTTGCCTGCAAAGCCTTAGGACCCAGGTTTGATTCCCCAGGACCCACGTAAAGCCAGATGCACAAGGGGGCGCACGCGTCTGGAGTTTGTTTGCAGTGGCTGGAGGCCCTGGCGTGCCCATTCTCTCTCTCTCTCTCTCTACCTTTTTCTTTCTCTCTCTCAAATAAATAAATAAAATATTTTTAAAGCCAAATCCAGCTTTATTAGCAGATCTGCATAAAGATGAGTAAACAAATGGTTGTCATTTTTAGCCACTAAACTTTGGGACAGTTTGTTACACAGCAGAGGCTAAATGATGAAGGTAGGAATTATATTATCCAGCTCGGACTATCGTAACAGAATGTGATACTATGTGGCTTAAACCACCAAATGTACTACCACAGTTCCAGAATGGAGAAGTCCAAGATACCATTAGGGTTGGTGTCTGGGGAAGCCCCTCTTCTTTTTTTATATTTTTTTTATTGACAGCTTCCATGATTGTAAACAATATCCCATGGTAATTCCCTCCCTCCCCTCAACTTTCCCCTTTGAAACTCCACTCCCCATCATATCCCCTCCCCTTCTCAATCAGTCTCTCTTTTATTTTGATGTCATGATCTTTTCTTCCTATTATGATGGTCTTGTGTAGGTAGCGCCAGGTACTGCGAGGTCATGAATATCCAGGCCATTTTGTGTCTGGAGGAGCATGTTGTAAGGAGTCCTACCCTTCCTTTGGCTCTTACATTCTTTCTGCCACCTCTTCTGCAATGGACCCTGAGCCATGGAAGGTGTGATTGAGATATTTCAGTGCTGAGCACTCCTCTGTCACTTCTTCTCAGCACCTTGGTGCCTTCTGAGTTATCCCAAGGTCACTGCCATCTGAAAAGAGAAGGCTCTCTAACCAAAAGTGAGAGTAGCATTAATATATGGGTAAGACAAGTGCTTACTGGGCAGTTTGGTGAACATAGTAAATAAAATATTAAAATAAAAAACAAATGAAGACCTGAAACAACCATGGGAATGGCATCATGGACGTGTGTGGCATCAGGTCATCAGAAGCTATCTCATAACTGGGCTCAACTTTCAGAGCGGCTGGCATTGGTGGCTAGATAGAGCCTCCAGGATTCCAGAGGCATCGCGTGTGCCTCAGGTTGTAGCCCGGCAGCCGTCCTTCAGCATCTCCCCCTCAACCAGGGTTGGCTGTTCCTGGCACCCAGCAAGGACCTTGGCTCATGGAGCGCCAGGAGTGCGGTGGGGGGGGGGGGCGCGGGCAATGCATCGGCGCTGTCCCACACAGGGATATAACATCGCGAGTGTGTTGACTGGCGTTATACACGATTTAATATTCATGAGCTCCACCCATTTGATGCATGCTATAAAATGGCATTTTTAATATCGCAGACCCGGTGACATTTACACACCACTTGAACTTTACTTCGGTGGTTTATATATTACCGTTATGATCCTTTAGAAGTGTGGCTTCCAGGGAGCTCCTTCTCTGCCCGGGACTCACTTCGGTGCGTGGAGGCAGTCAGACCTCACTGGCTTCGTCAGAATGGTCCCCATGAAATATTCTATTTGGAGTTAGGCTAAAGCAGGCGGCAATTTTTCAAAAAGAATAACTTATCTATTTATTTGAGAGAGAGAGAGAGAGAGAGAGAGAGAGAAGAAGAAGAAGAAGAAGAAGAAGGCAGGTGAAAGAGACAAAGAATGGGTGCACCAGGGCCTCCAGCCACTGCAAAAGAACTCCAGACGCACGCGCCACCTTGTGCATCTGGCTGACGTGGGTCCTGGGGAATAGAGCCTAGGTCCTTAGGCTTCGCAGGCAAGCGCCTTAACAGTTAAGCCATCTCTCCAATCTCCACATGCAGTAATTTTTTTAAAGTAAAACTGTACGGCTGATGGCTTAGCTGTCAAGGCGCTTGCCTGCGAAGCCTAAGGACCCATGCACAAGTTGACATGAGTGTGCAAGGTCACACATGCACACAAGGTGGTGTGTGCATCTGGAGTTCGATTGCAGTGGCTGGAGGCCCTGGTGCCCCAATTCTCTCTCTCTCTCTCTCTCTCTAATAAAAAACAAAACTACAAAACAATGATTCTATATATAGATAATAAGAGATAAACTAAATACTTCCCACTGCTAGCAGTCTGTAGAATTTGGCCCAGAGAATTATTCCAATAATACAGCAAAAGAAGGGACTTCCTGATGCCAACTAAGGTGGCAGAGCATCCTATGTGGCCCAAGGCCGAGTTGGAATTCTCAACGGCTCCCAGGTCACTGGTGGGCACCCTGCTCACTGCACGCTGACCAGCCATGTCCCTCAGTTGCTCAGTCTCATTCCTCCCCCGTGTAGGCCTGACTGTGACTCAACGTTGGTGTTCCCACAATGCCTTTCTTCAGGCCATAAGCCACTCTGTCCTGCTTCCATAGCAATCAGAATGTTGGGGCCCACCCCCGGGTTCTGACCGCCTATCAGGCGGATTGTGGGCCACGCGGACAGGCGCAGGGCGGGGGCAGCATGCTTGATACCTGGCACTGGGGGCTGTCTGCATGGTGCGTGGCCAGGCAGGAAGCTGCTGGCTCGACCCCATGGAAAAAGAGGACAGAAGTGATACTCCCTCTAACTGCACATACCTGGAACGTGTCTGCTCTGTGCCTACGAGCTGAATACCCACAGATATTGACACCGCAATTTTATTTTTGTTTTTTTTTAATTTTTTAACATTTGCTTGCAAATTATAACAGAGGTTCTTGGGCTTTTTTAAAAAAAATATATTTATTTATTTAAGAGCAACAGACAGAGAAAGAGGCAGAGAGAGAGAGAGGGGGAGAGAATGGGCGCGCCAGGTCCTCCAGCCTCTGCAAACGAACTCCAGACGCGTGTGCCCCCCCTTGTGCATCTGGCTAACGTGGGACCTGGGGAATCGAGCCTTGAATGGGGGTCCTTAGGCTTCACAAGCAAGCGCTTAACCACCAAGCCATCTCTCCAGCCCTATTTTTGCTTTTTTGAGGTAAGGTCTCACTCCAGTGCAGGCTGACTTGGAATTCACTGTGTAGTCTCAGGGTGGCCTTGAACTCATGGCGATCCTCCTACCTCTGCCTCCCGAGTGCTGGGATTAAAGGCTTGCGCCACCGCGCCTGGCTGACAACTGCAATTTTAGTTCTTCTAGACCTGACTGAGATGAGGAGTTGAGGGGCGGGGGGGGAGAAGAGAGGTAGAAGGAAGGAATAAAAGGGGAGAAGTGAGGAGAGAGGAGAGGCAAGAGCCTGTGTAGTTTTCTGCTTATGATATAAAAACCATTGTATCTGCATAAGTATTTGAGACTTTTCTTCTAGTAGCCCATCTGGTGGTGTTTTCTTTCTTCCTTCTTTCTTTCTTTTCTTTTTAGTGTTTTGAGGTAGGGTCTCACTCTAGCCCAGGCTGACCTGGAACTCACCCTGTACTCTCAGGATGGCCTCAAATTCACAGTGATCCTCCTACCTCTGCCTCCTGGGTGCTGGGATTAAAGGTGTGCTCCACCATGCTAGGCTTCAGTGTTACTTTCTTAAGCAAAATTCCTGACTCCAGAATTCAATTTCAGCTTCTCTGACATGAACTAATGGTCTTCAGGGCCTTGTCACCTTCGTCATGTCTAATACTCGCCCCCCTCACGGCCAGCAACAGTTGTCCCTCAGACTCCAGACCTAGTCCTCCTGCTTCTGTTTATTTATTTGTTTTATTTTTATCGCACCATGCCAGGCATTTTTTTTTTTTTTTAGATTCTCCTTTTACATGTTGCCACAAGGGACACACATATTCATACACTTCAGTTATACACACAAACTCAAGCTTACTACCACTCCCTCCTACCCTGCGGCCCAGAAAGAAGGACAGAATGGGCTAAGGGTTCACAGGAGGGCTGGAGAGATGGCTTAGTGGTAAAGGCGCTTGCCCTGCTAAGCCTAAGGACCCAGGGTTCGATTCCCAGGACCCACATCAGCCAGATGCACAAGGTGGGGGCATGTATCTGGAGCTCATTTGCTGTGTTCACAGGGTTGACGAGGAGCAGAGCTTGTCCCTGGCTATGGCCATCCTCAGAGGAGTTGTTTCTGATGTTCCTCAGAGGAGTTGTTTCTGATGCCACCTGAAGAGCTTTCCCAAGGACATGAGATTTCCTGTGCCATCAGGCCAGCCGGACAGTGAGCCCCAGGATTGACCAGCATCCTTACTCTCCTCAGTGACATCCCAGTGGCACAGGTTTAGGTCACATCTCCTTCAGGAAAGTGTTTTGGGCCACCCAAAGAGTCTCTCCCTTGTGCCTCGGGTGACAGATAGCCAGGCAGAGAAACCTCGAGAATGTCTTCTGGCCACAGAGTCAGATGCTCAGTGGACAAAGGCACTCAGTTCGAAGGACATTCAAGGCCAGTGGACAGGCTGGCAAGGAAGAAGGGGCCTTACAAAACAGCATGGCCCAAATCTGAAGGTGGGAGGCAACCTGGACCAGGTTCCCAGGAGCTTGGGGACTTGAGGAGTCCACAGGGATGGCCTGTGGGCCTTGGTTCTTGTCCTGGGATATTGCGTGGCTATTTGAGTAGCTCATGGAGGTCTAGAAACATCACTCTGACTTCAGCAATGAGGAGTTTGACGTTAATGCTGGTGGAAAACACAATCTCCAAATGGCAAGGACTAGGCCCCATGACAAGCCATGGCCCTCCATCTGTCGATTGCTGATGTCGTTAGTGCGAAGGCCAAAAATACAACCAACTAAACCTGGCTCCTGTGGGCATTTAGAACTCATGAACTATGGAAAATTCAATCATCCTTGGGATATCATCCCAGCTCCACCTTGGCTCTGAAATGTTCTGTGACACTGAGGTCATCATGTCACGAAGGGTCACCCATGCCAAGGTGAATCTCCCTCAGCTTTGCCAACAGAGCAGCCAGCCTTGGATGGTAGTCGCTGGCTCCATTGGTTCTGGGCCTGTGATAGGCAAAACATTGTAGTGGAAGGGAGGACACAGCGGAGCTCAGCTGCACAGCAGCTGAGAAGCAGAGAGAGGAGAGAAGGAAGCCATGAGCAAGGTGTATCTTTCTAGGGCACAGCCCCCGTGATGTATCTCCGCCAGCGAGGCCCACATCCTACCATCTACCACCTTCCAGCGGTGTCACGGTATAATTACTCCATCAAGCCCTCTGACCCAATTGTCTCCCATGAGTACATTCACCAGCTAGGGAACATACTTGTGTGTGAGGGGGGGAGGCAGTTCATAACACAAACCTGGTGTGGCAGTCTGAATGGATGTCCACCCCCCCCACCACCAATAGATTCAGGAGTTTTACTCAAGCTTGTAACTTGGTGTTACTCTCAGTGGCTCCTAGGGTCCAGCCCTGAGGTGTAGGGGTGGAGCTGGACATCCAGACTAAAGATAGGCAGTGCTTGATGTGCCTGGGGTTCCTGGAGTGGGCTTGCTTGTGGTGCTGGCGGGGGTACTTCTCTCTGCGTGGGCCTGTGAAAGGGGGGCCAGCCTCTTCTGCCAGTATGGAACTTCTCTGGATCTGTCAGCTTCTAGAAATCCCACTCCTTCTGTCAACTCTGTCTGGTTTGGAGGTTCAGCCCAGCAACGTGAAGCTGACCGCAACGCCAGTTTCCTCTCTCTCTCTCTCTCTCTCTCTCTCTCTCTCCTTCCTTCTCTGTCTTCCTATCTTCTTCCACTAGTTCTTTCTCCTCATCCCTCCTCCACATACTTTTCATCCTCATTCGATGGCTCTCCTCCTCATCCTCTCTTCCACATTTTAAGGGATCATACTGTAGTCATGAATATAAATTTTATCCAGCATTTGTTCTCTGTTGTTCATTTAAAACCACAGGGGAAAAATTCTCCCAATATTTTTTTTTTTTTGTGGATTTTCTTTTATCTCCCCCAGTTCTGCAGTCCCTAGTCAATGACATTCACTCAAAAGACAGAAGCACATTGACACCTGCCTTACACACAGGACAATTGATTGGAAGGCCACCCACAAAGGTTTGTTATTGCCAGTTCAGGGTCCTGTGGAATGACTCTGGGAGTCCAAAAGGCCGATCCCATAGCTGGAAGTCTAAAAGACATCTCCAGCTGGCGAAGTGATTTAGGCCATGCTGTTTGAGGACTTTTCACATTGTACCAGGTTCCTGGTATGACGGGGTTAGTAAGGACATAGTAATTTTGAAAAGTGTAACCAGGTTACCAGGTAACCTAGAAGAAAAGATGACTGGTTGCATGGAAAGGGGGCGCTTCCACAGGGACAAGTCAGGGCAAGAAAAGAGAGCAAATTTTTGCAAACATGAAGAGTGCAGGCAAGACTGTTCGCCACCCACTGGGCCCTAGATCAGGGTTCTGCAAACACCATCACAACATGGCATTTTCTTCCCAGCATTCCCTGCCAGCCAGTCACTGCGAGGCCGACAATAAGTGAGCATGTCGTGGGTCCGCTTTTGACACAGATGTGGCCCACCTGACGAAGGCTGGCTTTGAAAAGGTCACTTGATTCTCCTGGTGATAATCAGAAGGCACTGTCCATCACCCCTCCCCCAGGCATCGGTCCGCCGTGGGTACACTTGGGGCTCTGGGCTTCTGCACGTTGAAAGAGAGAGGTGGCAGTTCACAAAGAGAACCAGGGGGGTGTCAGAAAAGATTAAACAGAAAGTGAACAGACTGCTGGGGACACCTGGCCTCTGGAGGACAGACAGTGGAAGGCCCCCTGTGAGCCTGACCTCTTTCAAAGCCTGCTTCTGAAGATGGGAGGTGAAGCCATTGTTTTGTGATGGCCATACGCTTTGTGAGGGCTTTATGCCACCCACCCGGCATGGGGCTAGGGTTGTCCCCATTTAAAACATATCGATTTTTTTCGTGTGTGTGTGTGTGTGTGTGTTATGTGTGCTGTGGTGTGTTTGTGTGGTGTTGTGGGCGTGTAGTGTATGCACATGTGTGCAGATGTGCATCCCCTGTGCACACGTATAGAAGCCAGAAGAGAACGTTGGTGTCTTCCTCTGTCACCCAGTCTCTCACTGAACTCAGAGACACTCTTTTCATCCCACTGGCTGGCCGGCAAGTCCCAGCAATCCTCCTGTCTCCGTGCCCCCAGGGTCTGACTTAGAGTTGCAGACATACGTGTCCACAGCCAGCTGCCTATGTGGAGGCTGGAGAATTGAACTCAGGGCCAAGCAGGCCATCCCAGACCCCCGTGCCCTTGCTAGCTGAGCCCTGCCGCCCCCATTCCAAGGAACACCACTCCTGATAATGTCCAGGATGTCCCAGCTGCGCAGGGGAGAAGTCTTCTATCTCCTCAGGGTCGCAGGGAGGCCAAGGCCAGGGACCTGGCCAAGCAGAAGGGGTCTCATCTCTGGCGCGGGATGCAACACCCCTGGCCCTTCTCGCTTGGCACAGTTCCCGCCTCCCTGCATTCGAGCGGCTGTGACTGGGAAGAACCATCAGAGGACAGATCCACCACTGACACCCGCCCCGGAGGCGAGCTCCGCAGACCTGCTCAGCTCTCCATTCACAGGTCAGCCTGGTTATCTCCTGCCTGCTGCTCATCGGGTGTTTTATGCTACGTGTGGTAAAGAAATGACCGTAAAAAAAGTGTGCTCTGGTTTGGTCATTCTCAGCCTGGCACCAGGGAGCCACAAAGGGTTCACACGGAGGCCTGTGTGCTAGAGCTGAGCGTAAATCACTCAGCAGGCCTAGCAGGGCGGGACAGGCTCTGTGGCCACAGGGCGAGGCCAGGCCTGCTGCTATGTGGGCTCTCTTGGTCTCCCCCCATGGCAGGCCTGTGAAACCCTACCTGGCCCCTAGCCTGACCCCGGCCCACTCCAGCGTGCTGGGTGCTCAAGTGGGCTGAATCGATGCTCCCGGCCAGCGTCCTCCGGCCCACAGGGCAGCCTGCTCTCCTCAGCCATGGAGGACCCTGAAGCAATGCGGCTCATCTGAGGACAAGGGGCAGGAGGGGGGAAGCTGGCAAGGAGACAACGCACGCTGTGCTATCCGGGAATGTGAAGGTCAAGGCCATCCGGGATCTGCAGAACCAGGAAAACATCTTTTTTTTTTTTTTTTTTCAGACACCGGAGGGTTGGAACAAGAGCACGCTCAGAGACCTCCGAGGAATCCTTCTGGCCCATTCCAGAAGATTCTACTTCTTCCTCCCTCCAGTGGGACCACCTTCTGGTTTACTACGAAGGTGGTCACGGCCAAAGCCCCTGCAGTGTTCCCTGCCACATCCTCCCTGGCGTGGGATGGACCAAGGGCAGGTGCCTCCTTGCTGGCTCTCCAAGTCCTCGTGTGGACGCTCACGGCCGTGTTATCCGAGCAGTGCCCACAGCTGGGACCGCATCTCCCTCGGGCCGAGGGAGCTCCAGACATGACTGAGGAGCACATTCACTTTCTAGCTGAAGTCCGAAGATGTCACTGGTAGGGCTGCTGCAAGCATGGGGTGGCACCCTTGATGGTGGCACCTGCGGGCTTGTTGTTGCCGTTGCTGTGTTGGTTTTGCGAGGTGGAGTCTTGCTCTAGCCCAGGCTGCCCTGGCATTGTAGTCTCAGGCTGGCCTCAGATTCACAATGGTCCTCCCAGCATGCACTAGCACACCCAGCAGAAAGAGAGAGAATGGGTGCATCAGGGCCTCCTGACCCTGCAAATGAACTCCAGATGCGTGCATAACGTTGTGCATCTGGCTTTATGTGGGTACTGGGGAATTGACGTTGGGTCATTAGGCTTTGCAGGCAAGTGCCTTAGCCACTGAGCCATCTCTCCAGCCCACCTGCAGGTTTTTATGCTTGTGTGTTTGCACATATATATGGGTACATGCATGTGTGTGTGCATGCATGTGGAGGACAGGCAATGTTCCACCTTTTTGTTTTAATTTTTTTGTGTGTGTGTGTGTTTTTTTTTTTGTTTTTTGTTTTTTGAGGCAGGGTCTCGCTCTAGCCCAGGCTGACCTGGAATTCACTATGTAGTCTCAGGGTGGCCTTGAACTCACGGTGATCCTCCTACCTCTGCCTCCCAAACGCTGAGATTAAATGGGATTAAAGGCATGCACCACCACGCCTGGCTCTGTTTTGTACTTTTTTTTATGAGAGAAAAAGAAAAAGCAGGGGTGGGGGTGGGGGGCAAGAATTGGCACACCAGGGCTTTAGTCACTGCAATCGAATTCCAGACACATGCGCCACCTTGTGCGCATGTGCGACCTTGTGCATCTGGCTAACGTGGGATCAGGAGAGTCCAACATGGGTCCTTAGGCTTCACAGGCAAGCGCCTTAACTGCTAAGCCATCTCTCAAGCCGTGTCCCACCTTTTTTTGAGACAGGATCTCTATCTTGGATCTTACCAATTAGGCTAGACTGACAGGCAAGCAAGTCCTAATGATTCTTTTGCCTCTGCGTCCCCAGTGCTGTGACGACAGGCATGCCATCAGGCCAGACATTTATTTTTTTTTTTAATTTTTAACAAACTCAAATCCTCATGCTCACAAGGCAAGCGCTTTGCCGATGAAGCTTACCGTCCAGCCCTTCTCCTGTGTCTTACTGTTGCGTCCTGTCACCTCTCCAGATGCACACCCCAGGGAGTAGGTCCTGGTCTGCCATACTCCCAGCATAGACTTCAGCACCCTACTCTGCATGCAGCGGGTGCTCAGCACCAAGAACTCAGTGGGTAAAGACTCGCCTCCTGACTGCAGGGGCTCCCGGACCAGCAGGGCTTGAGTTACTTGTCACCTGGATGCTTACGTGTGCGAGACAACGTGCGCGTGTGTGTGGTGTGGATTCTGTGCTGGAGGGTAAGTGTGAATCACATGCACATGTGTCTCCCGTGCCACACCAGGAGTCTTTGCCTCTTTTCTGTGTCTTGGGGAAGACTCCCGCATCAGCTGTAACCCTTGGTAGATGTTTTGGTAGGCATGGAAAATCTGCCCAGCGTTGACTGGCAAGCTGCCTACAGTGGGCATTCCTCAGACCTGGGCTCACTGGCTCGGTTTGCTTTGGCCAACTCCTTGGCCCGCAGTGGCTCCTTTTTGTCCTCCAGCGGGGTGGGAACGGTGATGGAGCTGGAGACAAGTGCCCTAACCACTGAGCGATCTCTCTAGTCCTCTTTTTAGATTTTTTTGTTTATTTTTATTTATTTATTTCAGAGCAACAGAGAGAGAGAGAGAGAGGCAGATAGAGAGAGAGAGAGAACGGGCGTGCCAGGGCCTCCAGCCACTGCAAACTAACTCCAGATGCGTGCGCCCCCTTGTGCATCTGGCTAACGTGGGTCCTGGGGAATTGAGCCTTGAACCGGGGTCCTTAGGCTTCACAGGCAAGCGCTTAACTGCAAAGCCATCTCTCCAGCCCATCCTCTTTTTTTTTTTTTTAAAAGCAGTTCTGGTGTGTGTGTGTGTGTGTGACTATGCATGTGTCTGGGTATGGTTTCTGTGCATTCACATTTGCATGTGTGTATGGGCTTGTCTGCACAGTGTCTGAATGTATTTGTGTATGTACACGTGTGAATGTAGACGAGTATGTGTGTGGTGCACACACGTGTGTGTGTCTTTGTATGCACACATGTTGTGTTTTCTCATTCCTCTGTCTCTAAACCATCTTTTGATTATTGGACGCTGTTAGTGGCCAGCAAGCCACGGGGGCCCTGAGAGCACAGGCCAGCTCCCCATGACCGCTGGCCTGCCCTGAGGTTTCCTCCATCCTCTGCCAGCCCCACACCCCAGGGCAGCCAGCCGCAGGAAGGCAGGCCCAGAGCCGACTTCGGGGCGTCCGAGTGACCCCTGGACACCGTCAGCGCTTGGGTCTTCCTTTGCATCCTACAGTTAACCGGAACCCCGGGCAGGATCCAGAAAAGCTGCTAGAACCCTAAGACGATGAATGTCCCATCATTAGGTTTCAGTTGTACGTTTGAATGAACGTTAAACGTCATCTCTGGGAAGTGTTGAGCAGAAAATGAACAAAACCCTGTAAGTGTCCTCATTCTCCTCCTTGCTGTGTGCACCAGAGGGTGCTGTGCCGAGGGTCTGACCGGGAATACCAACCATTCCAAAACACACGGAGGTTTTGTTTTCGCACAAGAAGCGAAAGCACCTCACTGTAGATCTCTGCTTTCCTCTAGCAGGAAAAACACACGAGACTGCTTTAAACGGCAGCAGCACAGGGGAAACGTGAACTGTGCGACGTGGTGTTTTCACCAACTGTCTAAATAAAGGGTTAGTGAGTCACTACGAAAAACAGAAAATCTTTCTTTATTTTAAGAGCTGCAGTTTAGAGTGGTTTTTCTTCTTTTTATTTTTTCATTTTTTTTTTTTTAAACCTGAAAGCTTCCCTCAGGTTTTAAATTTAAACACTGTCCATCTGCTAGATCCTTTCTGGCCTGAATTTATAGACAATTTGACATCTTTTTCTTTTATGTACTTTAGAAATCTGTCTGGGGCTGAGGAGATGGCTCAGCTGTTAAAGGCACCTGCTTGCAAAGCCTGCTGGCCCAGGTTAGATTTCCCAGTGCCCGTGTAAAGCCAGATGCACAAAGTGGTGCATGTGTCTGGAGTTCGTTTGCAGTGGCAAGAGGTCCTAGCACTCCCATTCATTTTCTCTCTGAAATAAATATTACATAAAAACAAATGTGGCCGGGCGTGGTGGCGCACGCCTTTAATCCCAGCACTTGGGAGGCAGAGGTAGGAGGATCGCTGTGAGTTCGAGGCCACCCTGAGACTACATAGTGAATTCCAGGTCAGCCTGGGCTATAGTAAGACCCTACCTCAAAAACACACACACACACACACACAAAAAGATTTTGGGCTGGAGAGATGGCTTAGAGGTTAAGTGCTTGCCTGTGAAACTTAAGGACCCTGGTTCGAGGCTCGATACCCCAGGACCCACGTTAGCCAAATGCACAAGGGGACGCACACGTCTGGAGTTTGTTTGCAGTGGCTGGAGGCCCTGGCACGTCCATAATATTCTCTCTCTCTCTCTCTCTTTCTGCCTCCTTCTCTCTGTCGCTCTCAAATAAATAAATAAAAACAAACAAACAAAAAGAAAAACCAAATGTGCCCATTTGGCCAGCAGTAGCATCTATGGGGACAGAGACACAGTGCTCCTGTCCGGGGACTCCTTCCACCTGTATTCTAAGGACACATTTGCCCCAAGCCCCCGTGTTTGGATTGGATCACTATCCTGAAGCACACACACTGATGGGCTGAGGAAGGATGCTGTGATCTGACTGGAGCCTCACACTGCTTCCCGAAGTCCTATAAGAAGAGCTTGGGGACCAGGGACTTTGGAGTTCACCTGATAACCTTGCTTACTGATGGAGTCTTAGCAAGTGCCTGGTGACATCCAGACTCCTTGTCATATACTGCTTGTTACCTTGGGCCAGACGCCGCCCAGCCTGGGGCTGGCTATGGTCCCTTTACCTATGACAAGGAAACACCCTGGGCTCTCCCTCCCACAGGCTGCCCCACAAAGGCTATACAGAAAATGTCGCTGATATATTATGGTAAGTTACTCCTCAAGTGCGCACATGCGTATGCATGTATGTGTGTAGGTGTGCAGGTACACGTATGCTCATGTGTGGGGCTAGAGGACAACCTCGGGTTCTTTGTTGTTGTTGTTGTTTTGAGACAAGGTCTCTCACGGACCTGGAACTGGGCAAGCAGGCTGGACTGACTGGCCAGCAAGCTTCAGGCTTCCCCTCCTGTCTCCATCTCTCCAGTGCTGATGGCAAGCCACACCTGACTGTTTAAAAAATATTTATTTATTTATTTGAGAGAGAGGCAGATAAGATAGCTAGAGACAGAGAGAAAGAGAGTATGGGCGTGCCAGGGCCTCCAGCCACTGCAAACAAACTCCAGACACATGTGCCACCATGTGCATCTGGCTTACCTGGGTTTTGGGGAATCGAGCCTGGGTCCTTAGGCTTCACAGGCAGGCACCTTAACCACTAAGCCATCCTTCCTGCCCCACGCCCAGCTTTTTAAAATGTGGGTGGTGGGAACTGAACTGAGGTCTTCATGCTGGCAAAGCAAGCACTTTACGAACTGAGCTATCTCCACAGCCCTTGTTTTGTTTTGTTTTTTTTCTTCTTCTTCTTGTATCAATGAGGCAGAAGCAATTGTCCCAACTTCAAAAATTATGTCTAAGCATGAGCTTCCAAGGCGAATGTTGTTTTCATAGCTCCAACTTGTCTTTCTGTCTTGGGGTCCCATTATTAATGAACTCATTCACTTTGATAAGCACAACTACACAAATGTTTCCGACCACCTCCATAAAACCAGTTAATGCATTTTTCCGAACAAAGCGTCTTACAGCCATAGTAATTGTGGTTTTACTAGATCTCTAAATGAGAACCAGCCACTTAGGAAGTTTTGTTAGGGTGAGCTGATTAGATGAGTAAAACATAAAGGGGACACGTGATGGGGGTCATATACCCACACGCACGCTGGCGCCAACTACACAGCTGGGCGCAGTGCACAGAGGAAACCCTGCAAAGGGTACACGTCCATTCCACTTACAGGTTGCAAGTAGCCAAGAGAAAAATGCTGGATTTTACGGGAAAATAATATTCATAAATCTCCCACCGTGAGTTACAGTGTAACTCAGAGCTGTCTTTGTTTGGCCGCCGCGATGAATTCAATTCTGTTTCCAAACATACTGCCCGAAGCGGACCACTCCCCTCACATTTGGCAAGTGTCCACAACCAGCTTACAGCTGGACGCTCAGACCTGCTTCTGCAGTGCTACGTATCCCAAAGGTCCTGGGGTCTTATTTTCTCTTCTTTGGTGCTTTGCTGCTGGGGGTTCTTCCTGGGCGATGTGCCTCTGTGCAGAGCCACTTTGTCCACGCAGGTCCTGGTGCCTCACCTCACGTTGATCCTGTATTGGAAACTATTCCAAACATGTCCGCTTTGGGGCTGGCAGTGGCTCATGGCGGCCCCCTCTTTCTTCGCTAATCAGCATGTTGTTTCAGACAGTGATACGCACGCTCGTAGCTTAGGGAATCTTTTCATCCATCTAGGTGATATGGCAACACAAATTTTAAAATTTTGGGTAATTTTTTTTTTTGCCCCCAAAGAGTTTATTTTTCCTTAAACATTTCTGGGTGTATAAATGGTAGCGTCTAGGCCTGGAGAGATGACTTAGTGGTTAAGGCATTTGCCAGCAAAGTGAAAGGACCCAGGTTAGATTCCCCAGTAAAGCCAGATGCACAAAGCGGTCCCTGTGTTCAGGGTTTGTTTGCAGTGGCTGGAGGCCCTGGCATGTCCATTCTCTCTATCTGTCGGTCGGTCTCTCTCATAAATAAATAGTAGAGTCGAATGCTGTCAATTAGCATTGATTTGACCTCAAAGGCCACCAAGTGTCTCAATGTCCTCACCTGTACACAGAGCCTACCTCCGGGACTGCTGAAAGGCTGAGGTTGAGTGCGTGTCTGAGGGGCGGGACTCCTGCAGAACTGCTAAGTGCCTCCATTCTCTGCAAAGCACCTTTCATGAGCTGCGATCATAGAAGCCCATTGTCTCCTAGACTTTGCTCTGGGCAGCAGGAGAGGTGGTACTATCAAACCCAAGTCCTCACGTCTCCCTGCTGCCAATAGCACGTGGCTGATGTTGTACTGCAGCATTTGTCTTTAAGAAACCCATGTTTCCTTCATGTGGAAGGTTCTAGACAGCTCTCCCTGGGTCATTGAGACGGCCAGGACAAATCCCCTCATTGCCGCCAGACTTGGCTCCTTGCAAATCTATCTGGTCGTGAGTCAAAACCAGAGCGTCTTTTTCCCTTCCCCTCTTGGGGTTCTAATCATGGATTCACAGATATCATGAGGGAAGGGCTTCAGGAAATGGTGAGGGGCGTTCCTGCTCCCCGTCTTTTGAGGTGAGAGGCTGCAGGTGTTCATGCCTCTGCAGGGTGGGGGCTTGGTGTCATCCACACTGCGGGGAGCAGAGGGCAACAACAATAAAGGTGGTGTCCCAAAGGTCAGGTTGGGGGACTTGCAGAAGGGAGACCAGCTGTCCTTTGGGTACTCTAATGAAGCTAAACCCAGTCCCAAGAGGAGGCAACTCTCCGGCCACTGGCATGGGGAGGGCTGGCACTCAGGGCCAGAGGCTCACGCTGGTGGTACCACAGGAAGGCATGTCCCCCAGCCCTCCCACCGTCACAGCCCTCGACCGTGCTAGCCCAACTGTGAACACAGGCAGTGCACGAGGTACAAGGGTCTCACCCTGCCTTAGGCTCCATGCTTTTTCAGCGCTTCAGTGCCATTCTGGTGAGGATGCATCTCTTATACAGCTGTGCTTCTAGAGGGCAGGGCCTGGCCTTCCGTTCCCTGTTAGGGAGGCTTTGGGGACAGAGACCATGTCCCCTTCTTGCCCCAGAGAGAGCGCCCAGCTGGGGCAGAGTACCACATGATGCACCCAGCAGACAGCAGAGAGCCCATGTTCATCTCCGCGTGTGATTTCTGACTCTGGAGGAGACCTTCATTCCAGAGATGCTCTGTGGGGGACACTGGGCCAGACACGGAACAGCCTTGAGCAGCCAGCACAGAGCTTGGGTGGGAGCAGGTGACAGCAGAGAGGGGTGGACGTGTGTGTGTGGGGGGGGAGATATATATTGTGTACGTGAGAACGTAGCGTGTGTATATGGCTTAGTATCTGAGCATTGGTGTGTGAGTCTATGAGTCTATCTGTGTCTCTGTGTGAGGGATCGAAGGCAATTGTGTGAGTGTGACTCTGGGTATCGGACGATGCAGCTTCACGTTGCTGGGATGAACCTGAGACCAGACACTGTTTACGGGAAGAAAAAGGCATTTATTGAAGCTTACAGATAGAGAGGAAGTTCCATAACGGCAGAAGAAGCTGGCCCCCTTTGAGGGTACACACAGAGAGAAATACCGCCCCCCAGCCCCGTAAACACGCACAAGTTGGGACCCCAGGCAGAGCTCAGACTGCTCTGCATTCCTCTGGCTGGAATTCAGATCCGTCCCCCCACACACAGCAGGGCTGGACCCTAAGATCCGCCCACAGTCACACCTCCTCCAGCCAGGCAGCTGGAGATCTAAAGGTTTAATAAACTTCTAAATCTACTGGGGCGGGGGGATCCATTCACACTACCTGAATGGGTGAATATGTGGGTATGATATGCGTGTGTGTCTACACATGTTTCTGACATGTGGATCTCCATGTGTAAAGGTGTATTGTATATCGTGTAAATGTGAACGTGTGTGGTATATATATTCTCTAAAATGTGTCTGTATGTGTGTGTCTATGTGTATTCTTGGGTGTATGTCCTTGGTGGAGCTAGCAAGGGAAGTATGCCATACACCAGACCTCAGCGTATTTCTTGGGAGCAATTTTCTTCTTTATTGTTTATTTATTTATGAGAGAGAGAAAGAGAGAGAGAGAGAATGGGCACGTGCTAGGACCTCTAGCCACTGCAAACAAACTCTGGACCCATGTGCCACCTTGTGCATCTGGCTTACGTGGGTACTGGGGAATCGAACCTGGCTCCTTAGGCTTCACAGGCAAGCACCTTAACCACTAAGCCATCTCTCCAACCCAATTTTCTTTTCTTTCTTTCTTTCTTTCTTTCTTCCTTTCTCTCTTTCTTTTTAATAAAGGGCACATATGAGACCAGGCATGGTGGCTCATGCTGTAATCATAGCTACTGGAAAGACTGAGGCAGGAGGATTGTGAGATCAAGATTTCCTTGGGCTATGTGATGTGCTCAAGACCAGCCTGGGCAACTTTACAAAACTCTGTCTCGAAATTCTAAAACAACTAATTGTCTGAGGATGTAGCTCAGCGGAGCAGCATTTGTGTAGCCTGAACAAGGCCAGGAAGTTCCCAATCTCTGGTATTACCAAACAAAAACAAAAACAAAAACAAAAACAAAAACAAAAACAAAACAAAACAAAACAAAAAAAAACAAGAAAGAAAGAAGGAAAAAAAAATACCAAAATCTCCACAAAACATGTGAAACAAGGGCCCTCATCTCTCAGATGCCATCAGACATAGGACCCTCGAGTCTCCTGACCCTCATCTTGAAGGAGAGGAGCAAGAATATGAAATTCATAGGAAGGGTTTGTTCATTCACCTTTTTGTTTGTTTTTTTCTCAAGGTAGGTCCTCACTCTAGCCCAGGCTGACCTGGAATTCACTATGTAGTCTTAGGAAGGCCTCGAACTCACAACGATCCTCCTACTCCAACCTCTCAAGTGCTGGGATTAAAGGTATGCACTACCACGCCTGGTCCATCCACCTTTTAAAAAATAATTAAAAAGTTTTGATTTTTATGTATTTATTTATTAGAGACAGAGAGAGGGAGAGAGAGAGAATGGGAGTGCCAGGGCCTCTAGCTGCTGCAAACAAACTCCACGTGCATGCGCCATCATGTGCATCTGGCTTACGTGGGGCCTGGAGAATCAAACCGGGGTCCTTAGGCTTCACAGGCGTGCACCTTAACCGCTAAGCCATCTCGCCAGCCCCCATCCACCTTTCCACCACAGTCATTTTCATGCATGACTCTTCCCGAATGCACAGGGCCACCTGGCCCCTCTGTGAGCTCCATCTAGAACATGCTGGGCACTCACGGCTCCACAGTACAGGCCCCGCCCAGACCTGGCTATGGGGGCTGCCACTGGCCTCAGCAGTTCAGTCAGCAGAGGGACACTTACAGATGGCCCCCAGGGATGAACCTCACAGAACCCAGACCCCACTGCTGGGCAGATGCCCAGCTGGCCTCAAGTCTTAGAATAAGAATGGTGCAGGATAGGCCTGGATATGGTCACAGGTCCAGATAGGGTCAGCTAGACTGTGGGTTCAGGCATGATACCCATCTCATTGGGCCCCAACCCCAGTTCCAGCTGCTTGTCTGAGGCCATCAGATAGGACGTTGTAGGGAGGACATGGAAGAGGACTTGGAAAGGGAATTTCAGAAGCCAATGCCACATGGCTCCTCTATAAGCAAGGGAAAAGAGAGTGGGGTAGAGGAAGAAGGCAGGCTTTGTCAGGAGGCGTGGCTGTTCTGCATGAGGAACGTGGAAAGGCATGGAGGACGCAGGGGGATTTTGAAAGCAACCGTGAGGCGCTTGCACATGGGCTGAGCTTCGTCACGTCCCCCCAGGTCTCAGTGGTGCCCTGGGTCTGTGTGAGAGTGTATTGTGCCTAGGCACTGTTTAGGGAAACAGGCATTCAGCATGCTCAGCCTGTGGTCCGTGGACCGCACGCATCCCAAGATAGCTACGAGTGTGGCTCAAAACATTTGTAGGCGACAGTGTCGTTTGGTAATGTCTGATGAGAAAAGTGGGTGCCCTCCACGCACCACAGGTTCTAATCGGGCAAAGATTTCCAGAGCAAGGCAAGAAGAAAAGGTAGCACCCCAGATTCTAGAAAGCATGTTTGACCTTCCCTAGGGCACCAGCTGCAGTTCCAGAGACCAGCCCTGGCAGACACAAGACCAGTCCTGGCAGACACAAGGACCGGACCCTTAAAAGTTCCCTACCTCTCCTAGAACAAAATAGGTTTTGTGGCTTTGGATGGTCCCACACTAACACAACATCCAAAATCGGAAAACTTCTACGTAATCTGTATCAGTGTACTGCAAAGAGACCCCGTGGATTTGCTTGGCATCTGGGGTGGGGGTGGCAGAGGACCTTTGCTTTTCAAAGCCCTACCTCCCAAGTTGCCCTTTGGCGCTGAGCAGTTAAGGAAAGAAACACTTCAAAAGAGCTGACTTACACATGTGTGCACATGGGTGGCATACACTGCCGACTTCACAGTGAAGAAATATTTTCTGATAGAAGTCAAGCTTGAGAAAGGAATCCAAGAGGCTGCCTTGTGTGAAAGTATGGTATTAATAATTAAGCCATGCAATCATTACCTCAGGATATTATTCCTTAAATATCTCTTGCAAAGGCAATATGATTACATATGAATGATATCAATTTTCTACCAACAAAAAAATCTGCAGAAATAGGAATTGAATTACACTGTCCAATTTGCTGTAAAGTTCACTGTATGTGAAGAAATTAATCAGAGCTACCGCCACCCATTTTTATGGGGACATAAAATGATGTGGACTTCCATTTTTAATAAAGATGCATGGCACTTTTATGAAGACCGACTAATAACACGATAATGAACTGAAAAGCTACTGATATATTAAGAATAAAAATTTTGAGGAGTGTATTTACAGAGACTTTTTGTGTGAGGTGGTGTTTCTCTGAAGTCTTTTTTTTTTTAATCATTATAAAACAGAAGCAAAATTTCAAGGGAGAGCATGGAATGACTGTTGTGCAAATTTATCTTCAAGATGTGCAAATGCTCCCAGAACATATGTGTTTGGAGAATACATTCATGCTCCATCAACCCCAACATGAGTGGCCACCTGGGAAAGCTATGCCCCCTCCTTCTTTCAATTCCTTCTCCTTCACCTTTTAACCCTTCAGCGCACCAACAACCCACCAGGAATTTCTCAGGAAGCAGCGTCCCAGAACGGCAACTCCTGGGAGACAAGGGCCGGGAAGCTAGATTTAATGGCAGCTGGATGTCAGCTCAGTCTCTCCCCAGCTTCAGGTAAGATTCCTCAGCTTTGTCCCCAACCTCAGAAACTGAGTGGGATGCAGACACATTATTGTAACAGACAAATGCTTTTAGCTATTTGTTGTTGTTGCATGTGGGTGTTGTGTATGCATATTGGCATGTATGTGCGTGCACCTGTGTGGGGGTACATGTACACACGTGTGTGTGTGTGTGTGTGTGTGTGTGTGTTTGGAGGCTTTCTCTTTTTTAAATTATTTATTTATTTTCAAGGAGTGTGAGAGAGAGAGAGAGAGAGAGAGAGAATGGGCCAGCCAGGGCCTCCAGCAGCTGCAAACTCTAGACATATGCACCACTTTGTGAATCTGGCTTGATGTGGGCACTGGGAAATCGAACTCGGGCCGTTAGGCTTTGCAGGCAAGTGCCTTAACCACTAAGCCGTTTCTCCAGCCCCGGGATATCTTATCACTTTGCATCTTATTTACTGAGGCAGGGTGTATCACTTGAACCCAGGGCTCTTCAATTCAGCTAAATTAGTTAGGCTTGTCCCAGGGATCCTCCGTTTCTGGCCCCCAAGCCCTGGAATTGCATGAGAGCCACCATGCCCGCTGTCATTTACCATTTACATCCGTGCTGGGGATCCAAGCTCATGCTTGGATAGCAAGCGCTGTAGCCACTGGGCTATTTCCTCAGCGCTTCACTGCATATTTTTTCTTTTTCTAGTAGAATACTGCTGTCTGGATAATCTATAAGAAACAGAAATCATTTATTTCCACTCGAGGTCAAAGTGCCTTCAGATCTGGTATCCAGTAAGGGCTGCTGTCTACTTTCCAAAGGGCTCCTCCATTGCAGCGCCCTCTGGAGGCAGAAGAGAGAAGAGGTAACTAGACCCAACTGCCTCTCTCAAGCGCTTTCTCAACAAAGTCAGTCCATCTTCCCCAGCACGGTTGCATTGGGAATTGAGTTTCCAAGAGACACGCGTGAGGATCCCTCAGATCATAGCGGGGGGTCCTCACGGACTCGCTCTGGTTCATATATGCCTTACCAGATGCATGCGCCACCTTGTGCGTCTGCATGGATACTGGGGTGTTGAACCTGGCTCGGTAGACTTTGCAGGATAGCATCTTAACCGCTAAGCCATCTCTCCAGCCCCATTCTCCTCTTCTTGAGATAGGGTCTCTCATTGGCTTGGAGTAAAACTGGACTAGATCGGCTGGCCAGCAGGCTCCGGGGAACTGCATGTCTCTACCTCCCCAGCACAGGGATTACCAGCACGCACTGTCATGCCTGCCTTTTTCACTCGGATCCTGGGGATCGAGTTCAGGTTCTTCTGTTTGTGAGGCAAGCACTTGGCTGACTGAGCCATCACCCCATCTCATCAAACAGCCATTTCTTAATGTGTGTGTTTAGAGAAATAGATAATATATAAACACATAATTTGTAACATGTATAATGTATACACACACATATACTACTATTTTCAGAATAAAAAAAATCCATGTTTACCATAAAAACTTGGGAATATAGAAAAATGTGAAGAAAATAACAAGCACACAACATTATTCTCCCACACAGAGATAACATCTGTAACATCTTGGTGTAGTATTTTATTTCATTTAAACCCACAGAATTATCTGCACATACCGACACACATATGTGATTATTATCCAACAATCTTATGTATCTGTTACAATTTAAACTTAATTTTGAATGACTAACTCATATTTGTGGTTCAAAAACCAGAGAGTAGAAAGCGGTTTTTTGCCCTAACGTTTTTGCTATGAGCATGTTTTCGGGCTATTAACATTTCATAAATGTGTTTTTAATGGCTCCAAAATTCAGCACGCGCCGACGCACCTGCTTAACCTCCTTGTCCTCTATGCACGAGATGCGGATCTCACAGGCACAAGGCCAACAGGCCTCAACTTGTGACAACTCAGTCAGGAACATCCTCTGTGTGCACATTGCCTCTAGTCGGATTATGGGAATCCTGTTTTGAGACAAGAGGAAGTGGAGAAGAGGAGCCGGGCCCTCCAGGGGTCTGCCCACGTCCCATTTGGAAATGTCCCTGGTGCTAGCTCCTGTCTTTGCCACCAGCCTTGCAGCTTCCTGGAATGGGGGTTCCTTGGGGGTTCTGTGGCCTCAGGACCCGGGTAGCTCCAGGTACACCTCTCACCACCCCATTAGCAGACACTGCATGGGTTAGGAGAGGCGTGCCGGCTTCCCTGTCTTGGAGATAGGTCAATCAGTCCACTAGCCAGGCCTTGAAAGTTCAACAGCGGTTAACTCCGGACCATGCAAAATTCTGAGACGCCCGAAGAAGATCTGATCACCTCAGTACTGGAGGAAAGCGAGCCCCAGGGAAGCCTGGGATCTCACTCAGCCGGGGAGTGCCTGCTGTCAGCTGCAGGAGGACTGGTGAGCCCTCACTGCCCACTGGCCCTGCACACTCCTCTCTGTCACTCAGGATCTTGCTGTGACAAAGATGCCTTGTCCCTTGTCCCTGCTCTCTGCCTGCCGAGATCTGGTGTAAGCACCTCTCAGGCTCCATCCTGGGGCTTCTCTAGCTCTTGTTTTGCTTTCTTCCATCCCTGGATGCGTGGCTCCCTTCGGCTTTTCCCAACGTGCCCTTGCATGTGTCTCCTCTCTATCTCTGCGTGTGTCTCTTTCCTACCCACGTCTGCTCCTTCTCTCCCACTGTCTGCTGCTCTCTGCATCTGCCTCATCTCTCTATTTCTGTTTCCTTTTCTATTGCTGGCCTCTCTCTATTCATCTCTGTACCTGGCCCCCTCTCTCTTCCAGCTTGCATATTTTGCACATTCTTGTACTGGGACTCTCTTCTGCCTGTGTTGTCCTCCGTGCCAGCCCCGTAGGATAAAACCCTGCTCATTCTCACCTTCAAGCTTCCTCTCAAATGCCTCCCCCTCTGGGAAATCTTCCCTAACCTTTCTGAACGGAGGGACAAGCTGTCTCTTTGGGGCCCAGTGGGGCCCTAATTGAGGACTGGGACCGCACACAGTGGAGGCTTGCAGATTCTGCCTTCGACACTGGGTGCATTGAGACCAACCTGAGTATGGCAGGGGACAGGCGCCAGGACAAGAGCTGGCAACTGCACACTTCCCGGAAGAGAGCCCCCAGGCTTCCGTATCACACACTCCCCAGGATCTGAGCTGTTGCCACATCAGGCACAAATGTGCCACTGCTTCGGTGGAAACAGGCTTGGAGGCAGGCACCATGGTTCAGGGCAAGCCCTCCCTGTGGGACACTGAGCTGGGCCCTTCTGAATCTCACTTTTCCTTTCCATAATATAGGAGCAACATGGCCATGGAGCAGGTTAGAAAAATATCTAAGCATCTTGAAGAAAATGAAACTCAAAGCACTCCACTTGTGATGACTGTTGGGACTTTTCTTTTTTTTTTTTTTGATATTTCGAGGTAGGGTCTCACTATAGTCCAGGCTGACCTGGAACTCACTATGCAGTCTCAGGGTGGCCTCGAACTCACGGTGATCCTCCTACCTCTACCTCCCAAGTGCTGGGATTACAGGCGTGCACCACCACGCCCGGCTGTTGTGACTTTTATAAGCCTGTCCTTGTGAAAGACACACAAAATCTGCTACCCAGAGCCGGGCATGCATCTTGCATGGCACAAGGGAGCTCACAGATGGGGTTCAGGGTGTAGAGGCGTGATTTCCTGGTGGATCTTGTATAATCACAGAGATCCAGGTAAGGAGACAGGAGACCAGTGCGAAGGCCACGGAAGGAGAGGGCAGGCTCGAGAGGAGATGCTGGCTGAGTTTGGAGGAAGGAGCCAGAGGCCCAGAGAAGACGACCCGGAGCCTCCAGAAGTCACCCAACACTACAGATCCACGCCAGTGACACGCTTGAGCTGATTTAAGCTGCTGAGTTTGTGGGACTTCGTTACAGCAGCCCCAAGACACTCATAATACAAAAAAAAAAAAAAAAAAAAAAAAAAAAAACCTGCTAGAATCCCATCAGTGATAGGAGCTCCAAACCTCCTCATTGCAATGTCCACAGCCACATTCTGTTGTCTAAAAGCCCCTACAACCCACCACGTGTCCCAGGTGCTATGGTGAGGGCTAAGCCACGCAGGCTGCTTGGCAATGGGAAACCATATTCGAAAGTAAAGCTCCCCAGAAATCCACAAGCTCAAAGCGGAACCCCCGGCTCCCCCATAATGTGTATTTCAGCACATTATGGTGCTTGTACTGCAACCTCAACTTAGGTTTCCTCTGTGGAGGTTTCCTCTAAGATACACGTAGGTCTTTCAGACCCTATTATCCCCTAAGATATCTTGGGCACACCTGTCTCTGCTGTACCCCACCCTCTGCCGCTGCTGCTCTTGATGTTGACCTCGGCAAGTGCAGGTTCATGTAAGACTCAAGTCTTAACTCTCCCCAAGACGACACCCTGGGGTGCACACCCTTTCTCCTCATAGAACTGACAGAGCCAGGCACAATCTTGTCATCGGAACAGACGACTGCACGTTCAAATAGATGAACGAGCTAATCAGGTGGTGTGCAAAGACGAAAGTCTTCAGCCAAGCCCATCATCCAGCCACTCGCATGCATCTCTGAGGAGACAGGAAGGCGAAAAGGCCACAGAGCCTGATGGGTGATTGGCTTGTTCCCACAGACTAGAAACCTTCTAAAAGTATCGGGGCTTTCCGCAAGTATTACTTCTGTAATATTAATTTTGGAAATAAAACCTTTCTTTCAAATGATGGAGTGAAAGGAAGGCTTTAGATGACCTGTCAACAATGACCTGTCCTTTAAAAAAAATAGCTTTAATTCCTGAGCCCATGCACCCACAAGCCACTCAATTTCTTCCCACACAGGAGACAATGGGTTTTCCAAGCTAACTGCTGCGCTGTAAGTGATTTAAATTAATGATTGATTCTCTTAAAGACAGTCTGGGATCTATCATTGCGTGATAAGCAGCCCAGACTCCTCTATCTGCATATAGCCGTGTAGGGCAGCAATATCTGGCAGTGAATATGAAAAAAATCAATTTTCTCTAGTTTCTGCCCTATCTCCTGAGTCTGAGATATGTCTGGCTTGTTTTTCAAATATTGCTGCAGGTAATTCAGCACCCTTTCCCGGGATGCCTGCTACTTGTTGGAGTGTTGGTGCTAATCTCAGTAAAATTTTTTGCATGTGTGTGTTTTACATATGTGTGTTTCTATGTTATATAGGCTCATGCATATGTGCATGTGTGTTTGGATGCCAGAGAACAGCCTTGGGTGGCGTCCTCAGGAATTCCATCCACCACCTTTTGAGACAGTCTTTCATTGGCCTGGAGCTCACCAAGTAGGCTAGACTTGGCTAGCCAATAAGCCCCAGGGATCCTCCTGTCTCCACCTCCCCAGTGTTGAAACTCCAAGCACATGCCACCACGCCACTGGCTGTCTATGTGGGTTCTAGAGATGGAATTCAGCTCTTCTTGCCTGCGAGCTGAGCATTTCATTAATCGAGCTATGTCTCCAGACCGAATTCTCATTTCTAAACTACATCCCTTCCCCGTAAGGCAACCGTCTACCCCGCCCCCCCCCCCCCCCTTGGAGGCACTGGGCTGGGATCTGGTAAGTGCGGTGGTAATTACCCTTGATTTCCACCACAACAATTGCGTTTTTAATGAGAACTCCTCCTCACCAGCAGATTATTCTGCTCGCATCCCTTCTGGCGGTGCATTGCTGCTCCCTTCCCGGGATGAGCCACGGAGGCAGGGTTCCCACGGGGAGACGGCGGCTGCTCTTCTCAGTCATTTTGGCTGGATCAGTAGCATAGCTTTTACAAAACTACTCCCTCTCCTTCCCCTTTTAAGGCACTTTTTTTTCCTTTTTAGCAAAGCCTTCTGTTTACTCAGGAAATGAGCAAATTTTTCTCATCAGTATGTGGTTTAAGAAATAGGTTGAGCTGGGGAGATGGCTCAGCAGTTAAAGGCGCTTTGCTTGCAAAGCTTGATGACTCGCGTTTGATCCCCCAGTACTCACATAAAGTCAGATGCACCGAGTGACCCGTGTGTCTGGAGTTCCTTTGCATTCTCTCTTTCTCTCATCCATCAGTAAATAAATATTAGACGAAATTGGGCGTGTTCAGGGTGGTGGTACGGCCGTAGACAAATAAATATTTAAAAAAGAAATACACTCATGGTTGGTTTGTCCAGAACCCCTTTCTTTCTTCCTCGTCTCCTTCCTGGAATGCCAATGTCTTGTCGCTCGCAGCTTGACAGATGGGGCCCCCTGGGCAATAAAGTAAGAGCATTAAAAAAAATGGACTGGACCAGTACCTCTTACTTCTGTGGAAAGAGGCCAAGGAGTTACCCTCAGTCCTAGGAGTGACTAAGAAATTGGGATCTGATATGCAGAAGCCTTGGCATGGGTGGGCTTGAGCTCTAGTGAGCCCAGGTGCATTGTGGGGGATGATGGAAGCCTTCTGGATCTCAGCATGGTGGGTGGGCGGCGGGGGGTCTGTAAGAATAGTGCTGTCAGAGCCAAGCAAGGAAACGTTTTCTTCCTTCTATCTTTTGAGAGTCAGACCAGCATAGCACCTGGCAATCCCAGGACGACCAGCTAATATTTGCTGAATTAATGATGGTAAGGAAGTGAGACGGGTAAGTATAGCCACCCAGGACACTGCTTGCTTGAGTGGTAAACAGCTTTCTCCTGAACAATGCACCTAGCAACCTACTGGGAACCTGGGATCGCCATGTGTATTGGACTGCTCTTACACCCCACTCCATACACTAAACTCGATTCTGTTAGCGACTATTCTTCACGGTCAATACCTAGTCAAATATATTCTTAGATAGCTCTGGAAACAGCAGATGCTCATCCAGCCTGGACTGATTTGGGGTATGTGCTGAGTAAGGCAAACTGTGTCCTCTAAGTGAACTTTTAGGGAGAAAACTTTATTTACCACCTTATGCCACTGAGCTATACCCCCACCTTATACCTAGGCATAACTGGGCATATGTAGGATTAAAATCAGACACATACATAGGATTAAATCAGGGTGTACCTATGATTAAGATCATGGACGGAATATACACAGTAGATAAAATGTTCTAAAGAACCCAAACCTGTCAGTCAAACCATATGGCCACCCAAATTATGCTGTCAGTAAGTGATTCATGTTCCCCTAAAACTCTGTGAAGAGAAGCCTCGAACCACTTCCCGGTGCCTTTGAGAACGCCCTTCTCTGATAGTGTTCAAACCTTTACTATTGCTTTGCTCGTTATAAAGTGTCTTTCTGGATAAATGCTTGTGTGTGCCTTCTTCAATTCTTTGAGTAAGATGCCAAGACTCTGGAAACATCCTGAGGCCATGGGTAACAGTGGAGGTACAACAGAACTTTAGAACTGCCAGAGGCCTTGCCAATGTTTTAATGCAAACCTAATCCAACACTGGCAATTTAAAGAGGTCTAAACTGTGTCCCAGAGATAGGAAATGCATGAACTGTGTGGCATAAGACCTCTAACTTCGTAGACATATGTTCATGTCTATCAGCCATGTCGGTTCTTGGTTTTCTTTTCATTTTGTTTTGCTTATTGAGACAAGGTCTCATGTAGTCCAGGCTGGTCTCAAGCTTACTATGTAGCTGAGGCTGGCTTTGAACTCTTGATTTTTCTGCCTCCACCTCTCAAGTGCTGGGATTATAGATATGTGCCATGACACACATATCCCATGGACATTTAATGTTTTTCATGTGGTATTTAATCTAATTTAATTTATTTAAGAATGAGGGAGAGAATGGGTGTGCCAGGGCCTCCAGGCACAGATGAACTCCAGACACATGCGCCCCCTTGGCATCTGGCTTACGTGGGTCCTGGAGAATCGAACCGGGATCCTTTGGCTTTGCAGGCAAACGCCTTAACCTCTAAGCCATCTCTCCAGCCCTAATGTGGTATTTTTGAAGATTTTCAATGTTCTGTCTGGTGCTATGTGTGAACAGACATGGAATTGACATTTATATATTTATCTTGTATCCAGTATATCTGCTATGCTTTCTTTATTTTCTAAGAGTTTATCTGCAGATTCCTTAGAATTGAATTTTTTACATTACAATCAAGTTGTCTGTGGGTAATGACAGTAATGGAATTCTAGGTTGGCAATTAGGCTTTTTATTTAGCACTTTAAAGATGGTAATTAATTCCTTGTTTTCTGGATTCCATAATTTTTGTTGAGGAAGCAACTGTCAGTAATAGTTTTGCAACTTTGAACATAAGGCACCTTCTAAATCTGTCTGGATTTAAGATTTCTGTTCTGACTTCTAGGTGTTGGTGGCTAGTAGGTTTTTTTTGCTTCAGTTTCTTGGTGCTTCTTGAACACACAGCTTTATGTCTTCCATCAGTTGTGGGGATTAGTCATTATCCTTTCAAAGACTGCTCATGCTCTGCTCCTTTTCCCTTTCCAAGACTCTAATTATGCATACGTTAGACTATTCGCTCTGTCCTGTATGTCTATTCTCTCTTCCACCTGCTCGCGATGTTTGCTCTGTTATTTAGCCTGACATTTTCTATTCATTTGTCTTCCTCATTGCTAATCTTCTTTTCTTACAAATCCAGCCTTCTGTTAAATTCTTCAATTGATTTGATTCCCCCCTTTCATCTCCAGAGTTTTTAATTCCTTTACACGGATTTCAATTCTTTTTTTTTAAAAAAAATATTTTTATTTATTTATTTGAGAGAGAGAGACAATGGGCACGCCAGGGCTTCCTGCCACTGCAAACGAACTCCAGATGCATGTGCCACCTTGTGTGTCTGGCTTACGTGGGTTCTGGGGAATCAAACCGAGGTCCTTTGGCTTTGCAGGCAAGTGCCTTAACCCCTAAGCCATCTCTCCAGCCCAGATTCCTATTCTTTGATGAACGAAACCACGTTGTCATCAGTTCTCTTGACCATGTCAATCTCAGTTCTGTCAAAGTGCATCTTGATGATTAACGGATCATTGACTTGTCTATTTCTATGGTCTTTCTTCTATTGGTCTGGTTTCTTGGTAAGCTTAGTCATTTCTTTGCTGGGCAGCATACATAATGAATGAGTCCTTGTGGAGGGCTCCTGTCCTATGATTATGAGAGTGAGAAACAATCACCAAGTATTTCCAATGGGGCTTGCAGGATTTTTTTCCCCCTAAAATATTTTATTTATTTATTTGAGAGACAAAGAGGCAGATAGAGAGGAAATGGGTAAGCCAAGACCTCTAGCCACTGCAAACAAACTCCATAAGCATGTGCAGCCTTATGCATCTGGCTTTATGTGGGTACTGGTGAGTCGAACCTGGGTCCTCTGGCTTTGCAGGCAAGCGCCTTAGCCACGAAGCACTCCCTCCAGGCCATCTTGCAGGTTTTATGCCTCTACCTAAGAGCTGGGGAGATGGCTCAGCAGGTTAGAGTGCTTGCTGCACAAACATAAGGGCCTGAGTGATCCCCAGAACCCATGTAAAAATCAGGGCCTGGTTATGCCTGCAGGTCACCCCAATCCTGAGGGGAGTGGAGGCAGGAGAATTGCTGAGTCTTGCGGGGTAACCAGTTTGATAGAAAATGAAAAGCAGCTTCAGGTTCAGTAGGAGACTCTGTCTGAAGGGAACAATGCAGAAGAGGGACAGACGAGGAGGCTCGGTGTTCTGCTCTGGCCTCTGCATGCATGTGCCCTGCATAGTGCGTGTGCACACACATGTGCATACACTATGCACCACACATTCCCAAGGTCTCTTCCTAACTTTTCTCTCACTTCCCTCCACTCCAAGGGTACTGCAGTTCTCCAAAAGTCCTGAATAAGACCCTGTCTGTTTGACAGGTCTCTCTCTCTCTCTCTTGGGGGATGAAGACATCTAACTGTTTTTATTTGGCCAAAAGTTAGGGTCTCTGCTTCACATTCCATTCACTCCCTGTCCTGCATCACTTGAGAGCCTGCCAAGGGCAAGTGCGAAGCCGTGGGGACTGAGCTCACGTCCCCACGTCGTCTTTCTCTCTGGCAAGTCAGCATCCCTGAGATTTGGCTCTGTCTCTCTCGTGAGATCACCAAAATCTCTGGTGGATTTCCTGACTCCTATTCCTAGAAATCTGCCTCGATTTTCAGATGCTAGATGCCATTGCTCTGAGGGGAAGAGACATTTATAAGATATGAGTTTGTTTCCCTAAAGACTATTCATCCTAGGAAGTTGGCCCCCGAGTCCTGGTACCCTCAGCAATCCTTCAGTGCCTGTTTTTTATTTATTTATTTATTTATTTATTTATTTATTTATTTACTTACTTACTTATTTATTAGATAGGGAGAGAATATGGACACACCAGGGCCTCCAGCCACTGCAAACCAACTCCAGACGCACATGCCCCTGTGTGCATCTGGCTTACATGGGTACTAGGGAATTGGAATCTGGGTCCTTAGGTTTCACAGGCAAGCACCTTAACCACTAAACCACCTTGCTAGCCCCCTTCAGTGCCTTTTAAAGAAACATTATAACTAGAATATTTTCTATCTTTCTATAGCTATCTATCATCAATCTATCATCTCTCTACTTATCTATATGTATGTATCAGGTACTTTCTTGTTGTTGGGACAAAAATACCAAATCAGAAGCAGCTTAAGGGGGGGGGGGAAGGGTTTATTTTTAGTTTGTAGTTTTGAGGGGAAATGTTGCTCATGGCAGGGAAAGCTTGGCAGGAGCTGACCTCCAGCACTGCGTCATCACATGAGGGGGTTAGCAGCAGAAAACCTGCAAGCGGGGCCCTGCTGTATCCTCAAGGCATGACCCCAGAGACACACTTCTGCCAGTGAGGCAGCTAGGGTGACTGGAAAGTCAACAGCACGAATGTCTTGAAGCCTGCAGACTCCACTTTGCTAGAGATCAGAGAAGAATCTGGCTTCTCCTTATCTCTTACCTAATCTGGTTTTCCCATAAACAACCCGAGTCCCTCTCAGGGAAGGAGCTCCTCTTTTCTAAAATGAAGGGTTACATCTGATCCTGAAATTCTGGTTGGTTAAGCTTGGCCCTTAACTTGGCATCGTGGCTGGCCTCTTGAACCAGATTTCTAATCCAGGCCAATTAGCTCTCTCTCAGGCTTACTACCTCAGTCTGAAGGTCAAGCCCGCCACAATTAGATTACACATAGTTGTGTACCAGGTGGCCAAGTCCCTTGTTGGTCTTTTCACTTCTCCTCAACTTCCAGGTCCTATTCTGGTAAGCCCCCCTCTCTCAGCTCAGCTGGGCTAAGATGGGGGGGACCCCAAACCCCCTACTCCCACCCCTTCCTGCCTTCCACATGGCAGGAGCTCTCTGTACATTTGTTCTCCATTTCCTCCCTAAAGTCTTTCTAAAATCCCTTTTCACACTTTTCCCAGGCCTGTGCCCAACGCTCACATGGGCTCTCAGACCTCATGGGTGTATCCATTGCCCTTCCCTTGGTTTGCAGACTTACCCTTGTTCCCCTGAATAAGCATAATAGCTTAATAAACTATCCTTCTCTGTCTTGTTTTATGCCAATCCTTGTTAAAAAAAAAACAGTCACAAGCCCAGGGCTTGGAGTTTAAGGACTTTGCCTAACCACCACCCCCCCGCCACCACAAACCCACCAGGAAGACTACACCTTGTAAAAGTTCATGACCTTTCCGGACACCACCACTGACTTGGGATTAAGTCTTCAAGTATATGAGGCTGTAGGGGACAGTTTACATTCAAACCATGACAACATTCATGTAACCTTAATTGTGTGTGTGTGTGTAGCATGAAAATCTTTCTCTATGGGTGGTGGTACATATACATGTGTGTGTATGTGTGGTGTGGTGCTGTACCACGTGTGGTGTCTGCATGTATATGTACAGAGACACGCAGCCCCTGTGTACCCGGGCAGAGGCCGGAGAACGTGGAGTGTCTTCCTCTATCACTCGTGCGTGCTTCCTTGAGATGAACTGGCATTTGCCATTTCCAGTCAGACTAACTGAGCAGCAAGCCCCGGTGGACTTTTTTGGTCTTTACTTCCCACAGCCCCGAGCTTACCGCCGCACATGGCCACACCTAGCTGTTTATGTGAGTCCTGGGAAATTGAGCTCAGGCCAAATCATGATCTTTCCGGCCCATGTGCTTGCATGGAAAGTGAGCTAACCTGCCGGGCCATCTCTCCTGCCTTCCATGTGCTTTTTCTCATCGTTCTTGGCAGGGCCATTGATTTCCCCAAGGTGGGGTTCTTCATTCAGTTGTTACTGAAATCTCTCTCTCATACTCCCAGCAGGTGGTCACCTGAGTGTTGGGCATCGATTGGAGACACAGGCTAAGTAAAACAGTATTTCCCGAGATGCTCTCTGGAGTTCAGAAATTATCTAAGATGCTGCTCAAAGAGAACCATGTTTACGTAAGTTTGGAGAGATTCATGAAAAACTTTCTCTAGGATTTGCCACATGCAGATGCCTACTAAGATTTCCTTGGAGTCATGCATACAGAAACGGGAAAACACCGTTTGTATTTTTGTTTTTTTTCCAGTTAGGTCTTGCTCCAGCCCGGGCTCACCTGGAATTCACTATGGAGTCTCAGAGTGGCCTTGAATTCATGGCGATCCTCCTACCTCTGCCTCCTGAGTGCTGGGATTAAAGGCGTGCGCCACTAAACTAGTCTCATGTTAACATTTTGGTTTTCTTTTTATTATTATTATCATTTGTTAAGATTTATTTGAGACAGACACACACATACACACACACAAAGAGAGAGAGATTGAGAGAGAATGGGTGCACCAGGGCACTAGCCACTGTAAACGAACTCCAGACTCATGCACCACCATGTGCATCTGGCTTATGTGAGACCTGTAGAATCCAACCTGGGTACTTAGGCTTTGCACGCAAGTGTCTTAACCACTAAGCCATCTCTCCAGCCCAATGCTTTGGTTTTCTATACTGACAGCTTCCATAATTATAGACAATAAACCATGATAATTCCCTCCTCACTCCTATTTCCCCCTCACAAATCCACCCACCATCATATCCCCTCCCCACTCAATCAGTCTCTCTTTTATTTTGATGTCATCATTTTTTCTCCTGTTATGATGGTTTGTGTAGGTAGTGTCAGGCACTGTGAGGTCATGGATATCCAGACCATTCTCTGTCTGGACGAGTGCATTGTAAGCAGCCCCTACCCTTCCTTTGGCTCTACATTCTTTCCACCACTTCTTTTGCAATGGGCCCTGAGCCTTGGTAGGTGTGATAGAGATGTCTCAGTGCTGAGCACTCCTGTCACTTCTTCTCAGCACTATGGCGACTTTTGAGTCATTATTCTCTTTTTAGGTTAACACTTTTAACCTTGTCTCCCGAAGCCTATGTGACCTCAGAACACTTCTTCCTCAGTGTGTTCAATAATACCACAACACACTTTAAGAAACATACTACCGCTGACAACCCAAGGAAATGTAGTGTCAGAACCTCTTGCTGATAGTCATAGGAACTCAGTCTTCAAGATTTCAGAGTCAATGTGAAGGAGATGGTGCCTCGGGTGAACAGCCTGGGTTTGTCTGGACTTGGTACAAGGAGAGGAAGCCTGAGGTGAAAGGTCACAGGACACAGCTATGCTTAGGATGGAAGTCTCGGTGGACCCCTGCGCTCTTCACACATTTCAGAATAGAGCGGGTTGTTGGTGGTCACAATGGGATTGGTTACAAACGGCTCTCATAGAGTACCTGTGCTTGGACTCTCCTTGTCTGTTCTGAGACAATATAAGTAAAGCAATTAGCAAAAGACCCTGAAGTTAATAAGCAAGTAATGAGTGTTAAGTGTCATTTGTGTTTCTAAATATTCATGATGTGCTTTCCTATTCTATAAACCGCTGTGCTTCTATAGCCTCCTCTATCCAGTGATAATCATTTTATTAAAAAATATTTTCATTTATTCATTTACAACGAGAGAGAGAGAGAGAAATAGAGAACATGGGCATACCAGGGCCTCTAGCCACTGCAAATGAACTCCAAATACATGCACCACTTTGTGAATCCAGCTTTAAGTGGGTACTGGGAAATTGAACTTGGGTCGTTAGGCTTTGCAGGCAAGCACCTGCAACTGCTGAGCCATCTCTCCAGCCCTCCAGTGATGATGTCATATTTGATACCTTTCACTATTCCATTCCTGAATTGAAATGAGCATTTCAAAGAATCCTCATCAATATGTCTCCCCAAGGACTTCCTTGGTTAATCATTTTCCTCTGATCTTCTTTAACCATATATTATTATTGTTACAGAGAAGGGTATAGTCTGGAGACTCACCAATAAGTTAGAAGGTAGTAATTGGTTAGCTTTCCTGTGAACACATGCAGAGTATTTTATGAATTAATCCCTAGCAAATCTAAAGTAAATATCCGGAGAAACAACACAGCAATACCAAGAAGGAAATTGATGTGACCATGACCACCAGAATTCTTGGAAAAGAACACTATGGGCTTAAGCAATGAACCATTCCGTTCCTCACATTATTCCAGTGACAACTCAAGATCCCTCATGAGTGACAAGAGTACAATCAGAGTCAGAGGCATGGCCAGCTATTCATCCACTGTTCTGTCATACAGATAATTGCCTGGACACTGCTACACTCCAGGTATTGCGCTAGGTGCTGAGGGACATGGGGCTTGGCAGTGACCAACGCGGACACCCTTGCTTCCCTGTGTTCATAGTATATGCATTTTTTGATGCCAGTAGGGCTGAGAAGGAGTGTGGTGGGGAGAAGACCCAAGGCAGCTATCGGGAGACCTTTGTGTCTGAGAGGCCTGTTTGAGGCATGAGGGAACATAGGCTCTGGGCTGTGAGGCCCTGTGCCATGCCTCTTCTCAACTCTGTGTTCAGTTAAAAATAGGCTTGGTGAGATATTTACTCTGGGGAATTTGAAGACCCTGCTAGTCACGACCCATCTCCCCTTGCATGTCTCATCCATTCCCAGACCAGTGTGGCCGGAACACACTGAGGCCTGTATGGGCCATTTGTTGAAAAATGATGGCTCTGTAAAATGTCCACATTCTAATCCCCAGAACCTTTGACTATGTCCCTTATAGCACAAAAGGGGCACTGCAGATATGCGTAAGGCTCTTGGGCCATCTGGTAGACCCAATGTTGTCATAAGGGTCGCTTGTGATAGGAGGAAGCAAGAGCCAGACGAGTCAGAGGGACGTGACAATGGGAGTAGAGGTTGGAGTAGTGTGGGGCCATAAACCAAGGACTGGAGGTAATTTCCAGAACATGGAAATGACAAGGAAGCAGTGCTCCCTACCGCACTTCCTCCAGAAGAAACGTGATGCTGCCAATTCCCTGACCCTGGGAGACTCTCATGCCTCTAAACCTAACTAATGCATCTCTCTAAGGACTTGGGCTTTTTCTCCAAACAGGTGGGAAAGCCCTCAAAGGGGCTCTGAGAGGGGGCGATCAGGCTGACACAGTGCCAGGTTCATGCTGCTGGGCTGAATGGGGGTGAAGGGCAGCAGGGAGGAGAGGGTGAGGGCAAGGACGGGACAGCTGCAGGAGGCAGCTGAAGAGGCCCCGGTGGCCACAGAGAAGAGACCCCAGGGGCCATGAAGGAGGGCCACGTGGAACTGCCAGCCGACTGGCTGGCTGGGGGTGGGCAAGAGTGCCTGCAACGTCAGTAAGACTTTTGCCTGGGCAGACGTGGGATTGGCTCCATCTAAGGAGGCAGACCCCAGACACGAGGGCTGAGGAGTGGGCAGGCCCAGGAAGCATGGGATGTGGTTCATGTCAGACCCTGGAAAGGAAGCCTTGCCTAGAGAGGGAAGGTGTGGTTGAGGAAGTGACAGTAAGAGTCGGGGCGTTTCCGGTCGTAACTCCCCACTTTACTGAAGGCCCTGGGGTCCCCAAGTGGTTGTTGGCACTGCTAGGGTGTCCACCCAGTACCGTGACACGTGCGTGCCTCAGACAGGGGACGAGCATCATCCCTGGACAGTGCTGAGTCAGGCTTTATTTAACATCTTCCTTAATTATCTGCAGGAAAGGTAAAGACTAACTAATTGAATTCACAGGTTGCATAAGATTGGGAGGTGTTGAGACGGACGACAGTACAGACAGAGCAATCATTCAGAGGGCTGAAAACGTGGGCAAGAAATGCGGTGAGGCTGGTGCGGAAAACCACAGGGGGATTGAGTCTGAGGACGTTCATCTAAACCATTGGAATTCAATGGGCAGTCACAACCAGCGAAGTAGAAACGCTAAAAAAAAAAAAAAAAAAAGGCCTGTGGGTAATGGGACAACAGATTAATTAGAATTCTACCAAGCAAATGGTCCAGGATGATGTTGCCCTGGTACTTACAAGTCTCATGATCCCTTTCTTTCTCTGTGTGTGCTTAAAGACAGACAGACAGACAGACATACACACACACACAGCTTTCAGCCTACCACCTTCCTTGACCAGGGCAGCTCTAGAGAAGACTGACACAGCCCCCGCCACCCTCGTGACCTTGGGTGACCAGAAGGAGAGGTGAGCTCAGGGAAGGGCTGCGGGAGCTTCAAGCAAACATGTCAGGACATGCAGAGCCACGCTGACCTTCACCAGCGAGGTTCCCCAGGCTTCATAGATCAACAACAGCTCAGATTTCAGTGAGGCCTCGTGTTCAATCCTGGCCGCACAGTATCATCGGAGCTGGTTTTTGTAGCCTGCTGGGAGTGTGGGGCCACTGTCACCTCACCTTCCTTCCAGGGAGTGACGCCAAGGAGTGGCTGTCCCATAGAAAAAGCCCAAGTTCTTTTTTTTTTTTTTTTTTTTTTTTTTTTTTTTTGGTTTTACGAGGTAGGGTCTCACTTTAGTTCAGGCTGACCTGGAATTCACTATGTAGTCTCAGGGTGGCCTCGAACTCATGGTGATCCTCCTCTTACAGAGATAGTTCCCGAGACGAATGCAACACCGTCTCAATGGCTTCTTGGGGTCACATGTTCCTTCAACACTCCTCCCTCCGGCCCTCTTATTTGTAAGGAAGGGCCAAGAGACAAGGATCTTTCTCTGGCCTTCCGCGACATCTTTTCAGCTAAGACGGTGTGATGGCTTACGTGGGCTGTTCACTGGACAGGACCCAGACTCATGTGCCAGGGGTTCTCCTAGCCTCTGGGTTTGCCTGTGAGGAATTATGTTGATTAGGTTCCTTGAGGTGGGAAGACCTGAGCTGTGGGTGGCACCATTCCATGGGCTGGGGGGACCTGGACTGTATAAAAAAAAGAGAGAGCTGGCTGAGCGCCAGCACTCGGCAGTCTGCTTCCTCCTTCTGGGATGAATTCAGTTCTTGTCATGATAGACTGTAACCTTGGACGGTCAGCCACAAGGAACACATCCTCCCTTTAGATAGTTCTCTCTCAGCAAGTAAAGTGAGCACTACAGATGCGCTATGAGGAGGTGACTGAGCTCGCTGGTGATCTGTGTTTCTTGCACGTCACTGGCCTCCTCTGTGTTGAGTCCTCACTTGTCTTGTGGTCACAGAGGCTACTGAACTGGTTATGGGGGTCACCACCAACACCCATGAGGAAGGCGCAGGGGAGAGCCGGGGACGGCCCAACTCCCTTATGATCTCTTCTCCTCACCCCATTGGGCTTCAGGGGCAAACATACCTTCAAAGACAGAACTATTGGTGAGAGTTTTGAAATGACAAGACAGTGTTCAACCATTGACCAAACAGACCGTTAAAGCAGCTGCGGCCTTCTGAGCTCAGGGACTTGTGCGGCAAGGCAGCTGGGCACAGCCTGGAGCTCCTGTGGAGAGTCTGGAGTGTGGTAATTCCCACTGGTTCAAACTTATATGAACAGGGGCACCAGGGTTTCACTGGCTGGGAAGCACCCCCCCACCCCAGGCCAGGTCCTTGTGATACATAGTTCATAAGCTCCTCTGTTCACCTGCCTAGCCCAGCGCATGGGGGTGTAACCGCTCCAAACCAGCGCACAGCCTTCTGTCCCCCACACAGCCCAGACCTCACTGCTGTGGGGGCCTCCTTCCATACTGAGCACACAGAGCCGCTGCCCCCGCTCTGGTCTTCCACCCCTCCCTTTGACTTAGATGAAGAATCTGTGCCCATCATATGGTCAACCATCCACCTAAGTGTCTGGCCTCTCACTCAACATGGGCAACCAGTCTCATTGATTGGGAAGTCCCTACCTATGCATTGCATGTAGAGTGGCTGTCCCCCATCCACGTGTAACACAGCCCCCGGTGAACGCAGTCTGCTTAGATATGCTTCAGCTGGGCATGGTGGCGTGTGCCTTTAATCCCAGCACTTGGGTGGATCGCCAAGAGTTCAAGGCCAACCGGAGACTACATAGTAAATTCATTGTCAGCCTGGGATAGAGCAAGACCCTACCTCAAAAAATATATATATATATACATATATATATATATAACCAAAAACAACAACAAACAAACAAACAAATGCAAACCCTCCCTAGCTAGACCTTATCCATGGAAACCGGGACATCCTGTGAGGAAGGGGTTGACGAGTTGGAGGTAGAGAGGTGATTCCAGGAAGCTGAGTAGAGGAGGGTGGCAGGCTGAGCTGGAGCTGTGCCCTTGGAAGCACCCCAGGGTGGGACAGTGCATAGAGGAGCTGAGGGGTAAAGCCACATTGATCCCACCACCCCACACGGAAGGACCACCCGCCAGGGCAGAACCTGGAGGCTCTGCCACAAGGACCCTCATTTCACAGTCACAGTACACTGGCCCCAAGGAAAAGGATGCTGCCAGGAGGTGGGAAAAGCCCTGGGAGAAAACTGTTTTTATTGTCGACTTTTTTTTTTTTTCACAGTTTCAGCAATTTTTGGTGACACTTGCCTGAGGCTCTTGGGGGCTCACTTCATTTATATATGCTTCCTTTAAAAAAAATGATTGTTTGCATCTGATCTTATGGGTGTATCTAAATTCTAGCCACCCACCAGTGGCGGCTAATTCCTTGGAAGGATTTCTTACAATGATTAGGAAGCCTGGCTGAAGAGACAGTGGTGGCGTCTTGGAAGGAGCAAGAATACATGTTATTGAGGAATATCAGCGTTAGAGACAGAACAAAAGGATTGAAGGGGCGAACAGATGGGTGGGTGTTCGGCGCAGGCTCATGATCTATGAGAACAGTGCGGCTGTGCCCTCCCCCCTCTTTCTGTTTTTGATGCATCAGGATATGATGTGATATGATATGACAGAACATGTCAAAAATTTAGGGGAAAATAAAACCCTGGTTTTTTTTTTTTTTTGAAACATCAAACTATTGCTATCAATAGGAACAGCAACTGTTCAAAAATTTGTTTCAGAACTGCCAAGAAGTGAACGCTCATAGAAAAAAAAAAAAAAAGTATTTTCCCCTGCTGTTTGCGAGGTGGACACAAATGCAAGCGGTAGGAGGTTGACAACTTGACACATGTCTAATAAATCTAGAGCATAAAAAGTCAACAATTCACGGCTCAAGAAAGCATCGCCAGAATAAAAAGTGCTACGCGAAGAAAGAGTAACCATTAAAAAATAGATTTTCTGAATTCAGTAAGTAATTTAGCCCTGGGAGCGCCAGCCATCAAGACAAGGAAGCCGTTTCTTTCTCCCTTCATAAGACAGAAAGGAAGCAAAGGTTTGCTCGGAAGGGAGGGGCTGCTGCATTCAAAATGAACCAGCATCCAGCGAGCAGGTGTGCGGCTCCAAGGGCTGGTGACCAGGTCGGGAGTGCGGAACCTTCCAGATCCAGGCTGCTCGGCAGCTCAGAGCGAGAATGGGTTTAATTTGACAAGTTGGTCCAGTTACAGGGAATTCACAGATCACAGCCCAGTGCCAAGCGGATTTGGCCACCGACAGTCCCGAGCTGGCCAAGAGGACAGCAGTTGGGGAAGCTGTCTCTGCTATGCAAACCCTTGAATGCGGGGACAGAGGCAGGGCAGGGACTCGGCCGAGGCTAGAGGATCCTGGCTGAGTGTTTAAGAAGCGGAAAGAGGGAATGAATCATGTCCTTAATATCAAAATAATTCAGGCTTTTGTTTTCACCATTTTTTGTTCCCAAGCTTTGAAATCTCTTTTCTTCCCCAATTCCATGAGTCTGGTGCAGAAGACTTTATCTGAATCTGAATGGTAATTCTCATGTAAACAAAAAAAAAAATATGGGCATTAGAGTTATGAAACCTAATTTGTGCCACTGAGCTAAAAATCTGCATCTTTCTGGATTAGCGGGAGATTGACACACAGCATTGAGGAAGATCTCTGCCTTTCAGAAAACTGACACACTCTTCTCTAATTTATGGGGAAAATTGACATCATTTTTACAAAAATTCAAACCCGTTTGTGAACTGAGTTTTGCATAATGGGATTAATTCGGTTGACTGTCATATCCACTATTTGGCCAAAGCAAAGTTCATCACATCTTCCTGACTTGTTTTTTTTTTGTTTGTTTGTTTGTTTTTTTAAAGGGAAGCTAGAAAGGGAAGGTGTGGTCCACCCTTGCCCGACTATCTTTTCTTTTAAACAGCCAGTCTTCCAAACGGCACCTTGGGTGGCTTTAGGACGTGATGCTAGACAATTCTGTAGAGATGCCTTTTTGAACAGAGCTGAACTGGCCCAACTCCAATGAGAATGAGAGGAAAAAATAACAGCTTTCCTAGTAGCAAGAAAAATTGCTTCCAAGGAAAATCGCTATTTGATGCTCTCTGTTATACGAATGTGTTTGCTGTGCCCCAGAGCTGAGGGTAGGTAGAGCCCATAATTGGTTACCATCCTCCATTCTTTCCTCCTGTTACCACAGAGCTTCTTTCTGTCAGCGAATCTGACCATAAGGAGGAACACATTATGGCTATGTTAGTCAGAAAGGTTGTATTATGCCATGGTGGCAAACTATCCCCAAACTCAGGGGTTCAACAGGATAGTGATTCCTCTTTCCTGATATCATCACATGGACAGCAAGAGTGCTGTTGACTTCAGTACCTCAGGACCCCTGCTCAACTGACAACTGTCCATGCACACCAAGAGTTCCAGGAGTGCCCAAGAAGAAGAGGACACTGGGGACTGAAGAGTCAGCTCTGAATGCTCCACCTGGAGTGAGCCTTCCGCATTGAGCCGCATCTCCTTGGCTAGATCAGGCTTCCCGGCTGCTCCTTCCTGGTGGGTTGCCATGGCCACTCTTGCTGGGGCATCCTGGATCTCTTTCTGTAACTCTGAGGCTGGATGGTGGGGGAACAGGTGAGATGGAGAGAGTTCTCCCGTCTGTCAAGGACTCAAGGTGACCCTTGGTCACAAGTCAGCTCCACTCAACAATGAACTGGAGTCGCGGTTCCCAGAAGGGTATGAGAATGGACAGGAACTCAGAGGCCTCAGTAACACTGTCAGGTCACATCTCAGGGCTAGGAGCTAGGAAGCCTGGGTGGAGGGTGGGGGTTGGGGCATGGCTGGGCACACTTCCTGTGGTGGTTTGAATCGGATGTCCTCCAGTAAACGCGTGTGTTCTGAATGCTTGGTCCCCAGCTAGTGGCAATTTGGAGCTAGTGGAGCCTTGCTGGAGGAGGTGCATTTCTGGGGGAGGGACTCAGGCTGGTTCTAGCCAGCTCCCCCTTGCTAGAACTTGCCTCACTCTCCTGATGCTGTTTTCCACCTGCCGTGGCAGAGGTGGTGCCCAGCCCCTGCTCATGCCACGCTTTCCCCTGCCATCATGAAGCTTTCCCTCAAGACTGTAAGCCAAAATAAAAACTTCCTTCCTTCCCTTTGGCTGCTTTTGGTCATGTGCTTTGTCCCAGTAATGACAAGGTAACTACAACACTTCCCACCAGAAGCTTCCACAATGGGATTCTAATGCCTCCAGGGAGAGAGGAGCAGAACAAGGGGAGCTATGGGATGTTGTACGTGGTCTAGACTTGCAGCAGCAGCCTCTGAGGCAGGACCTGGGGCCAGGACAGGGGTGAGAGGAAATTCTTCTTGGTTTAGTGGCTCTGGAGGGGAAGAGCCTCATTTCCTCCTCAGCCTGTTCTAAGGTCACACCTAGCTTGTTTATGGCAGCGTAGTGGTCTGAGCGTCAGGGGGTGACTGAGGGAGCCCGAGTCCCCTTTCTGAAAGGCACCAGCCACATCCCTTTGGCTGTGCACATGACCTCTGCTGAGCTTCTTTTAGCCTCATGTGGATCTAGCAATGTGTATCTGTCAGCCTGTTTAGAAGACCGAAGGACCTACACCTATTAAATTCTCTCTAAAATAACAATGGTTATCCCATTGATATGGTGCTGGCTTCACTCTCTGTTGGAGAATCTGCTTCTCTCTTTCAGATCGACACAGATCCTGAGGAGAGAATCAGCCCATCACATCTCACCAGGGCCCCAGCTGAAACCATAGAGTAATTGGGGAAATGAGCAAGAGTGCTGCTTCCTTGGTGAACCTGGTATCAGCACCAGGGTGAAGGAGATAGACACAGAGAACACTCAACTCCTACCCAACCAGAGATCCAGAGACACAGAGGCTCCCAAGACCTCATCACTGAAATAGACCTAAAACGAACCCAACATGGCTCAGGGAAATTCACAGAAGAGGGGGTGGAAAGAATGTCAGAGCCCCACGTTGGGTCGTTATGCACAGAGACATTGCCTCTTCCCCATAACTGATGGCTGCCCCCACAATGCATGACCCACAAGCCCCAAGGAGGAGGGCCCCTGCAGAGTGGGGAGCACAGGGAGGAGGCTACCGATGGTACCAATATGGCTGTATACACACTGTGTGCATAACTCATTAAAAGAAGAAGAAGACTGAAGGGAAGCCTCTGAAAAAGCTTGGCACATGCTACCTGCTAAAAAGCTGCTGCTATGACCATAACTGTTTTATTATTAGCTCTGTTTTGAGGATGGCAACTACTAATTACGTAAACACCCATGGGGAACTGCTCAGGCCGTAATGACTCACCTCATAGCCTCACCTGTCCTGTGGCCTTACCCTTCTGGCTGTGGCTAGTGTACAGGAGATAGGTGGGTCACCGGGGCTCTCGCTCCAAGATTATGAATTAGGCAGAGTGCTGGTGGCATCGCACCACTTTGGGGACATGCCTGTGGGTTGTACTGAGGTACCCTAAACTATTCCCCAGTGGGCAGTCAGGGGTGTTGGCTGGGAGGCCCCGTGACCTCCTGGAGCTGGGGGATCCTTCTCCAGGGCCCCCTGAGCTGCCCCACGCTACCTTGATGGAAGCTCCCGGGCTGGGAGGGTGTACGTGGACACCCGGTGTCCCTGTCCATGGGGAATCAGGCACACGGGACCTTAACTCTGTCCAGTCCTTGAAGACCTCTCGGTATTTGTCTTAAAAAAGGGGGCGGGCTGGAGAGATGGCTTAGTGGTTAAGCGCTTGCCTGTGAAGCCTAAGGACCCCGGTTCGATGTTTGATTGCCCAGGACCCATGTTAGCCAGATGCACAAGGGGGCACATGCATCTGGAGTTCGTTTGCAGTAGCTGGAGGCTGTGGCGTGCCCATTCTCTCTCTCTCTCTCTCTATATATATATATATGCCTCTTTCTGTCTCTCTCTCTGTTGCTCTCAAATAAATAAATAAAAGTAAACAAAAACATTATTTAAAAAAAGAAATGTTCTTTAAAAAGGGGGGGGGGTTAAAGCTCCTTGGTGACTGGATGGTGAGCTTGGAAATCAGGCAAATCCCACCTTGTTTTCAGAAAAGGGGCTTTTTTTTTTTTTTTTACTTTTTTTCATTTAGAAACCTGAGGAAAAGGACCCAAGACTTGAGCACATTTCTTGTAACTTCATAAGTGCTAATTGCATCTTGGTGGAAGTTGTGTACTTTGTTGTAGTGAACTTGACTTTTCCCCCACTGAGATCCTGTATGTTTGTGTTAAGTCCCAGGCCGCAGATAGCTTGAGATCTAAAATATTAATAATGCAATAAACCGCGGTTACTATAACCCGATAAATAAATATAAATAAAAAGTCAGGATAGAAACCCTGCACTGGCCTCCAAGGTGGCACTGTCCAACATCAGGGTCCGGAGACAGACAGGAGGACTGTGTGAGTTCTTGGCCAGGATGCCCGCTGGTCAGCTTGCATTTGCTTTCTCAGATGGGCGGTGGCCATGCTCAGTGGAGTGTGTCAGGGTCCAAATGAGTTGAGAGAAAGAGGCTCCCCATGGGAAGGGAACCCAAGGATGAGAGGTACAGATGTCGCACAGGTTTGCAGGAGTGTCTTGTCTGGAAGTCATGGACTCTGAGAGTAGTGTCTTGCTGCCGGGCCTGGGTAAGACCCCCCCCTACATAGTGCTCCTGTGTGAAACGTCCCTTCTGTAGGAGGGGCTGAGCTCTGGTCAGGGTCAAGGGTTGCTACAGCAGTGAAACAGATGGAGGGGGATAGCTTCCCATACTTTAGGCTTCTCTGTGTGCCAAGAGGCAAGAGAAGAAAGAGAGAAAAGGAAGATCTGAGAGTTATCTACATTGTTCCACCCCATACTGCGCTCTGTCCGCCTGCTTCTGGCTTAATAAACAGCGGTCTTTGCTCAACACCCGCTGCCCAGCTGGTAGAATGGAAGCCAAGGGGCCTGTGTCCTGTGTGTGGGGACGCCAGCCACGATGGCACATGGCCTGGCATCAAGACCTGATACTGGGGACTCTGACATCTAACTGAGAACACAGGTCCAAACTAAGGGGGGAAAGATTTAAAGGAGTAGAGAGGTGGAGGGGAGGAGCTCCTCCCCACCAGTCAGCAAGGCAGCTTCTCCCTGAGAAGCGTGTGGTCTTTGAGGCACTGGGGGGACATTTGTCAGGTCCCTCAGTGTCTCTATGGTGCAAGGGGGAGGCTTACTGACAAAACCCCAAAGCCTGGCCCCGAGCGAGCAAGGCTGAGGTTCAAGTTTCCGGTGTTAGGAGACGGGCGAGGGTCAAACAGAAGCAGCAGCATGAGGCTGAGAGCGGGTGACAGGTCAGCAAGAGGTGACAATGTGCCTGCCACCTGGGCTCCTGCTGTTCTGCACCCTTTGGTGAGGTGACCACAGGGGGGCCACAGCGCACATGATCGGAAGGCTACACAGGCCTCTGTATTCAGGGAGGTTTATTCTAAGGAGTGGACTAGAGAAGTCAAACATGCAGAAGGGTGTAATGAGAGGAAACCATTCTGGCCCAAGGTGCCTAGCTGGCCTTGACCTCACAGAAGTCCTGGAGGAGCGAGACCCAGCCTCCACGCCATGACGCCAGAGCCGCTGAACTCCACGAAGGAGCGTTGCACACCCAGCCTTCTCCTCCAGCTTCATGTGACTTCCCTGTTTCCCCTAATGACTCCACCAGCCTTGCCTTCTAGTCAGACACCAGCGCTGTGCGCACATCCAGCAGGCAACCAGTCTGCCCACTCCTCCTGTGGGCTCTGACCTCACCCTCTTCTTGGTGCCCTTACAACCCCCTGGTTTCAGATGCCCCGTTCTGTTTTAATTCCGACCCCCAGGGCTGCTTCGTGAAGCGCGTGACCACGGTATTGTTTTCCTATCACTTCCACGGGCGATGCCTCTCCCTGCCCGGCTGCACATTCTAATCAGGAAACACACAGCACCAGGAGGCAGAGGTGCACCCTCCAGCTTCCTCTCACCTTCTCCGGGAGAGGATGGGCCCCCGCCACTCCTGCCACAGGGTGCTAGAGTTGGGTTTTTGATCACAAAACCGGGGAATGCAGATTTTTTTTTTCCCAGTACAGTCTCCAGTGTTCAGCTTGCTTTCTTAAAATACTTTATTTTTACTTATTTATTTGAGAGAGAGAAAGAGGCAGAGAGAGGGAGAGAGAATGGGCACACTAGTGGCCACTGAAAAGGAACTCCAGACGCATGCACCACCTTGTGCATCTGGCTTACAGGGGTGCTGGGGAATAGAACCTAGGTCCTTTGGCTTTGCAGGCAAGTGCCTTAACCACTAAGCCATCTCTCCAACTCCTCATCTTTCTTTCTAACTGCCCAAGGAATGGTACCAGAGGTTCACTAGTCATAGCAATTTCTTTTACTACTAGATTTATATTAAATTCAGACTGTTATGTATCATAGCACCTTTATTTTACCCTAGAACCAAACATTCCCATAGAAAGGATTAACATGCAGACTAAATTGGAGGTAACACCAAAGATTTCTGATCGTTGGTCTAGGTTTTAATTAAAGTATGTGGATTAAAAAGTGGCCTAAAGTGCTGTAGAGATGGCTTAGTGGTTAAGGTGCTTGCCTACAAAGCCTGAGGACCCAGGTTTGATTTCCCAGTACCCATGTAAGCTAGATGCAAATGGTGGTCCATGCATCTGTGGCTAGAGGCCCTGGTGCCCCTGTTCTCTCTCTCTATCTTATCTGCCTCTTTCCCTTTCTGTCTCTCAAATAAATAAATAAAATTAAAATATTTTAAAAAGTTGCAGATTGTTCAGTGGTTAAAGGCATTTGCTTGCAAAGCCTCCTGACCCAGGTTCAGTTCCCTAACATCCACATTAAGCTAGACGCAAAAACTGGTGCATGCATCTGGAGTTTGAATGACAACAGGCCCTGATCCATTCATGCACGCACTCATGCACATGTATGCAAATAAAATATTTTAAAATTTTTGTGGGGCTGGAGAGATGGCTTAGCGGTTAAGCACTTGCCTGTGAAGCCTAAGGACCTCGGTTCGAGGCTTGATTCCCCAGGATCCACGTTAGCCAGATGCACAAGGGGGCGCACACGTCTGGAGTTCGTTTGCAGTGGCTGGAGGCCCTGGCGCGCCCATTCTCTCTCTCTCTCTATCTGCCTCTTTCTCTCTCTGTCTGTTACTTTCAAATAAATAAATAAAAACAAACAAAAAAATTTATTTAAAAAATTTTGTGTATGTGTATGCATGTTGTATGTATGTGGGGAGCACATGTGTGCATACATGCCTGTGGAGGCCAGAAGTCAATGTTGAGTGTTTTCTTCAATCACTTTCCAGCCTATTTTTGTGACAGATTCTCTCACTGAACCTGGAGTTCTCCAGTTCAGCTAGCCAGTAGTTTTTTTTTTCCCCTAATTTTAATTAATTAAAATGTTTAATGTTGTTACTATTTTTTTAAATTTTTTTTTCACTTTTATTTATTTATTTGAGAGTGACAGAGAGATAAAGAGAAAGAGGCAGAGAGAGAGAAAGGGAGAGAATGGGCATGCCAGGGCCTCCAGCCACTGCAAACGAACTCCAGACATGTGCACCCCCTTGTGCATCTGGCTAACATGGGTCCTGGGGAGTCAAGCCTTGTACCAGGGTCCTTAGGTTTCACAGGCAAACACATAACCGCTGAGCCATCTCTCCAGCCCAAGTTGTTTTGAAACAAGATCTCACTGTGTAGCCCAGGCAAGCCTGTAACTCATTATGTAGCTGAAGCTGGCCTTGAACTCTAGGTAATCCTCCTGCCTCAGTTCCCCAAGTGCTACCATGAGCCATCACATCCAGCCACATAAAAATGCACGGGGGGTGGGGTGGGAGGAGGAGGGCTTGGCACACGCCTTTAATCCCAGCACTCGGGAGACTGAGGTAGGTGGACTATTATAAGTTCAAGGCCAGCATGTGACTATATATATAGTGAATTCCAGGCCAGCCTGGGCTGGACTAGAGCAAGACCCTACCTCAAAAAAAAAAAAAAAAGAAAAAGTTAATTTTAACACTAACAGAAAACTACTCCTGAGGAATTCCAGTGTGTGGGCGTGTGGGGAAGAAGATGGGGGGGGGGGTGACACTGTTGTAGACACAGTACAGTGGCCCCACCAGCCCCTTTGCCAGAAAAGTCCCAACCAAAATAGGAAGCAGTCACGGAAGAGGTCTAGAGAGGGCCGCACATGGGAGCCAGATGAAGGCGCCCAGCGGCGTTGATGGAACTAGAAGATTCCCCTTTCAGACCCAGCATGTGGACTGCAAGGATGTTTCTCCATGGAGTGGAAACCCATGCTGTCTTTGCATTTCTGTCCTAATGCACGAGGCTGTGGGTAGACTTTGACCTCCTGAGGGGTCACTGCACTCAGCTGCGGCGGGGGGCGGGGGGGCACCAGAAAGGCACCACTGTGGCCCCAGAACCCAGGGTGGCTCTGCTCTCCCAGCTCTTCCTCCAAGAGGTGGCTCGGCTGGATGGCGGCCAGTGGCTCTGAACACGGACCAGAGTCCTTGGGAGAACAGCCTAGCTGAGCTCTAAGCGAGCTCTCGTGTGATTCCTCAGTCCAAGGTTTTGCCCTTAAATGGTCTTTGTTTGCAAACAATTTTCTGTGTAATTAGTGAACTGTCCCCAGAAGGCCACAAAGACTTCATCCTGACAGGCTACCCTAGCGGGTCTCTTTCACGGAAGCTCAGAAACCGGGGACAACCCAGCGAGTGTCCACGTCGTGTGGCCCACCCACCCTTCGTGCAGCCCAGCGACCGCGACTTTGTGGGGAGAACTCACATACACGTTGCTAGGAAACTACAGGGAGCAACCTTTGCGGTCTCCCATATGCAACACATAATAATAAATAATGGTTAACACGATAATAAATAAACAAACAACAATAATTACAACATGCCCCAAGCCTGTGGTTTCTCCAAAATTAATTTATGATGAATTACGACTCAAATTCCTTGGAACGTGACAGCGGGAAGAGGAGGGGATGTAATCGTCTGCCCCATCCAGCAGACAGGGGTTAAAAACTCTCTGTCCCCATGCCAGCCCTGGTCCTGGGTGCTGGACACCCAGAGAGGGGTCCCGAGAAGACCTACTCCTTTCCTCAGTCCCTCACATCTCCCCTGCCTGGTATAGTGAACTTTTATAGATACTTTACTTGCATTTCTAATTCAGTTATTCTTCTGAAATTTATTCAAAGGATTTATGCTTATGAAATTATAATATAACGCTGCCTATATGCCAATGAGCTGGAGGCGAGGAAAATAATTTTCTTCAATTTACAGTTATGAGGCTGGGGGAGAATGATGCTTCCTTGTCCTCTCTCTGTGTCTCTCTCTCTCTCTGTGTCTCTCTCTCTTTCTTTGTGTGTCTTGCCATGTTTTAGTCTTGAGGAAGCTCGTGAGCACATGATGCATTCTTGGGCAGATCACACTGATACTTGTGTTTCGGGGCTGTCAGCTGGGTGAAGACTGTCCGTCTCGTCTCCTCACACAGACTATTCGTGTCACCACTTTCTTCACCCGAACTCAGCCCTGTAAAGCCAGCTTGCTGGGGATACTGTTAAATCATCTGGGAGGAATATTGGATGGAAGGGGAATTTATGGATGACACTTCGGAACAATTAATCAGGAAGTGTTGATGAAGTTTTACTTGGTGCTTTTATCCCCAGACCAAAACTATATGCACACATAATCATAACAATATTCAGCTCTTGTTCCCATTGTCAAATGGCCCATTTTGTCACTCTGTTTGATTAATGGACCTTTTGGAGTCCCCCAAAAGTCCCAGTAATACAAATAAAAAGAATCATAAATATTGAATAAGCTCACAGCAGTTAACCTTGACTACATTTTGGGACACTCTTGGAGAAACTTCGCTCTCTCCAGAAAATAAATTGCTGTGGGGATTAAATATATATATATATATATATATATATATATATATATATATATATATATATAAACACACACACACACACACACACACCTCAGACCAAATTGGAGATTTTGGAGAATGTCACCTCTCTAACCTTGTCAGTCTTATTAATCTTTTGTGATTAATTAGTTTAGTTAGCTTTACAATCAGGTCAGCAGAGCCCCGGCATGCTGTGGGTTCTACCAGTGGTGCGTCTGGCCTGGGAGGCGGTGTGGGCAGAGGAGGGGAGAGCCTGGAGTGAAGCTTTAACCCCACAGAGTACTGAACTGAACTGGGGTGAGATGCCAGGACCACTTCAGAGGAGAAATTACAGCCAGCAGAGGGGCCGGGGGGGGGGTTCAACATGTGCAGGGCTTCATCAAGACCCCCACCCCACCCCCAGCCAGATGTGACTTGAACCCTTGCACTTCTGGGCTGAGAGCTTCTCGCATAAGCCTCTGCTGCCATGCTTCCAATCCTCTATTTTGTCTGTTCGTTTTGCATGCATTCATTGGGTGGCGTGTGTGTGCATGTATGTAGGTATGTGTGTCTGCATGTGGTTGCTCGTGCACATGGTATGCGCCTTCCTGTGGAGGCTGGGGGTTGATAGCCGGTGTCTTCCATGGAGAGACAGTCTCTCATTTGAGCTTAGAGCTCACTGATTCAGCCAGTCTAGCTAGCCGCCGTGTCCCAGGGGTGTTCTGACTTGTCTCCCAAACACAGAGACTACAGGTGGGTCACTGAATTCACCCAGCATTTACATGAATACTGCAGATCAGAACTTGGGTCCTCGGGCATTGTGACAAGGGCTTTGTCCACCGAGCGAGCCATCTCCCCAGCCATTTGACCCAGAAAACCGGTTTGTGATTTTGGACTTCAGCATGTAGCCTGATTATTAGATCTGGGAGCCACACCAACTTGGATTTGAGGTCTCCTTTCTGCAACTTTTGAGCTGTGTGACCTTTGGCTAAAGACATGTTCTTTCTAAGTCTAGGTTTTCTCACCTGTGAAATGGGGATGCCTGCCTCCTGGAAGGATGTGACCTAATTCTAAAAGGAAATCTGGTAGGTGTTTGACATATAAAAGGCATTCTGTCCTGGACAGAATTGTGTCCCACAATGCCTGGGAATGGGGCCTCTCAGGCCTCTACGGGTGTGAGCAAGTTCAAGTGAGACCAACATGGATTAGAGGGAGCTCTAATGCAGTGCTTGATGTCTACTTCAGATGAGAGAAATTTGGACATGGGCACACAGGAGGAACTGAGCTTCTCTCTCTCTCTTTTTTTAAAATTATTTATTTGTATGTGTGGGAATGTGTACTTGGGCATGCCAGCTTCTCTTGCCACTGCAAATGAAACCACCAGACGCATGTGTGACATTTTGTGTCCAGGTTTATGTGGAGGCTGGGGATTTGAACCCAGGCCGGCAGGCTTTACGAGCAAGCACGTTTAGCTGCTGAGCCACCCTCCAGCCCCAGGTTTCTCTTCCTTCAAGCCATGGTGCTGGTGGTTTGTGAAGGCAGCCTAGGAACCTAATGTGTGCTGTAAGCATTCACCATTTATAGGGAACAAGTCGGGCAGGTCTTACTCTCAGGTGAGTGACCTTCATCTCCTTGTTCACGTGTGCCCTGAGCGGTCATGACCTCCGCCCTGCCGCTGGCTGAGCCCTGTGGAGGCTGGGATGCCTCCCTGTGCTCAGTGTGGCAGCGAGGGTACCTACAGACCAGCACCATCCCCACCCCTCCAGTGCAGCTTTGAGAGTCGGCCATCTTTTTTTAAAAAAATTTTCAATTTAAATATTTAATGACACTGAAAAAGATGCAATATATGTTGATTTAAAGAAAATGAGCTGCAAATTACCTCATATAACATGATTTTATCCTGGCGATACCATTTATATTTATATGTCGTGCATACTTACTTCTATAGTAATTAATCTGCAGGAACACAAGCTAGTGTTTATCATGGTTATATTTGGAGTATGAAATCAAGTGGTTTTTTTCTTCTTCTTCTTTTTAAAAACCACTGCTGAAACGCCATCCACCAGCTTAGGCAGGAAATGGGTACACTAGCCCTATTCACAACAGGCTTTTGTTTCCCAAGGAGTCTCTAATAGAGGGTGTACCTCCATAGCTTTGGCTCAGGAAAGACTTCAGTAAGTCATGTACTGGAGAAGCTCACGCCATACACTGGCTTATCTCCAAGCGATCAACGCCAGCCTGCAGAGCCTTTGTGCTCCGCCCCTTAAATTTTGCAGGATTTCCACCCTCTTGGTTTAAAAATATGATTGTTTGTAGGTTGGGGAGATGGCTCAGTGGTTAATGTTGTTGGCTTGCGAAGCAGTCAGCTCAGGGTTTGGTCCCCTAATATCCATGTAAAGTTAGACACACAAAGTGGTACATGCAGCTGCAGTTCATTTTCAATGGCAAGAGGGCTCTGGTGTACCCATACATTCTCTCGTTTTCTTTGTCTCGTAAATAAATAAAAATAATTATTTTTATATTTTATTTATTTATTTGAGAGAGAGAAAGGGGGGCGGAGAGAATGGGCATGCCATGACATCCAGCCACTGCAAATGAGCTCCAGACGCATGCACCTCCTTGTGCATCTGGCTTATGTGGGTCCTGGAGAATCGAAGCGGGATCCTTTGGCTTTGCAGGCAAATGACTTAGCTGCTAAGCCATCTCTTCAGCCCATAGCTAAAATATTTTAACAGTGTAATTGTTTTTTAAAACAGAATGACCTTTCACCCATGCAAATTATAGATTTCTTACCATACTATTCTGCTGAAATGTATCCCAATTTCCTTCACAAAATAAGCTATTTTTAATATTTTATTTTTGTTTATTTATTTGAGAGAAAAAGAGGGAGAGAGAGAATGGGTGCACAAGGGCCTACCCACTGCAAATGAATGCTATAGACACATGTGCCACCTTGTACATCTGGCTTAGGTGGGTACTGGGAAATTGAACCTGAGTCCTTCAGGGCCTTAACCGCTAGCTAATCCATCGCTGCACCTCAAATAAGCTATGTTTGAGGTTAGGGGAAATCACCTAAGAAATATTTCTTATAATAAGTATAGATTTGGCCATCTTAACCCAGACCCCACTAAATTGTTAGACACAAAGTTGTCTACTCCACAGGCAGTACAGATTCATTTTATTTTGTCAATTTACACTTATATTCCTGTCTCAAAACAAAGGCAAAACCTTAAAGAACTAACCCATGGATGATATGACTAAGGAAATTATTAGTTTAACCATTAGGGAGCTTATATGGTATGCCAAATACATCTCTGGTAAGTTGCAAGTGATTGTATTGTAAGTGACCTCTTATTTCCCTGTTGAGGTTTTTTTTTTTTTCTTGGTCAGCAAGGAAGGGTTTGTTTTGGCTCCCAGTGTTTTAGGGTACCATCCATTCTGGTGGGAAAGGTATCAGGCAGTGAGGCAGTGAGTCACATCGTGTCCATAGGCAGGAAGGAGACAGAGGTGAATCATCTCCCTGTTGACTTCAGTGAGAAATTCCAGAAAAGTACCTCCTCCCAAAGAAAATATTGGCCCCAGTACATTCCACATTATTCCAGATGTCACCATTTCCATTGCCACGTAGCCTACAGGTTCTAGTAGTGACACGCTGTCAATTCTAGCTGTGAGACTTCCCAAGAGGTGGCTGCCACAATGTCACCTCGGTCACAGGTGTCTAAGGAAGACTGCTACTCAGAAACAACCAGTCGGTCTAAGTGCGGGAATGGAGGGTGGAGGGACTTCCCCTTGGAAGACAAAGTGACCCAGGTTAGGAAGGCTTGCATTGGCAGCCAAGGCTCTGAGATTGACATTCACGATACGCCCCTCACCGACATAAAGATGCCTTCAGGTATCTGAATATGACCAAAAAAAAAAAAAAAAAAAAACACAACTTTAAAGAGCTTTTGGCTCCTCAATACAATGTTGTGTCCAGGATACTGGTGAAGGTAAGGTCTGGTGCTTGAGCAGAGTAGATGTGGCATTCCGAAGACAAGGTGACGCAGCCATACAGGTCGGTGGCCCCGTGGCTCAGGTTTGATGCTTTCTCGGCTGTGCCTCCCCGGCAAGTCCTAAACCTTGGCAACTCAGAACTGAACAACACCATGGTCAAGAGACACAGCTTCCCTGGGAGAGGAGTGAGTGGCACGCTTCTCTCAGATGTACCTGGCCTCCTTGGAGCAGCACGCATCACGTGTACACAGCAGCTGAAGGAGGCACGAGGACACCAGCTACTGGACTTGTTCTCAAAGACCCTAAAGAAAAGGGCAGCAGGGGCTGGAGAGATGGCTTAGCGGTTAAACGCTTTCCTGTGAAGCCTGAGGATCCTGGTTCGAGGCTCGATTCCCCAGGACCCACGATAGCCAGATGCACAAGGGGGCGCACGCGTCTGGAGTTCGTTTGCAGTGGCTGGAGGCCCTGGCGCGCCCATTCTCTCTCTCTATCTGCCTCTTTCTCTCTCTCTATCTGCCTCTTTCTCTCTCTCTCTCTGTCACTCTCAAATAAATAAATAAAAATAAACAAAAATAAAAATAAAAAAGGGCAGCAAATCTGAAGCACTGCTTTAAAGCATGAGTCAAGACAGTCATGGGGATGGCTGAACGGTTAAGGCATTTGCCTTCAAAGCCAAAGGACCCAGGTTCAATTCCTCAGGACCCATGTTAGCCAGATGTACAAGGTGGCACATGTGTCTGGAGTTCGTTTTCAGTGGCTGGAGGCCATAGTGTGCCCATTCTCTCTTTCTCTGTCTCTCTGTCAAATAAATAAATAAAAATAAAATTTTTTTTAAAAAGAAGTCTTTCTATTAGCATAAAATGAAGATTCAACTTGGTAAGAAAGCATTATGCTATAGTTTTAATTGGCAGTGGCTTCTCCTTTCCAGTGATTTCTAAGTTAACAGTGTGTGTTTTATTTTATTTTTAAATATTTTATTTGCAAGTAGAGAGAGAAATTGAGAGAATGGGGAGAGATTGAGAGAAAGAGAGGAAGAAAATAGGCATGCCAGTCTCTTGCCACTGTGCAAATGAGCTCCAGATGCATATGTCACTTTGTGCATCTGGCTTTATGTGGGTACTGGAGAATCGAACTTGAACTGTCAGGTTTTGCAAGCAAGTGTCTTTTACTGCTAAGCCTTCTCTCCAACCCTTATCTTATTTTAAAAATATTTTTATTTATTTGTAAGGAGAGAGGGAGAGAAAGAGAACATTCCAGAGCCTCTTGTCATCACAAATGCAATCCAAATGCACGTGCCACTTCCTGCATCTGGCTATGCATGGATACTGGGGAATGGAAACACAGGCCATCAGGCTTTGTAAGCAATCTTCTCTAACCACTGTGCCGTCTCTCCAGCCCACAGTGTGGGTTTTAAAGGTCAACCCTCGGATTGGATGAAACACACAATATGGTTGGTCCTAGGACACTATACCCTTTCATTAGCTGATGGGGAGATGCCCATCTCAGTGTTACACACTATTGGAACCCTTGCCCTGTGTACTCTGCTCATATTGGAACATAAAGGCCTCTAGATGTTTTCCAGCCAACAACATACTTGTTGCATTAACTATCTTGCTTCATTCTTTTAATTTCAACCCTTCTGGTGTATCTTTTTTTTTTTTTTTTGAAGCAGGGTCTCACTCTAGCCCAGGCTGACCAGTAATTCACTACATAGTCTCAGGGTGGCTTTGAACTCTTGGCGATCCTTCTACCTCTGCCTCTTGAGTGCTAGGATTAAAAGTGTGTATCATGGGGCTGGACAGATGGCTTAGCGGTTAAGCGCTTGCCTGTGAAGCCTAAGGACCCTGCTTCAAGGCTCAATTCCCCAGGACCCACGTTAGCCAGATGCACAGGGGGGCACATGCATCTGGAGTTCGTTTGCAGTGGCTGGAGGCCCTGGTGTGCCCATTCTCTCTCTATCTATCTGCCTCTTTCTCTCTCTGTCTGTCTGTCACTCTCAAATAAACACATAAAAATAAACAAAAAAGTGTGTATCACCACACCCAGCCTGTTGTATATTTTGCAAACAACTATAATTACATTGTTTAGACAGCTGGGCAATTTTTGTCTTTTAAATGAGAAATTATCCCATTTATATTGAATGTAATTGGAGATATGCTTGAGCTTATACTTAGTATGATACTCTGTGACATGTCTCTAACCCCCTTCACTGCACCCTAACCCCCTTCCCTGTACCCTAACCTCCTTCACCCTTCACTGTACCCTAACCTCTTTCACTGTACCTTAACTTGGGTTTAAATCTTAGCTTTCTTGTCTTCTTTCAATTGAACTTCTCATTTTATTTTTTACCCCTTTGAGTGGCAACTTAGAAATTACAATATGTGGGCTGGAGAGATGGCTTAGCGGTTAAGCGCTTGCCTGTGAAGCCTAAGGACCCTGGTTCGAGGCTCGATTCCCCAGGACCCACGTTAGCCAGATGCACAAGAGGCCGCACGCGTCTGGAGTTCGTTTGCAGTGGCTGGAGGCCCTGGTGCGCCCATTCTCTCTCTCTCATCTGCCTCTTTCTCTCTCTCTCTCTGTCGCTCTCAAATAAATAAAACTGAACAAGAAAAATTAAAAAAAAAGAAATTACAATATGCTTATTATCAAGTCTATACTTAAAGAATACCTTTTTCCTACACAAGGACTTTAGCATATTTTAAGCCCATTTGCTTATGCCTCTAATATATGGATGGATATTGAGATTCACATGCTTTCAACCTGAGGCATTATTGTAATTAATGTAGTGAATTTATCAGAAGGCTTCCTGCTTCTTCTCTCTTTCACACATCTCAAACTCCCCATGGGATAACTTTGCTTTCTTTTAGAATAGAGTTTCTTAACAACTTCCAATAAGCTTATAGTAGACTTGTTCAGTTTTGGGTTGTCTGAAAACATCTTCATCTTGAAAGATATTTGTGCTGGGCGTAGAATTCCATCGCATCACCTTTGTCTCTCAGGGTGTTGAGGATATCTGACTCCAAAGGTGCTTTCCAGAATTCAGCTGCAGGCCTGGTGCTCTTTGACAGTGACCTCCGTACCTCTTAGTCTTCCTGACGTCACTATTTTTGTTTGGATGTGAATTTTTCACATTTATCCAGTTTGGGAATCCTCAACCTCAGCTTGCTGCTTTTTGTGAATCCAGAAAAACTTGTATTAACTGTCTTCAAATGTTGGCTTTGTCACATTGCCTTGTTTTCTCCTAGGGAGACTTGGCTCTAAGATCAAGCAGATCCTCCTGGCCTTTAAACTTTTGTTCCTCTTTCTTTCCCATCTCTTGTACCCTCTATGTTTCATATATTTATACATACATACATGTGAGATGGTCTAGTGGTTAAGGCACTTGCCTGCAAAGCCAAAGGACCCAGGTTCATTCCCCCAGGACCCACATAAGCCAGATTCACAAGTTGGCGCATGTGTCTGGAGTTCATTTACAGTGTCAGGAGGCGCTGGCACACCCATTCTTTCTATCTATCAATCATCTGTCCATCATTTATCTATCTATCATCTATCTATCTGCCTCTTTCTCTCTCTCAATAAAATAAATGAAAGTATTTAAAAATAAATATGCAAGGCCATTTTAATTTTTTACTGGAAAGTACTTGTTTTTAAAATATGTTTTATTTATTTATTCATTTATTTTGAGAGAGAGAGTTGCACCAAGGCCTCTTGTCATTGCAAACAAACTACAGACACACGTGCCACTTTGAGCATTCGGCTTTACATGAGTACTGGGGTATCAAACCCAGGCCTTCAGGTTTTACAAGCAAGGGCCTTAACTGCTGAACCATCTCTCCATCCCCACACTGTTTACTTTGTACTCTGGACCACTAGTTTTTGCATGGCTCTCTGTTACCTGGTCATTCTGGCTCAAGGCAGGCCATTTCACCCTAATGGTAAATATTCCTAGATGTTACCCATTCATTTCCCTGTGGGATTCCTTTTATATTTAAGACAAAGACAACTCCTAAAGAGAATCTATATCTGTCTCTGCTGTGCTTTGGTCGGATGATCAGTGAGGCCAACTCCTCTGAATCCATGCTAGGTGTGAGCTTTTCAAACTAACCAGATTAAGTTAATTTTGAACTATAAGATCCAGACAAGGGCAGGGTGCAGTTATAATTGCCATGAACTTGCTTTATTTCCCCTTCTGCTATGGTTTGAATATGAAATCTGCCCCACATGCTCATTGTGTTGCAAGCTTCGTCCCCAGTGGGTGGCACTATTTTGGAAGGGGTCAAAACCTTAGGAGGTGAGGCCTAGTCTGAGGAAGTAGGTTACTAAGGGTGTATATTTGAAGGGTGTCTTATCCCTAGATCCTTCCTGCATGTCTCTCTTTGCTTTCTAGCTACCCTAAGGTGAGCAGCTCTACTACACCCTTCTCCCATGATGCTCTGCCTCCCCACAGGCCCCTACAGTGTGGAGCCAACCAATTACAGGATGCATCCTCTGAAACCATGAGTCAGAATACATCTTTCACTTTTACAGTTTTTTTTTTTAATTGTTTCAGATATGGGTTTCACTGACACGAAAACTCACTGTGGTGGTTTGATTTAGGTGTCCCCCATGAACTTAGGTGTTCTGGATGCTAGTTTCCCCAGCTGATGGCAATTGGAAATTAACTCCTCCTGGAGGTGGTGGATTGTTGAGGGCAGGCTTATGGGTGTTATAGACAGTTCACCCATGCCAGTGTTTGGTACACTCTCCTGTTGCTATTGTCTACCTTATGTGAGCCAGGGGGTGATGTCTACCCTCTGCTCATGCCATCATTTTCCCCTGCCATTGTGGAGCTTCCCCCTCGAGCCTGTAAGCCAAAATAAACCTCTCTTTCCCCATAAGCTGCTCTTGGTTGGGTGATTTCTACCAGCAACGCGAACCTGACTGTAGCACTCACCTTCCATGTTTAGCCCCAAAGCTGTTTGCCTCAGGCAGCCTGAGCTGTAACTTCCGGTCACCACACAGCTACATAGAATGGAAGCTCAAGGGACCCAGTCATGTCTAGGCCTTCCAGTATTAGTACCTTAACTAACTGTCCCCACCCCACTTGTATCTGTGTCTCCACTTCCTCTTAAATTTGAGCCTAACAGGGCTGGCCAGACAGCTTAGTGGTTAAGGTGCTTGCCTGTAAAGGCAAAGGAGTCGGTTCGATTCCCCAGGACCCACATAAGCCACATTCACAAGATGGTGCATGCATCTGGAGTTCATTTGAACTGGCTGGAGGCCCTGGCGCACCCTTTCTCTCTCTCTCTCTCTCTATCTGCCTCCCTCTTTCAAATAATAAATAAATAAATAAATAAAATTCGAGCCTAATAATTTATAAAGCAATTTTGTCAGCTCTTGCCAATGTTAGATTCTATCAAGAGTTTTATCCGATCCTTTCAGTTGATTTCAGTGAGCTGTAAGTAGTAATAGACTGGTAGCGTCTGAGCCCAGTTTCCATTAGTGTCCTTTCCGTAGTGTCCAAGTGACAATCCCTAAGCTCCAGGTAGAGCCATGATAGAGCTTCGTTCTTGCCTGAGCTCTGGAAATTTCAGGGCCTCTTATTTCCCATCAAACTTCCATGATCACAAACCATGAGACCGTGGCATCTTGCAGACAACCTCAGCCAAGTTTCTCAAACTCCCACCAGATCCATAGGCAAATGTCACTTGGAGCGGAGTGAGGAGGGCTCAGTAGTCAGTCGCCTGGCCAGAAAACTGGTGTCACCCCTTCCTTACTAACTGTGTGTGTTTGGGTAAGCTACTTAGTCTTTCTGTGCTTAGGCATTTCTTGCTAAAACATGAGAGATGTTAGCAGCCACCACCAATGTCTGCTTTGAGGGTGAAATGAGATGTGGGTGGAGTCACGCACTCACTGATCTAAAATCAGTAAGAACTGACAAAGTGGCTTTGCAAATTATTAAGCTCAAATTGAAGAGGACATGGGAACACCCGATGCAAGTGGGGTGGGGACAGTTAGTTAAGGTACTAATACTGGAAGGCCTAGACACGGATGGGTCACTTGAGCTTCGGTTCTAGGTAGATGTATGGGACAGAAGTTACAGCCCAGGGCTGCCTGACTACAACATTCTATTGCAACACAAAGTGGACCACGGCCCCATATATCTTCCCATCACAGTTTCCCATAAAACTCCCTAGGCATGCATACGCAACCCTCAGGCCCTCTACCAGGCCCCTCAGGTTCAGAGTTAGAATGCCTCCAGAGGGCTTGAATAAAGGTTGGCCAACTGTTCCACAGAGAAGCTGTACACTCTAGGAGTCCCCTGTGCCCCTCCTGCCCCTTATGTTGAAGCTCAGACTTACCCAGTCCAAGGGCTACTCGGACCACCCTAGAAACTAGGTCCCTGATTTGACTTCCCTTGGCTCAGTGAATTCCCTTGGCTCCCTCCTTTCCCATGCCATCGTTATCTTCTGCCAAGGATTTGATGACCTCGCGGCTCCCTCTTGCTAGGTGATAATGGATGCTAACAAGAATATCACCCAGGTGCTTCTGAAGGACTGAAGTAATGACTTCCCCTCTGTGAAAGGCCTGAGCAGGTATGAGACTGCATCTGTGACGTACGCAGCCTAAGGCTACGTGGTCATAGCCATCTGCTGGCCAGGACACACTCCCATAGGACCCGGAGTCTTCTCCTTCAACCTCCTCCATGGGGAAATCCTTTATTCACTCAACCACATCACAGGCTAGGGGGAGGGGAGCAGGCTTCCACAATATAGGAGAGTGCTTTGTAACAGATTCCTCCCAGTTGTAGAGAGAAAGGAGGTTGTGTAACCACTCCCCAAGGTCATGTTAACTAGAACCTGAAACAGCACTTCCTGTGGGGGGCAGGAAGGAAGTTGCGGAGACTCAGGAAGTCAAGACGTCTGGGGAAGGCTTGCAGGACCCTACCCTAAGGCTGTGTAAATGGGAGACAACTGCTTGGGGATGACAGACTGATTGCGTTGAGAACCAGTGATGTAGTGTGCTCAAGAGACTCTCCCAGGGAGTTGCCTGCATACAGTGCAGGTTCTGTCACCTGTGCTGGGCTGGGCTTTCTGGTGACTTTCTTTGTTTTTTTTTTTTTTTTTTTTTTTTTTGGTTTTTCAGGGTGGCCTCGAACTCACGGCGATCCTCCTACCTCTGCCTCCCGAGTGCTGGGATTAAAGGCGTGCGCCACCACGCCCGGCTATCTGGTGACTTTCTTTGACTTAAAGCAGCTATGGGGGGGTCTGTCATCCAGGGTGTAGGATGAGACCTCTCATGGTGTGGCTGCGTTTGGGTCTAGTGCTCCTGCCTTTGAGTCTTTAAACAACCCTTCATCCTGCTCTGTAAGTAACCCCAATAAACTCACTGGTTCACCAAACTGGTTTTGGTGCAATCATCCTTTGATCTGTCATTCTGCCCTATCTGGAGAGAAGACGTGTGTCTGTGACTTCCCAGGGAAAAGGGTTCCCCACAACAGAGAGACAGAGACAGAAATGAAAGCTACCAGGGCCTCGCTGTCCTGGGGTCTAAGGTCAGCGACACAGAGGCCGTGTTTTACAAGCATGCGCTAGGTGGCCCAAGAGTCAGAAGCTGCCCGATGGACAAAGTCACGTGGCATGGTCTCCAGGTGAAAGTTCACGGCCCAACAACAAAGCTGCGCTAGAGGCTCTGAGCCACCAGCTTCCCTTGGAGGACTAATGACTTGTTAGGGAGCCCAAGGAGGCGGGGGACACCCCCGTGCTGCTTCCGCCCCTGCCATCTTCACCCTCTTCCCTTAATGTGATAGTGGGGCGGGCTTGGTTCCTGGAGGGATTGGCGCCCGGTTGTTGGAAACCACTGGGTTTCTTATGGCTGCTTCACGGCCGGATCTGCTGTAAAATACATGTTCCTCCTCATTGCCATTTATGTGTTAGTTATCATTAACAGCTATTATAATTTTTTCCCCAGTGGCAATTACGTTGATATTACTATATCTAAATCAAAGAGGACATTACAGCAATTACTGTCACGAGTTGATTGGGAACCACCTAATTTTTAAGTGACACTATTTTCTTATCAGCATGATTTTCCTTTGCAATAAATAATATGCCGGGAGGATTGTGCAACCAGAAATGGATACCTGGTTCTGTGCGCAGTGAATCCGACCAATGTCTTATGAAATTTTGTATGCAGTATGTGTGGCATAGTGTGTATGTGTGTGGGGGCGTGTATTCACGTGTACACGTGCAGATGCATGCACCCCATGCGTGTGTGTGCGGTCGCCAGGGAGAATGTTGGATATCCCCCCATCCCCCCACCCTTCGCTCACCTGTGCATTTCGTGGAGATGGAATCTCTCACTGATTGCAGAGCTTGCTGTTTTTACAAGTCCCAAGTGACTCTCTGGTCTCTGCTTTGTCAGAGGACTGGGGTTATAGGCGTGTGTGGTCACGCACAGCGGTTTATGGGGGTCTTAGGGAATTGAACTCAGATGGTCTCGGGCCTCCTCGGGCCCTCATGTTTATGTAGGAAGCATTCACTCAACCATCTCTCTAGCTCCTAAAGAAAGTTTTTTAAAAAATATTTTATGTATTTGTTTGAGAGAGAGAGAGAGCGGCTTTGTGGATGAAACAAGGTGTTTTACAGGGCACTTGGGTATACGTGCTTGGATTACTATTGGTGAGATGTGTTCGATATTACTGGTGAAGCATGACCCCTCTTCCAGCTTTTATATTCATTGGTTACAATTGGATATAATGATTATTTTTTTTTTTGAGGCAGGTTCTCTCTCTAGCCTGGAATTCACTATGTTGTTTCACGCTAGCCTTGAACTCATAGCAATTCTCTTACCTCTGCCTCCCAAGTGCTGGGATTAAAGGCATGTGCCACTATGCCTGGCTAGAAATGATAATTTTGGGGTGTATTAGACTAAATAAAATATCTTGGGAAAATTAATTTTATCTTTTTATCTATTACAGAATTTTTTTTGAGGTAGGGTCTCTCTCTAGCCCAAGCTAACTTGGGACTCATGATGTAGTCCCAGGCTGGCCTCAAACTCACAGTGATCTTTCTACTTCTGCCTTCCAAGTGCTGGGATTAAAGGCATGTGCTACTACACCCTGCTCAGAATTAAAAAATATATATATTTATTTACTGTTAAGTAGAGAGAAAGTGAGTGTGTGTGTGTGTGTGAGAGAGAGAGAGAGAGAGAGAGAGAGAGAGGGAGAGGGAACGAGAGCACCAAACAAGCTCCAGGTGCATGTGCCACCTTGTGTATCTGGCTTTATGTGGGCATTGGGGAATCAGACTTGGGTCATTATGTTTTGCAGACCAGCTCCTTAACTGCTAAGCCATTTCTCCAGCCCTATTACAGAAATTTTAACTGCACATATGGTTCATATAGATTCTTGTTGGACAGTGGTGGTGTAGAACACACTGTTCAGAAGACTTGAAGGAAGAAAATGTTGCTAGTACTTTGCCCAGAATCTGATCCTCAGAAGGACTTAACAAAAGTGTCCCTAGGGCTGAGGAGATGTAGCTCTGCAAGAAAAATGATGGCCTGAGTTTGATCCCCAGAACCAGGTAAAAAGCCGTGATGTATGTGTGCTCATATATGCCTGTGATTCCAGCCCTGGGCAGGTGGAGACAGGATGACCCCTGGGGGTAGCTTAGCTGATGAGCTTCAGGGCCCAGTTCCAGTTTTGATGGAACGCTTACAGTTTCGGTGAGTGTCAGCCAGCTGCCACAGACGTGGGATGCTGCCTTCAAGATGCTCAGAACCAAAAGCTCACGTTCTTGTAGACCTCCAGAGAGGGATGGACACCGAGGGGAAACTCCAATGTGACAACGCATGGCTGGAGGGAAGATGTCATTGATGATGTGGCCTTCTAGTGCTGGGCACAAGATGAGCAAATGAAACCCTGGTGCCCAGGGCCTGAGGCCTGGGTTGGCTCCTTCAATTGCATATGCTTAAAGTCAGGGTCTTACCAAGGACAGCCAAATGCAAGAATCAAGTTTTGTTCTTTTATACTTGGGAGCTGACCAGCTTCACCCCGTGTAGCCACGGGCTCTGCCTTCGATCTCCAGTGGAGTACCAAGGCCTGGGCTATTCAGTAGTAGCAGCATCGGCGGCGACAGGAAGGAGGTAACGACCAGACAACCTCCGTGCAGGGCCGACCGACCGACACTCTGTATCCCAGCCCCAATCCATTGGCTAAAGTCCTTCTCCACCCCCTCCCCCGAGCCTTCAGGATCATGGATAAGTGGAGTGTTACAGAAAACCAAGAGAACTTTGTGCTGTCCTGCTCCACGCCCTCGGCTGGGGGTAGCTGGTGTCTGGGGGCTTCACACAGTCATGATGGTTTTCATAGATGCATCTTGCCCCTGGGGAGAAAAACGATGATTTCCATTAGGGCCCAGGAAAGTGTCAGAAGAGTGCTGTTTGCCACAGCTGATGACACTGGTGTCCACTTGGATGTGGCCCTGGGGTCCTGGTTATGGTGAGGATGTCTCTCTATGTCGTCCCCCCGCCCATCCCCATAGACCCAAAGGGAGATGGTAATGCCTGGTTGAGAGGCACATCCTTGGTTGAGTGAGTTTAGTGCTGGCTTGTAGCTCATCGCATGTCCTTTGGGATCACATGTCCCCTGCAGCAAAAGCAGGAATGGAGTATTTCAATGAAACGTAACTGGCTTCCTTTAATGTGACGGCAGCAAGCCTCGCAGAAGGCTCTTTCTCCCAGCCTTGACTTTGGAAACGAGACCATCTTCCACCAAATATAAGCTTTCTGCTACAATCACAATGAGTTGATTAACTGAGAGTTAAAAAGCTCTAGAAAAAGAATGTCATAGGGCCGGGTGTGGTGGCGCACACCTTTAATCCCAGCACTCAGGAGGCAGAGGTAGGAAGATAGCTGTAAGTTTGAGGCCACCTGGAGACTACATAGTGAATTCCAGGTCAGCCTGGGCTAAAGTGAGACCCTACTTTGAAAAAAAACAAACAAAGAAAGAAAGAAACAAACAAAGAAAGGAAGGAAGAAAGAGAGAGAGAAAGAAAGAAAGAAAGAAAGCAAGAAAGAAAGAAAGAAAGAAAGAAAGAAAGAAAGAAAGAAAGAAAGAAAGAAAGAAAACAAAGGAAGGAAGGGGAAAGGAAGGAAAGGGAGGGGAGGGGAAGGGGAGAGAGAGAGAGAGGAAGAAAAAAAGAAGGAAGAAGGAAAGAAAAGAAAGGAGGGTAGGAGGAAAGGAGGGAAGGGGAGGGGAAGGGGAGAGAGAGGAAGAAGGAAGGAAGGAAGGAAAGAAAGAAAAGAGAATGTCAAAGATTATCTGGAAATAATGAAACTCCAGATGTTTTAGACTATGCTGTTGTGCACAGTGGGGAAAGAGCCCATCCGGGGCTTGCGGGCTGGCAACGTAGCTGTTGTCATAACGCTGTCATCCATATCCCCTACAACAGGAAAGGGCACACTGCCTCATTTCTATAATCCCCCTCACTCCGGAGATATGGAATCTGTGACTTCAGAGTCCCTACTGTGAAAAAGTAGCACCCTTGTATTTCTTGCACTCGTCATTGATGTAAAAGAAGACGCCAGAGAGAAAGCGATGACAAAGAAAGGCAAGAGCCTGAGCTGGGGAGGAGGCAACTGTGCGCACCTGACTGTGGATTCCCAGAGCCAAACTGGATGCTGTGGTGTTAGTCTCTATGATGCTCTTGCACCTAGGGAGAGCAGGGAGGACGAGACGGAGAGTCACCCAGAAGCATTCCCCTGACATTTGCCGTGGGGAATGAGGGGTGCTGCCTCAAGAAGGTGGAAGGAGAAGGTGAAAACTGACATTCCCAGCTGCCCTCTGACCTCCACTCGTGCGTTACGGCACATGCACTGCCACACATATGAACATGCCCACACACACACACACACACACACACACACACACATACACACACACACACACCAAGAAGAAAGGAAAGGAAGGAAAAGAGAGAAGAGAAAAGAAGGAAGGAAGGAAGAAAGAAACTTTAAAAAAATACTGTTACTTCTATAGCAAGAAGACCTCTTCCTCCAGGTCTTCAAATACATAGTATGAGGAACAAGTTACCTCCCTCCCCCATGATGGCGCAACCAGCAATGCAATGATTCAACCAACTATTACTCTTTTTTTTAAAAAAAAATGACACCACGCATGCACATCTTTTTAAAAATGTATTTTTATTTTTATTTGAGAGAGAGAGAAAGAGAGAGAGAGAATGGGCACACCAGGGCCATTAGCAGCTGCAAACTAACTCCAGATGCATGCACCGCCTAGTGCGTCTGGCTTACACGGGTCCTGGGGAATCGAACCTTGGTCCTTTGGCTTCGTAGGCAACTGCCTTAACCTCTAAGCCATGCCTCCAGCCCTCAACCCCATTACTCTTTTCAACTTAGTTAGGCTTTGAGTTCCTCCCTCAGCCTTTAAATGTGGGCCATGGCAAACTATAACTTCACTTGGAACTTTCAACCCATCCTGAGCTATTTTATAATAAACCGACACTTCGCTTATTGCACTCAGCAAGATATTCAGCCTCGAGGGAGCAGGTGGCTGCAATACCAGATTTTGCGAATTTGCTGGGCGTTCCTTGGTGTTTGTTCAGATTCCCTAATCCCAGGTCTCTCCAACCCTGTTGTTCTGGCTTTCTGGCATGGAGAGCAAATGCATGCTCTCAACACCTCCCTGGTGTTTTGGTCTCACCCCTTCTCTGGGGCTGTCACCCCAAGAGGAAAGACATGGCTGCTGGGAGTGGCTAACCGTGTGAACGACGTGTTCCACACTTGGCCAGATTGCCCCCACGGCTCAGTGCTCTAGTTCTTCCTTCCCAAACGGCAAATGAGTAAGAAGGAAGCTGAGGAAAGGGTCCTATAGTTGATGAATCTTTTGCAAAATTGTGGTACCATAGTGGAAGAGGTGAAATTTGAATCCAGACCCCCCAGACATCTATACACTCAGGTTGTTCCACACAGCACTGTCTCCAGAAGGTTCCCTTGCAGAATAGGAAAAGGGTCCTCATATATGTGAGACCAACATGAAGAGCAGAACCCCTAAGGACCTAAGGACTTTCATACTGGAAGGATGAAATCTCGTTAGTGGATCCTTAAAGGACAGCCCTTCATCCACTCATTCATTCGACCATTCACGCACTCAGCACGCTGACTATGGGCTGGGCTCTTCCCAGGACCTGCTACAGCCCAGGGAGGAGGACTTTCTCAGCTGTATGTGGGATCAGAATGGTGCATAGACTCCAAACCCCAACGCTTACATGTTAGGTAAACTTAAGACTTTGGAAGTTCACCATTTGAAGAATGTATTTTGGGTATTGCCAAATTAGCACCTTGGATGGATGCTAAAAGAGCATTGAAACTGCTTTTAAAGAAGACATACTGGGCTGGGGAGATGGCTTAGTGGTTAAGGTGTTTACCTGCAAAGCCAAAGGATCCCGGTTCGACTCTCCAAGACCCACGTAAGCCAGATGCACAAGGGGGCAGATGCGTCTGGAGTTCATTTGCTGTGTCTGGAGGCCCTGGAATGCCCATTCTCTCACTCTCTCTGCCTCTTTATCTCTCACAAATAAATAAATAAAATTCAAAAAAGAAAAAAAAAGAAGACATGCTTAGGGCTGGGGAGATGGTTCAGTGTGCAAGGTGCTTGGCACCCAAGCATGAGGACCGAGTTTGGACCCCCCGGGAATCCACATCAAACTGATGGCGTGCATCTGCAATCCCTGGCAGAAGGGGAGGCAGAGACACCAGAACTTTCCCAAAGCTCATGAGCCAGCTAGCCTGGTGTACAGAGTGGTGAACAGCTAGAGGCCCTGCTGCAAACAAGATCAGTATTGACATCTGTGGTTGTGCGTATACACGTATACACACACACACACACACACACACACAAATTTTAACAAGCAAAGGAAATGATGCTCACTTATCACAGCAGCAGCTTGACCAGTGTGATCCATCTTGCTGAGATTCCTCAGGTCAGTCCTCTGGTCTTGTTTTCAGATGAGTGGTCCTGTCAGGAAGACAGAGCAGTGGCATGGTATCACACAGAATTGCAAGATGACTCTCTAAGCTCCCATTGCTACTAGAAACCAATCGTGCACTTTGAGGTGCTGGGTAGGGGGCTGCTGGTTCCATCTTAAAGTTACAACAAGGGGCTGAAGAGATGGCTCGATGGCTCAGCAGTTAACGCTCTTGCCTGCAAACCTTAATAGCCATAGTTCAGTTCCCCAGTACTCATGTAAAGCCAGGTGTGCAAGGTGGCACGTGCATCTGGAGTTCATTTGCAATGGCCGGAGGCCCTGCTGTGCCCATTTTCGCTCTCTCTGATGGGCATGGTGGTTCACACCTTTAATATTAGCACTCGGGAGGTAGCGGTAGGAGGATTGCTGTGAGTTTGTGGCCAGCCTGAGACTACAGAGTGAATTCCAGGTCAGCCTAGGCAACAGCGAGATCCTACTTCAAAAACTGTATCTGGAGTTTGTTTGCAGTGTCTAGAGACCCCGGTGTACATCTCTCTCTCTCCCTCTTTCTTATTCTCTCTCAAATAAGTAAATAAATATTTTTTTTAAGTTAATGCAAGAAGCCTACCTCGGTTGAATACGTCCTCGGGTACTATACACAACCAAAAGGCCAGTGAAACAAGGCTGGTAGCAAGACGGGCCCAACCTTCCATGGGACTGAAGTAGTCACCAGGAGACAAGAGAGTAAACATAAAGATGCTAGAACACCATGGAAAGTGACACGTGGTGTGAACAAAGTGTGCATGGAGCCCAGGGGTGAGAGTTACTGCTGCCTATCTAGAGCTGAGAATGCTGGGAATATAAAGAGACAGGCAAGGGACAGCTGCTTCCCTGTCACCCCAAGCCCTTCATGACATGAGAACCACCTCTTTGTAAGGCTAACTGATCCTATTGATTCAAAGTCCCATTGGCAGTCAAACACCCCAACATCTTTCATGTCTCGTGTGGGGTTTTGCAAAAGTCCGGAGAAGTTGACATTCAACAATGGTGCTGCCTTTCCATCCCCAGCCCACCCCACCCTTTCAAAAGCTACCTACCACGAATTTCCGATGGGGTTGGAGGCCACAGCTGAGTTCCCGAAGGCATGCTCCTTTGAAGAAGGTGAAAATGTGAGTGTGAAAGGCAACCCTGTTCATAATTATACCAGGTACAACATAGCTGTCCCTAAGGCAGAATAACTGAAAACTCTGCTACTCAAAGTAGTAATGGGCCAACAGCATCAGCATACTCTGGGAGGTACAAGTCCCTGAGTACCACCCTGGGCTACTTACTCAGGACTAGTGTTTTCACAGGTAACTCATGTGTCAGTGACAGTATTAGAAGCAATACATCTCGGGAGACAAATGACCTTGGCTTTATTCTGAGAACTATCCATGAACCTATTTTTTGTTCAGGCAAGGATGGTATGATCCTGTGCAAACAATTTGTGTATGTGTCTGTGTGTGTTCACATGTATAATCCTGTGCACGTCATTTCCTTGTGTTTGTGTGTGTATAATCCTATGAAAGTCACTCCCCTGTGTTTGTGTATGTGTGCATAAGTAATTCTGTGCAAGTTATTTTCATCTGTGTGTCTGCACATGTATAATCCTGTGCAAGTCATTTCTCTGTGTTTGTGTATGTGTGTGTGCACATGTGTGAACTCAGGTGCCTTACTTCAGGAGCTCTCCACTTTTTAAACATATGTATGTGTGTGTGGTAAGCATGTGTCTGTGCATGTCCCATAGGTGTGGGTAAATGTGTGTCCATGTGTGCATGGAGGATAGAACTTGATAGGGGTATCTTTCTCAGTCACATTCCACCTTTTTTTTTTTTTATACAGGGTACTCCCTGAACCTGGAGCTTATTAATTCAGCTATAATACCTCGCTAGCAAGCCCCAGTGATCCTCTGTCTATACCTCCCCAGCTCTGGGATTATAGGCATGTGTTATACCTATATCTGGAGATCTAAATGCCTGGGCAACAAGTACTTTATTGACTGAGCCATCTCCTCTGCTCCATGTCCACCTTTTGAAAGACAGGATCTCACTAGCTAACAGCTAACTCATTGGGTTAGACTAGCTGTTCAGTGAGCCCCAGGGATCTGCATGTGTCTACCTCCCCCAGTGCTAGAATTACAAAGCCCGGTGTTTTTTTTTTTTTTTTTTTTTTGAGGTAGGGTCTCATTCTAGCTCAGGCTGACCTGGAATTCACCATGTAGTCTCAGGGTGGTCTTGAACTCATGGTGATTCTCCTACCTCTTACTCCCAAGTGCTGGGATTAAAGGTGTGTGTGCCTGGTTTAGTTTTTGGTTTTTTTCTTTAAAAAATATTTTATTTATTAATTTATTTTGAAAGAAAGTGGGAGAGAGAGAGAAGAGAGAGGGAAAGACACAGATAGAGAGAGAATGGGCACACCATGGCCTCTAGCCACTTCAAATGAACTCCAGATGCATGTGTCACCTGGTGCATCTGCCTTACATGGGTACTGGGGAACTGAACCTGGGTCCTTAGGCTTCGCTGGCAAGTGCCTTAACAGCTAAGCCCTCTCTCCAGCCCCTCAGGTTTTGTTTTTGCAACATAAGTTCTTGGAATTGGACTCAAGTTCTCATGACTGTGAAGCAAGGACTTTACCAACTGAGCTAATGTCTCCAGCCCCTTTCCCGTGCTTTAATCTTCTCATTTCTAAAGTGGGTGTCATTCACTGCATCTATGTGATAGCAGAGGTAGGACCCCTAAAACTACGTAAAGTTAAAATGATTACCATTCTTCAGTAATGATTCTTTAATTTCACAGCTGCTGGACGATACGTTTTTTTTTTTTTTTTTTTTTGAATAGCTGAGGAGGTGCTGCTATTCGGCTCCTTCAATTCAACCTCACATAGACGCTGACATACTGGGTGTAATTCTCCCAAACCTGCATTGAGTAAAAGCCCTCGAGGAGACAATTCAATTTCCAAATGTAAATTCCAGCTACATGTAGAGGGATCACTATTGCTACCATCCCCTGGTGTGCAATGAGGCTTCCTACGAACCGTGATTGCCTTTGACATTGTTGCTGTTCTTGTGAAGTGCTTTTTCAGCGGTGAAAGAAGCTGCTTTTAACTGAGAAAGGATTTGTTCATGTAAAGTTGAGAGTTTATGCTTGTTATGCATGGGTTTGAGGAAAGGAAGACAGGCATGATGCAGACAGACATGGATGTTCAGTGTCACGTGGTTCCAAATGGCTTTTTTTTTTTTTTTTTGAGCCTTAATTATATGATCTGTCGTCAGCTGAGTATGGGGTGCTTGCCATGCCGAAATGGAAGTGGGCACGTACTGGAATCTTCTCTACACACATTTCTTTCGCTTCAAAGCAATTCCTGCTACTAGTGAAGGAAAAAGTCCCTCTTCTTATGTACTTTGACTGTACGACTTGGAATTGGATTTCAGGTGGAATGGCAAATTCAAGTTATTGATATTTTATTACAATGGCAAAGATCCTGGTGGCCAGCCAGTACCAATTCCTGATAGACAAAGCCTCATTTGAGAGGGTGAGCAGTGCACCTGACTTTATTTTTATTGGTACTCAAGACCACATTGGTAGAATGCCTTCCTTACACTGTAAAACTAAATTGTGGCTATTTGGCCATTCATTATGTAGTCTCAGGATGGCCTTCTCCTACCTCTGCTTCTTGAGTGTTGGGATTAAAGGCATGTGCCACCACTCCTGGCTCATTCATTCCTTTTTTCCCCCCATTCAAAAGAGGATGTGATGGCTCAGTGGTTAAGAGCATTTGCTGTGCAAGCCTAATGAGCAGAGCTCAAATCCTCAGAACGCATGTAAATCTGGGTAAAAGGAACATATATGTGTAATCCTAACACACTTATGGCAGTGGGAGGCATAGTATAGAACATCCCAGAGCTCACAGGCCAGTTAGTCTGGAGTTTGCAGTGACAAACCAGAGAGTCCCTGACTCAAATGAGATGGAAGAGGGGCTGGAGAGATGTCTTAGTGGTTAAGGTGCTTGCCTGTAAAGCCTAAGGATCCAGGTTCAACTCCCCAGAATCCACATAAGGCAGATGAAATGGAAGGCTAGCACGGAGAGCCTGGGCTTGTCCTCTGACCTCTGCGTGTGCAGGCGTGGCTCACGTGCACCCATGCAGACAACGGTGTGATATTTCAATGACTCCAATAACTCAGATGTTCTAGGGTCTTACTCTGGGCTGGATTGGAGTCCTAGGTTGGCCATCACCTCCTCCACTAGAATGTTCTTACAAAGGTCAGCTAGCATTTTGCAACACTCTTGTCAGCCATATGCCAGAGGCCCTTTAACGGATGGCAAAAGCAGACCACGCAGAGGTCACCCGATACCCTGGGAGGGACTCCACCTGCATTCTAGCGTCTGCGTGCAGTGGACTTGGTGACATTGAACAAGAACCTTATTCCTTCCTTTATAAAATGGGCAGAGTTAAGATTATCCTTTAAGCCCCAAATATTATCAGGCGACGGGTCCTTTGCTCTCTCTCATTTACAAACACCAGAGAGAGGCACAGACCTGTGAGCCTGTAAGGAAGACTAAGCTTTGGATGTACAGGGTACGAGGGCAAGTGCTTCCAGGTGGGGACACTCACCTGCTCCACAGAGCAAAGGATCAGTTCATACAAGTCGCTTTACGGGCCCCGTGCCGCTCTTCGCATACATAGGACAGGCACCGCAGTGGCGGGTAATGTCACGGGACGTTTCGCTGAGCACTAAGCACAGATCCATCTCGCGTACTGGATGCTGCCATCCACCAGCAGGGTATGTTCTAATTATTATTTTAATTTCACGTTGGCAGAAAGACACTGTCAGATAGTGCCCTTCAAGGAAAGCGCTTCCTTTGGGGGGCTGTTCAAATCTTTGTACTTCTGGCTCAGGGCTTCTCAGCACACATGAAGCATATATTGGTTTCCTCCAAACTGGCCTCCACGCAGCAGTTACCCTACTGCTTGGAGGACCCACAACGGGCTTTCCAAGAATATCGATGCCTCCTGGGATGCAGGAGCTGCACAGAAGGGAAGGTCTACAAAGGGCACAGCCAGCATATCAGAGTAAACACTGCATGGCACATCCCAGCGGCTACTGGGACACACAAGAAAATAACTGAATGAAGCTTCCAGAGTACATGATCAAAATAGGCACCTAATTTAACTTTTTTCTTTCCTTTTTTTTTTTTTTTTGGTTTTTCAAGGTAGGGTCTCGCTCTAGCCCAGGCTGACCTGGAATTCTGGAATTCACTATGTAGTCTCAGGGTGGCCTCAAACTCACAGCGATCCTCCTGCCTCTGCCTCCCAAGTGCTGGGATTAAAGGCGTATGCCACCACAGCCAGCTCCTTTCTTAAATGCTTTAAAAAATATTTTATTTTCCTATTTGTTTATTTGAGAGGGAGGGAGAGAAGGGGAGAGAGAAAGGAAGAGATTGGGCATGCCAAGGCCTCTAGCCACTGCAAACAAACTCCAGACACATGCACCCCTTTTGTGCATCTGGCTTTACATGGGTACTGGGGAATTGGCCCTGGGTCCTTAGGCATTTTAGGCGAGTGCCTTAACCACTGAACCACCTGTCTAGCCGTAGGACTATGTTTTTAGCTTCCATTTAGTTTCATTTTTGGTGTGTGCGTAGTACATGTGGTGTGTGCATGCACTGCGTGTACGTGTATGCAGATGCATGTGCCCTGTGTGTATGAATGTGAAGGGCAGAGGAAGATACGGGGTGTCCTCCTCTATCCTTCTTCTGCCTCACTTCCCTGAGACAGTCTCTCACTGTTTTTCAGTCAGCCCAGCTGAGCAGGGAGTCCCAGTGATCCTCCTATCTCCACACTTCTCATCACTGGGGGCATTGGCTTTTTACAAGGGGATTGAACTCAGGTCCTTATGCTTATAAAGCAAGGACTCTTACCCAATGAGCCATCTCCCTAGCCCCTGAAATACAATCTTATTTTTTCAATGCTCTAAGATTTATTTACAGTAAATCAGTAGAAACCAAAGTACAACCAAACTGTTAATCTCACTCTTAGGCACATTAAACTGTCCAGAAAAATCTTCATTTCCATCACAACTAATTGCTTTCTAATGCACTTATGGCAGTATTTAGTAAAAACATATTTAACACACCAACAAAGTAAATGTTAGGTACATATGTGAATCTTAAATATCTGATTCTAGGCTGTAACTGAGAAAGTAGTTAAGGAAATTCTGTCCAAACAAAACCAAAAATGACAGACCCCTCCAAACTGTTAGTAAAATTGCTATATATTTTAGGTGAATCTTATAAATAAAATATTTATCCTGGAAAATTTAGATGAGTGAAGACGAATTCATCAAATCAGGCTTTTTTTTTTTTTTTTTTTTTTTTTTTTGCATGTGGTGTAAAGCTGGCCTTGTTAGTCCTAGGAAAAGATTGTTCAAGCCGGGTGTGGTAGTACAAACCTTTAATCCCAGCACTTGGGAGGCAGAAGTAGGAGAATTGCAGTGAGTTCAAGGCCACCCTGAGACTACATAGTAAATTCCAGGTCAACCTGGGATAGAGTGAGACCCAACCTCAAAAAAAAAAAAAAAAAAAAAAAGAGAAAAGAAAAAGAAAATTAAGAAAAAGATTGTTCAGAGTTGCTAGGTCTTTTTTAAAAACAATTTTCTTATGAGAGAAAGCCACACATACAGAGACAGAGACAGAGGAGAGAGAATTGACAACTCAGGGCCTCCAGCCACTGTAATCAAACTACAAATGCTTTCGCCACCTAGTGGGCATGTGTGGCCTTGCGCTTTCCTCACCTTTGTGCCAACGTGGGATCTGGGGAGTCAAACATGGGTCCTTGGGCTTTGCCTGCAAGGGCCTTAACTGCTAAGCCATCTCCCCAGCCTAGTGCTAGGTCTTTTTATTGTATTTATTCTGAAAGTTGTATGTTGTTCATCTGACTTGATTATCGATATACCTTTATTCCACATGTATGTGTTGTAAAGTCATCCAGATGACTGTTTGGGTCCTTGTAAAAAGAATGGTGAATTTACACTGCCCGTGGGCTACACAAAGAGTTAAAACATTATAGGTACAAGTCGGGTGGCCATTATAAATGTTACTCAAATAAAAGCCAGAAACAGGAAGCCTGGATCCGGGTCCCCAAGGCAGGCATGTGTCTTAAATGATACCATTTGTCAAGTTTCCAGCATCTTGTGGTGAAGACACAAAAAGAAGTCCTGTGTGATGCTGAGGACATCACGTCCTCATTAGCCAGAGCACTCCTCGAGTTCACAGCCCAGGGTTTTCACTCTGATAAGCAGTGCTTAGCTGTCACTGCACTTTCATTAGATAAATACTGAATGCGGTGCTAATGACCATTCACAGGGGCTCTATTCTGCTCATTCAGATACAGCCAGATAATAGCGACTACAGAACTGATCCTGCAAACTTCTGTTGCTTCTTTGCAAACTATTTCCTGGAATTTTTTTTTTTTTTTTTAATACTGAAATCAGTCAATAGAAGTAGTCATTGTGAAAGGGACCAGAAATGCTATTGTTGGTGATATTTTTTTCTCACTTGTAAAACAGATTCAAAAGAATAGCATTTGGCCCAGGATGAGGTGGCACATGCCTTTAATCCCCCCCCCCCCCGGGAGGCAGAGGTAGGAGGATCACTGTGTGAGTTCTAGGCCACCCTGAGACTACCTAGTGAGTTCCAGGTCAGCCTGGGCTACAGGGAGACTCTACCTTGAAGAACAACACAAAACAAACAAAAAGACCAGCATTTGGCTTTTCCGAAGTCCTGACCATTGGTGAGGTATCTCTGGGCTGTCACCCTTTGTCATGAAGCAAACCCTTCTAGCCTGCCCTGGCAGCAACTTTCCACCAACAGGCAGGAAAGGCCACATCAAGAAGGGAGCCAACGCTTATCCTGTAAGACTGTTCGGTCCTGGCCCCTTCTGTAAAACACAGCCTGACAATGGCCCTGAAGTTTGGATGCAGTCTTGGGAATGTATGCAGGACAGCTGAAGTGTGGGGGACTCTCACATCATTGTACCTCCCAGTAGAAGCTGGTCTTGAACAATAATCCCAGAGGTCCAAACTGATGTTGAACTATGACCTGCAATTTACAAGCCATTTTTCAAAAGAATAAAAAACAAGTTTAAACATATTTTTGGCATTATCTGAATGGGTGGAAATCGTTCATGCTTGTTTTCTAAGAATAAATGAAAACAGCATGCATGGGAGTTTCTCAGTTTGGGGACAGACACACATGGAGGGTTTTTTTGTTTTGTTTTGTTTTGTTTTGTTTTTTTACATTCAGTTTCATTTTAAACCTGGGTATTTGAGTTTTACTTTTCCATAGCTGAATTTAGTATATTCCCCTCAAAACTTAATACATTTCCATTCCATAGCTTAAGGGATCCATCAGATAAAATGTTGGTCTTTCATCTTTATTACCCTCCCATTAAAATGAAAGAAACCGGGACTCACTTCAGTTTAGAAGAGGCAATTTAGTTGGTTATGTCCTCGGTCCTCAAGCCTTTTCGGAGGGAGAAAGTGCATTATCATTGAGATTTCACACATCCATCTGCGTAGGAAGCCACTAAGCCTTTCAAACACAGGCTATGTGGAATTTAATAATATTCTTTGATTAGATGATTTTATTACAACATTTTTCCATTACCAGTCATTTCCTGTGCATAGTAACATTCATGAAACCTGGTCCCCTCCCCTTTTGTTTGTTTGCGTACAGAAGTGCCAAGGCAAAAAGTCCCTTTTCTGTTTTGCTACAGCGGTTGGGTCTGAAAGGGACAGATTAATAACTTAAGTACCACATTGGATGAGCCTTTCTTGTCCCCTGCACCAATAGCCCTTTGCTACGACTAGGACACAAAGAGCCTCGCATCAGGCCGCTACCCTTCTTCATAACTCAAACGCGTCACCGTGGCAGTAGCCTCTAGTGCTATTTGTCTTTAGTGCCGTGGTGACACTTCGGCATGATCCATAATTTGGCAGCTATTTACCGTGACATTTCCCTTCAGTGCAGCCATAACATTCAGTGAAGCCATGATTTGGTTCCATTTACCATATATATTGTATTGTTGTGCATGCATGCTAGCAGCGACATTAGGTACCTGGAAATGAGTAAATCTTGTAAAATAGATAGTAACAGCTACTCACCAGCAGGATTCCCTTGCTCCTGAGATGCAAGGGAAGAATTAAATCTAAACCCCACCCCCAACTTTCCTGGCACATGCATAGTTAACTGTGTTCCTATTGAGTGAGCACGTTTGATCACTAAAATCCAACTCAAAAAAAAAAAAAAGAAAAAAAAAAGAAAAAGGAAAAAGAAAAGCATCTGGTGGGTTTCACCTTCTAAGAGAAAGGCACCGTGGGCTTCAATTTCATGGCGAAAGTGGCAGGCAGCCTTTGGGCACTGAAGGTTAAAGGTCGGTGGGTCAGATATGGAGGGGCACATTAGTTGATTGGCAAGCACATGCCAACACGCTGCGGTAGGTGGCCCATTAACACTGGAGAAGTGAAATGGGAACGCAGAATCCCTGACTTGCATTAATGTTCTCACCAGAGTTCAAGCACACCTTCCCTGTCCCCAAGCCTCAGAGAAGCGAACGGTTATTATTTCACATGACTCGGATCTGTACAGTATGCAGAGCTGACTGCCATTCGCTCCTCGGGCACAGAGTATGCAGTGACTAACCCTCGCGTATGCCTGGAGTGCGTGCACACCCCTCTGTGATCTGTGTCGCTGTGTTGCGCTAACTTCCCTGTTTAAGTAGCACATGGTTTTCTCTATACACTAGTCTATCAGCTACATGGTTTTTAAAAAGTTCCTTTATAGATTCCCTTTGTAAAACCCATTTTCTAGCTGCGTATGTGTCTAACAGTAATTTGCTTCTTAAAAGAACGGAAATTTGTCATTTTACGCGCATCTTACTAGAACAAATATTTATAGGCACCATCAAACAGCAGATACTTCCTTAAAATATGTCTGTGTTTGCAGAATTGCTTTTCTAGTAACAAGTTCAGGTCTATTTAGAAAGTTGGTTCATGACTTACAGGAAAAAAAGGAAAGGCACCCCCCCCCCCCCGGCCACCCCGTCCCCCAGCATACGGCCTGTGACAATGTAAGGCTGACTTCTGCTACCTTCTCGCTTGTGAACCACTTTATTCACACAACAGCAAACGCTACCAAAGCCAGAGACGCTGCTAAGCTATTTTCAAGACTGATTTTAAAAATCTCATCAAACCGAGGACACACTGATCCCATCAGGTCCTGCATCAGGAATTAATTTACTTCCTTGGAACAATAAAATCTGGAATGAGACTGTCCATGACTAAAGAATCTAATGTAAACGTTCTACCTCTCAGCTGTAGAGGCAACTTTTATAGGGGTACATTTATTATTATTTTTTTTTTCCAAGGGAGGAAAGAGAAAGATAGAGAGATACAGAGAGAGAGAGAGAGAGAGAGAGAGAGAGAGAGAGAGATTTTAACACCTTACTTTTGTTTTAAGAAATATTATATCCATTACCAAATTGAGATGAGTAATTCAGACAGAGGCATAAAGTGATCATTATTTTTCTCTTTTGATTTATGTCATTGTTCTGTTTTCATAGCTTACTGTTGACAGAGTGAGGTAATTCAACTACAATTTTCCCAGTGTTTTTCCCCATGTACATATAATCGACAGCTCGGAATACCGAGTCCAGGCCAATGAACCTGCCCTCGGGAGCCAGATGTCCCAAGTCCACCTCACAGACCAGGTCCCCGCTCGCATACAGCTCAAGCAAATGTCCCATGGTAGCCTGGAACATGGACATGTAGTGGTTGAGGAAGAAGCCCTGGACACTGGCAGATTTCCTCAGAAGTTTGGCTGGCAGTGCCCCTGCTTTCACCGGTGAAAGCCCCGTAGGGCTCTGGTAGCCGGAGATGAACCCGATTATTATCAGGCGTCCTTTGGTGGCCAAGGCGTCCACGGCCACGTCAAACATGGCTCCCCCGACAGACTCGTAGACCACATCGATGCCTTTGGGGTATTCCCGCTTGAGGACGGTGGACAAGTTCTCAGTTTTGTAGTTGATGGGACGATCACACCCCACGGATTTTAGAAAAGCTGACTTTTCCTCAGAAGAGCAGGTTCCGATGACGTGGCACTTGGCCTTCTTGCAAAGTTGCACAGCAAACTGGCCCGTGCCCCCGGCGGCTGCCGTCACCAAAACGGTCTTCCCTTCTGACAGCTCACCAAGCTCTTTCAGGCTGATGTATGCAGTGGTGCCACTTACCAGCAGGGTGAGATACTCGGGTTTCAAGGAGGGTACTGGAGTCGCCATGCTGGCTGGCACAACTGTATACTCGGCAAAGGACCCATGGGTCACATAAGCTACAGTCTGGCCCACTGAGTACCTGGCACTAGCAGAGAGGCCTAAGGCCACCACATCACCAATCCCTTCAAAACCTATGTCAAAGGGGGGCTTCACCGAAGGGTCATAGTGGCCAGCTGAATAGTTGATGTCAGATGCGTTAATACCAACAAATCTAGAAGAAAACAAACAGAGGCATTAAGATGCTTTCTTTGTTAAGGTCAAAACAAACAAACAAACAAACAAACAAAAAACCCAAAAATCTCCTCTCTAATCTAATGGAGGAGTTGTTGAGCTGACAGAATCTGAGAAAATAATGCCTGCTGTTCTGTTGGAAAAAATTTAAAAAGATAAAGAACAAAAGAAAAAGAAAAGAAATCTAACAAGTTACAGTAGTTTACCAGTGATCTGGACTCCAGACTTTTAGTAGCATAGGCTGTTCCATCAGTTTAGGAAGAATTTCCTGTCATTTTAATCAGCAAGTGATATATTTCATGTTCTCTTCCAAAAGGAGAGATAAACAAAACAACAGAAAGGAACTGAGGAAGTCCTCACAATATACAAACTTCACTGGAGCTCTGGGTTGGGGGAAATTAATTGGTCTCTTAACAGAAGATGTTAAAAAAAACACACCACCACCACTACTACCCAAATAAAATATACCCAAAGAAGCACACTGGTATTGATTTTGGCATCAATTTAACACTTCAGATAGTAACAGTAATGGCAATGATATTATTAAAGATGGATGGGACGTGTGAGGTCATCGATGGTCCCCGTCACTGCCCAGATTGTTTGCTATGCTGGAGCAAATTTTCTCTCGGATGTAACTATGCCCAGTGTGAAAATATGTGTTTTGATTAATTGAACAAAAACTGGGCAGAACGATTTTTTTTTTTAATGGAAACCTCAGCACTTTACAGACCCTTTCAGATGAAAAAAGAAAGCCAAGCCTTCAGTGTAGTTTTCCTCAACAAGAAGCAGAGACGTAACCTGATTATTACCAGATGATTAGCCCCATTTTGGTATCCAGAGTCACTTTAATCGCCAGGCCAGTGTTTTTACCAGGTCCAACCTCCCCCCCCCCCCACTCCAGTATACCTCATCACAAAAATATCCCGTGATACACAGGGGGAAAAGAGCCATCTACTAAATAAAAAAAATGCCAGGGGGTAACTCTGATGACATTGGGGAGGGACCCTAAAAATGTCATTTCCCTCTGCAACGAACTGAATAGATGGAGGAAAGCTGTTCGGTAGGTCGTTTGAAAAATCACTTCTAATTTAACTTAATAAACCAAACCTGCCTTGCATGAAGGTACACTTTCGCTGCATAGAGAACGTACTTCGCACTTACAGTCTCTTCTGAGTATGCCCTATTTCCCATAAAGAAAGGTCTCTCTAGATGGGGGAATTAAGAAAGCAGAAACAAGTTTCTTATGTCAAGGTACTTTTCAGAAGTCAGCACACCATGGCTCCATTAACTCCACGCAGAATTCTGCACGCCCAGATGACTCATAATAATGAAAAGTGGGGAACATGAGTTTTGTTCGCCTTTTCCTCTGCATTTAATACCAAGATGTCTACATTCTATTTTTGGAGAAGGGGGGGTTTGCCATTTTCCCTGTCCATTTACATAATTCTCTAGGCCTGGCTTTTGTGGAAAGGACTAGCTTTTGTGGACTTCCCAGGGGCAGAGCCCAGCTGAGCCACATCTCTCCTGGTCTGTCCTTTAGGCTCTGAAGCCAACTGCAGGAAAACTGCCTGAGCCGGCAGCGATCTCAGGGCTCGCTTAGCGGTGGGGGGACCAGGGCCTAACCAGTTGTACATCTCAGTGTCTCTGCATGGTTAACCCTTCCTCTGCACCCCCTCCAGGCTGAGCGCCCACCTGGCTTCTTGCAGACCCAGCCATGGGGCCTCTCCTCTGTGGGGGAGCCCCTTGCCTGCTGCCAGGCCCCTGTGCACCCTTTTCGGAGAAGCAGAGGGGAAGGGTGCACAGGGGCCTGGGCAGTCAAGGCCAAGTTTGGAGGGGTGGCTGCTGCCCAGCGGCAGAGTAGGAAGGCCATTGGGCTTTGCTAGAAAAGCCACAGCGATAGTGATTGGCACCAGCGGGTGCACTGACAGACCTCCAGGCCTCCGAAGCCTCATCTCCCAGGCCAGCATACAGGGCGCCAGATGTGGGTGCTTCTGGGTCCAGCACCACTAGGAAGTGCAGGGCAACCACCGAGAGGTGCACATCCACCCCAAGTCCCCAAGTGCGAAGGGGCTGTGGGACGCCTCCCGCCCCGCGGACACAAGTTTCAAGTCTCTAAAAGGCCGCGGAGAGCCAGCAGGGCGGCCAGACTTTGACCTTGGCCGGCATGCACCCCCAACTTCCCGCCTCCTGATCGACCAGGCTCTGCGCTCCGTGGAGGAAGGAGAGGCTCTGGTAGTGGCCGACAGCCTGCGGCTGGCTTCTGGCCTCGGAGCACCGCTCCTTCTCCCCAGGACAATCGGCCAGCACGCCCCCCCAACCCACCGCTTTGAAGCTGCATCGGTGCAGTGGCTCGTGGGGACCCGCCACTGCCTGGGGGCACACCTCGATCCTTACCTGGGCTTTAGGAAGACACCCATGCAAGGGTCTCGAGCTCCCAGCCTTCCCTTCCACCAGAACCAAGTTCAAAGGCAGCAGGTTCAGAGGGAAAGAGGGCCCGGGTCGGGAGCAAGGATGCAAAGGGACGGCTGGAGAGGGGAGGATGCGCGCATTGGGAGAACCCCCTCTGCACCCGCTTTTAATTGAAAACTATGTGCTTGCTACGTCTGCAAGATCCTACTCATCCAACGGGAGGTCCCACTGGAAAGTCTAGGGATCTGGAAGGGGGGGGGGAATGGGATCAGAATATGCGTTCCCTAAATATATATATATACTCTCCTAAAGCCGCCCGGTTTATTTATACTAAAAAGTGCTGAGCCCCTTCGTTGTTTATTGTGGAACAGGGGGACCTTGGAAGAGTAAGAGGGGAACGCTTTCCTTTGAACAAACACCAAACAGAAATACGCAAGTCACAGAAAACACCTTCACAACTAAGGCGCAAAAAAAAAAAAAAAAGTCCAAATCAGATTTTCCTTTAAAAAGAAAAAGGTTGAAAAGGGAAAGACCAAAAAAAAAATTTTTTCCCCATCCTAGTGAGCAGAAATATTTTACCCTCCCGTGAGCAACAAACCATTTATCACAACGCCCTCCCCTCCCCCACCTCTCACCGCCATGTCTACCAAAAAAAAAAAAAAAAAAAAAAAAAAAACCCACAACTCTTCGCTTCACGATCTCACACTTGAGCAGAAAATCGTTAGGAATATTTGGAAACGAAATAACCTGTCACCCTGTTACGAAAAAGCCAAAAATCGCGCACAACCGGACTTGACCTGCGGGGTAGCTCGCTTCTCTTTTTTATTTCTATTTTTTCCCCCCATGGGCTAAGCAGAGGGGGCATGTTTTCCGGGATGCATGGGACATGAAGGTGAGGACGGATAAAAGGACATCAATTACAGGTTCTGGAGGGGGGGGAGGGTTCTCATACACTCCTCCGCACACTTTTCTCAGTTGTCAACTTTCTAATCCCTAAATCCACGGCTAGCTTGCATGCACTCCCGTTCTTGTGAATGAAGAATTTGTATTAAACTGGAATGAAATGTAGAAATGGTTCACTGAAAGAAAAAGTCAGATGGAGCATAATTAAAACCTCCAATCACCCTTCCAAAAAAAAAAAAAAAAAAAGCAAATTTGGGTTTCCTCTATTCATTCCAGAGTTTTTATTATGCTGAAAACGAGGCGCACTTGCGGTAAAATTTTAATGTAAATAGTTTGGCTTTGGGGAGATCTGCTCCTGGATTAATAGGAGCTAACTTGCAGAAAACTGTTAAATCTCCGTTCCTTAAGTAAAATGAAATAACCTGGAAAATACCACCACCCCTGCAGTGACCGCTAAGATAAAGGACCTGCCTACAGCTGGGTTTAACATTTGGTTGGGAGTACACTTCGCAAATAAGAGAAAATTCCGCCTACTTCCAACTCTCACAAACTGGCTTCATTTATTACTGGCTTTTTCCTGTTGCAGATTCAAGATAAAAGTTACAGGTCAAGTTGTTCACATAAATAAGCCACTAGGCATAAATGGAAGGAAAGAAAAAAAAAAAAAAAAGAGGCGTGGATTTTAAAGCCATCCAAAACTGCTGCTTTTCAAATAAGGGAGTGTGCTCCCCAGCGCTCTGAATTCTGGGATCCACGTAGCTCTCTCGCCTCTGGACCACTCTTGGTGTCCCTGGGCTCCCAGCTGCACCGCAGCCAGACCAGTGGTTAGGGGAAGAGAAAAGGGATCCAGTTAGAGCCCCAGTAAGGTGAAGGGAGAGGAGTGGCCGAAGTAAAGATTTCTGAGAGTCAAATAAAACTCTTTAAGAGCGAGAGGCCCAGAGAGCCGGACCAAATCAGCCTCCACCTGCCGGATGGGTAGGGGGGAGTCCTACCTCCTTATTGTTTGCATTTCTCCAGCCTCACACCTTCGTCTCCCAGTCTGTCCCCCCTTTCACACCTGATTCTAAGAGGGATTTTATTCTGGACGTAATGTGTTTATTTACAGTCAATGTTGTACTGTATCACCACAGAAGGAGAAAATTACAAAGCCTGCTTGGAACTTTTTTTTTTTTCCTTCTGGATAAAGTTCGGAAAACTTTTCAGTCGGGTCTCATCTCAACATCTAGCAAATCACAGGTGCTCTCTCGGTGTTGTGCATGAACACAAGCTCAAGCCCTTCTATTTGGCAGGGCCAAATTCTAAACTCTGCACCGCCTCAACGCACAAGGAAGCGATCTAGCCGGCCAAGGCAAGCTTGCTCAAGGACACACACCGCACCTCCCTTTAAGACACTCCCTACCCAACCCCCTCCACTCAATCCCACCCACTGCTCACTCCACCGCTGGGTTTACAACAGGTTTCCAGAAGTTTTGTGCCTTGCTCAGTCAGCATTCATTCCCCAGAAACGTCTAAACTGAACTTATTATAGACGTTGCATGAAGCTGTTTTGGGCAGGTACGTTGTGTCTCTCAGGCTGTGCGGGGGAGACTTGGGGAATACTTTCTAGCACACGTTTTGCAGATGCACAGCCTACCTACATTCGGAACTAACTCCTCCTTTCCATAATATTCAACCAACCTACAACACGCCAGCCTGGAACCATTTGGACTGGACTCAGAAGGCCAAAGGGCGCAGAGGAGCGCCTCCCCTAGCCAGTGGGACCTGAGTGGCCATGACCCTGACAGAACAGAGCGAGGTCTCTTTTCTTCCTTGCTACTTCCCAACTTACTAAAGATCAGTGACGTGGAAACGCACTAAAGGTGGGGACAGTGGTGGTGGGAAAAGACAAGTTTAAGACAGTCTGGCAACAAACCCGAGGGTCACCATCGGGCATGTCTGCAAAATACGCAGGCGAATGTTGTCAAGCCCCCGCCCGGCCATGGCTCAGCGGCTGGAGGACGCGAAAGCCATGAGCCTGGCCTTGCACTCAAGGGACAGATCACAGTCACACAACACTAACAACGCAAGAGTACAACGGCGAGTTGCACACCAACACACCCTTGGGCAGGATGAGTCAAGGAAAGGCGACTGGCTTGCCCACCTGGAAACAGGAAAAGCAATCCGAACCCGGGCCCCCTTTAGTCCAGAGCACGTTTACCTAAATGTCGCAGTGTATGTCCGGGCTGTTCCTGCTCCACTAAAGATTTTATGTCAACGCAGAGTGGCGCGCGGGTGGGCCGGGCGGGGTGCCTCCCTTTCTGGGTCCCGTCGGTTTTATTTAGGAAGCGGGAGGGAGGGGGAGGAGGAGGAGGAGGGAGAGTTGGGGGGATGGGAGGGGAATCCCAAATTAAAATAGCCCCCAGATATGAGGATGTTCGGTGGCAGCGGATATTCACACCAGCAAGTCACATAACATTCGACTTCGCCAGATGGCGGCGGGTTCAATTTGCCGGGATCTCACAAAAGTCAGGCTGTGCGCCCAGGACGCGCGCCCGCGCGCGCGCGCGCTCGCCGCAGTTGTGGGCACGCGGGTGGCCCGGGACAACCGAGAGAAGCCGCGCTGCGCCGACCGAGGGTGGGATGGGAACCGGGGCTGGGGACGCGAGCGCCGGAGCTCACCGGTTCCGGATGAGGAGGTCACTGTCCCCGGGGAGTGGCACCGGACAGTCCCGGCGCAGGGTGACGGCCTCGCGGAAGTTAGGGCTCAGCCGGGTCACCACCAGCTTCTGCATGGCCCGCGGGATAGCCGAGCCCTGGAAGTCCAGGAAGTGACGGGCGTACGACATGTCCACGATGGCTCGGGTCCCGGTGGCCGTAACCCGTCTCAGCATAGCCCGCATAAACCTCCTCAGGCTCCCGGCTCCTCCGTTGGCCGGGGTCGCGCCCAAGCCGGGGCCGCTGGGCTCCGATCGGCTCTGCGCGGGCGGGTCCGCCCCTCCTCCGGCCCGCGCCCTCCCCTCGGCTCTCCCGCCCCCCCGCCCCGCTCCACCTCTTCCCACGACACCCGGCTCTTCGCCCCCGCCCCCTGGCCCCGTCGCAGCCCCAGCCCCAGCGGATCCCGGGCGTGCCAGTCCCGGCTCCCGGCTCAGCCCCACGGCCCCGGGGCGGCTGCTGCTCCTTTAATCTTTTTGTTTTGGTTTGAATCTACTCGGCGCACACTGGCCAAGGATCTCCTCCGCCCTCCCCCTTCCTCCCGGCGCGGGAGAGGCACCGGATATCCCCACCCTCCCCACGCTCTCAAGCCGGATTTGACTCCTCCAACGTTGTGTGTGTGTTGGGGGGGGTGGAGACCGGGGGGGTGCCGAACGAGGGGATCCCGAGTTACCGGGCGATCGCCGTGGCTCAGAGCACCGGCGGCTTCCCGGCGTCCCCGAGCGCGGCGCGGCTCCCGGCGGCCGGCGCAGGCGCCTCCCCTTCCCGTGCGAAGCGTTCACTTCCTTGCAAGGTGGTACGAATCAACCCCGAGCGCGGCCGGGGCGGCGGGGCATGGCCCCGGGCCTGGGCGGACCGGGCAGCCTTCTCAAGCACGAGTCTCCCCGCCCCGTGGGCCCGGGGGGGCGGGGATGAGGGCGCCCGGAGCATCCTGCTTCCTGGGGTCGAGGCCTCGTCCTCGGAGCGCCTCGCCCGAGCCCCTATCTGTCCCGGTGCAAGTTGCAGGAACTAAGCCATGCTATTTATCTTGGCCTAGATTTCGTGGTTTTCCATGGATGTTTTAAGTAGCTCTGTAGGACTGTTGCAGGGTTCCCACTGGGAGAGAACACGCACAGAAAGCTAGAGGGCCGAATTCCCAGAGCCCGCAAACATTTTTAAAGTTCTAGGTGGGGCCGCCGCCGAGCAGGGCTTCATAGAATTGGAGACGTTGCAATGATAGATGGAGACCTCGGTTTCTCGCCCGGTTAGAAAGATCTGCCCTTCCATAGTGCCACTTTCTCCTAACTGCGTGGATTGACCAAATAATTCACTTTTTACAGTGGGAGACACATTAAATATTTCTACACTTTCCTGGGATGAGTTAAGTCCATCTTGAATTTTTTTTTATTGAAGGTGTGAATTTTAATTTAATAAAAATATCTCTTCTTTTCCACGTACCCACGAATTATCAAAATGTAAAAGCCACCCAGTGCACTTCTCCAACCAAGCCTAGCCGCTCCCCCCCCCCATTAAAAGTGCAAAGTGACACAGGTATTTTTTTTTTTTTTTTACCCCTCAAATGCTTCACCCTAGGGTTGTTTCGGATCCACGTGGGCGCGTGTGGATGCATGCACACACGGGGGAGGGTAGCTAACAGGTTTAAGAATCTGTATAAACTGACGTCTGGCTAACTAGACTTTGAGAACACATGGGTTCCACCCGAGATCAGCCAGTGGATTACGACCCCCCTCCCCCGCCCCCACGCCTTCCTCCAATGTGTAATCTTTTATGTTATGCTGTATTAAGATTTCTTTCCTGTGTCATAGTGTTTAGCTCCGGGAAAAAAAAAATAAAAGAAAACAAAGCAATTAAAAAGATTGACAGGTACGGTTTGTGTGAGACCTATTTGTAATTGTCAGGGTGACGTTGGCGAGAGGAGGAGGAGTAAAAAAAGTGAAGCAGGAAAGCGGCTCGATGTGTCTGTCTATCAGTTGAGACTGTCTGAAAGCTCTGCGATCCGAATGTGTGTTATATTTCACTGAAAAGAGGAGAGAGGGAGAGCGCATCTCCTCTCTCCCAGGAGTTTGGGGGGGGGGGACAGTCCACGCTCATCTCGCCCACCCAGTGAATGTCCGCTCTTCACCCCTTCGGCGCACTCTCTCCGGGTTGTTGT